>OZ024909.1:23045194-23183074 GCA_964017125.1 Flabesymbios commensalis | reverse complement strand
CATAAAAAACCCATCTGGGTTGGGCTGATCAAGTCAACAAAATTTCAAATAAAATGTGTAAGATATTGGGATAATGAACAAGTTAAAATATCAGTTGCCACAGAATATTTTACTAGCTATTTAAATTCGCTTATATTATCTCAACTTAATTACTGTCTTGCCTGTTCCATGAGTCAGAATATGTATATGACCTTCAAAAATGGGCCATTAGAATTATTGATGAATGTCCTGGGTTTTCACATACAAATCCCCCATTTAAGAATTTGAAAATGCAAAAAAATCATGACATTCTACATATAAAACAGCTCAATTTTACAATTAAGTTATTATTTTTTTTATTTCAATTATTAAATAATCGATTACCAGACTACTGTGATAGACTACTGTGATTGCTTTAATATACCCAAACACAGTAATTATCACAATTACACACTCGCCATTGTTTAAATTTTCAACCTTTTCGACCCAAACCGTAGTTCTTCAAAAAGTGTCTGCGTTATGATCTGCCTAGAATTGTCAACACAACTTCTTCCAATATTATTAATAAAATCTTCACGCATTCCTTTGATAGCTTTTGTGGACGCATACAATTACGTCTCCTTATAAAATGTCTGTAGGTGTACTATTGCTAATTGCTATGTATGTCAATGCTTGGCTGCCCGATGTTTATTCCTAACTTAAAGCCTTAACTTAAAGTCTTTAAACGTGTCAATAGGTTTATCAATTGTGAAGATTTCAATATTTGGATAATTTTTGTTATCGGTATGTTTGCGAAAATTGCTTTACATTAATTAGTTTTATGTATATGGTATTTTTCTTTTTGACTGCGCACATGTTCATTTGTTTGTATTTTTATTTTGTAAAATGTGTGTTACACTGCTATAATTATTTGTTTATGTTACAACGTGCCTCCATGTTAGCGAAGGTCTCCTAAACCATAACATAATTTAATCTCAAACTTTGTAATATATAATTATGGTTAAATCAAAGTTTCTTCTTCGTCAACGGAAAGCCGAGAGACAGAGGAGCCAAGAAGGGAAAGCCAGATCAAATAGGTTAGATTTAAGTAAGTTCCAGAATGTTAAAATTGTTTGGGAATTTTGAATGGGCACTGGCAGAGCGTTCCAAGACTGGACCGGCTATAGATAAAGCTCTTGACACAGTCTTAGTTTTCGCTTTCATACGGGGAACAAAATAAATATTGGAATGTGTGGGGAGTAGATAGTTTGAGCATTTCGTCTGAGCGAGTAAGTCAGCAAGGTAGGCCTAAGCAGGATGGTTGTCTCTTAAGATACGGAAAGGTTAATGCATATTTTAAAATGCATGCGAAAGTTGACAGGAAGCCAATATAATGACTTTAGTATAGGAAAAGAACGACTAAAACATAGAGCTTTGATTTGCACTCTAGCAAGATAGTTCTAAACTCATTGTAATTTAGCGATGTCTTTTTCTAGAATGCTGAGGATTTGTGTCTTGACCCATAATTGAGCATTTACGGTTCTTCGGTACATGGTAAAATTAAGAATTTTCCACATGTACACCAGCGTCTGCAGCGTAAAGAACACCTTGCACTTTGAGTGTACCATGTATCTTGGTCAGTATAAATTAACCTTTAACGTGCTAATCTCCTATATAGCCGTTTAAAAAAAATGGAACAGAAATGGACATTAAATTTGCATCTAGAATACTAAGATTAAGATTGGCATATAGGTCTCCCTATTAGGATTCAAATTGTACAGATATAAATAATTTTAGGGAAACACAGATATAAGTGGATATTATTTAAACTTAGCAAATTGAGAATTAGCAATAGGTGTGAGTAGCCTAGCTTGTCACATAATTGCATAATATGGCATATTCCGGGTAAAAATAATTTAATATAAGTCCATAAAGATAAGGACGTAAGGATATATAATATATTACACCAGAGTATTGTGTTAAATTGAAAAAAAATCATTCATATTCTAATATCAGCGCGGTGGATGAAAATGAGAAAAATTAACTAATTTTGAATAGCTTCAATCATGATCATTCCATTAAATTATTGTGAATACTAAATCTACACATTTTAATTTTGTTTCATGTTTAGAAACATACATATTGTAGGGGAGGACGAGAAGAACTGGGCCACCATTAAATGTCATTATCGTCACTTGACCGTACTTTGTGTTATACTGTTATGTCTTTTATAACTTTGTATATATCTATTATATAGTCTGGAGATAAAATTACATAATATTATTTAGCATTATATTGAGATGTAACGGGAAACACTTTTTTCCACCTGCTGAAAAAAAGTGGGACAGTTGATGGGGTAAAGTGGGACAGTTTCACATATCTCTTTACATCCATCAATAGTAGAAATAAATAGAATTATATACAGATGTAAGTGGGTACAAACACATTTACACAATTAATATCCAATATATAAATATGACACTTATGTGGAGAAGTGGGGCACTCACGGGGAGAAGTGGGACATCATAGTCCCAGTTCTCCCCATACATGCCATTACGTATAGTCCCAGTTCTCCCCATGCCTACCAGATTTATAACCACTTTTTCATTAATCAAAATAGTAAACAAAATTTAGCTTAAACATATCCACGAAGAAGGTATAAAGGATACCTTAAACACAGTAAATGTGAGGTAATTTACATATTCAATTTGCTTTACATATTTACACAGAAATGGCAGAAAAAACATTTTTTTATACTAAAAATCTTAGTTTTGTCACCGTACTAACAAAATTGTCTGCAATATAATTCTGGAGAGATATTATATGTGGTGGCAACTGAGGGCTACAGAAAATGTTTTGTAGAAGCTGATTGGCTGAAAACAACGGACGTTCTCCTCATCCTCCCCTACATCATGATCATGTAATTGGATGTTTATTTATTCATTTAAAAATAGTTTTTTAGCCAACTTTGTGCCTTATTCTGACATAATAGTGCAGAAAAGGACATCAACATAGCACATACACATATCAACAAGAAGTTTAAATAGCAAAAACCAGAATTGCTATATGCGCTTTTATCGCCTAAAATCACACACGTAGATTTTCTGTCGTATTGATGGAATGAGGTTATATGTGACCCATCTGCACAAAATGATTCGCATGTCGGCTTCCTACAAGTTGAGAAAATGAGCAATGTACATAATATGGGCTAATATTGGCGAATTTGTTTTTTTGTCAAATGTTGATGCTTTAAAGCCTATAATTATCATTTTAATGCCAGAAATGGGTTTTACGCCCAAATATTAGTCTGAAATGACATATCACATGATTGTGTTTGTCAGATTTTTTGTTAATTTGTTTTCAAAATGGATTTTATCCATTTTTAAAAAACGCTCGAAGTCAACCCGGCAGATTCTGAAAGTAGACATCCTGAGCTATAAAAATCAATTGTTGAAAACTATATATACAAAATTTCAAGGTTTGGCCGAAAAATCCTGTCTGGCCATAAGGACTTATTTTTTATATTATGAAGAGCTTACAATCAAACTTTCGTCATGACTTTAAAGCCATTTTTCTCCATTTTTATTTTTTGAAATATTGACCCATTCGCGTCACTAAAATGATCATAACTCAGCTCCAGAGCAACATAATTTCAAGTTCTTGGTGGCATATTAAAGCTCCAGCTCTGTGCTATCCAATGGTACCATTAACTCCATATTTCATTTCCCCGACATGCGACTCATTATGTACAGATGGGTCACATATACTGTTGTCTTACCTACTTTTCTCTTTTTTCCTTATATCAACATAAGCCGATTCATTTGTAAAATTTACGAAATATATTTCCTGGATTTTTCGTGAATTAACTTTAAAATATCCCATCAATAGGCTCACAGTATATGTATATTGTATGAAAATGAAGCTATATGCCTACCTAGATTTACCCAGCAAATACGAATCATTGATTAAATGTTGCTTTAATGCTGGGCTAACGTCTTGGACAACATTGGTTTAATACCTAGTATTTGCTAACTACATACCTTATCACTTTGTCCAATGCCTTGTTGAAGTCTTCGAAAAATTTCATGTTCATTCTGTTTTGATCATTGCACATCCTGACTAACGCGATGTTATTACTATCAAA
This sequence comes from Flabesymbios commensalis, assembly GCA_964017125.1. Lineage (NCBI taxonomy): Eukaryota > Metazoa > Annelida > Polychaeta > Terebellida > Flabelligeridae > Flabesymbios > Flabesymbios commensalis. The sequence continues at coordinate 23,178,972 of OZ024909.1, read as the reverse complement.
AGTGACGGTTACGCTTGGATCCTCCATCCTGGAAAACTACAATATACAAATATAAATGTCTAAAGTTGATCCCCGCGCTTTAAGAGTTAATTTATATATATTCACCAGGTGGCGTTTATCCTTACTATCTCGTTAATGAGCGCGATGTTTTCTGGGTATAACTTTATCCCGCTGATATATAGATTAATATTTCAGATGAAATGAGAAAAGTGTCATAACGACAGTGAATGATGTGAGGAATAAAAAGTGATCCATATCTAAGGAGCCATTGAACAATTAGGGGCCAACGTGAGACATTTAAAAAAACTATTTTTGACTTCTTTCTCCCTTAGTAATGTAAGAAACGTCATGCCAACTACAATCTGTTATTTTTTTTACTTTGTTTCATACATATTCATGCCTAGACCTAACTTGTTGGGCATATTTCACATCGATTTGACGATACGTTTTGAGAGCACACAATGAAATCTCATATTACAATAAAGGGATAATTATTTGATCAATTTACGATTGATGAATGAAACATCAACACAAGCTAGGCCAAGTAAAGGTAATTTTTTCCTTATGCAGTTATAAGCCGGGTCGGATGACTAGGTCATTATTTATAGGCAGGGTCAGATCATTCTTTAAATATATTTTTAACATTTAGAACACTGATGTCGATTATAGTGATGTATGTATGTTTTTATTGGCAATTCATTGAGTAAATCTTTTTTTCAAAGTGAATTGTAAGAATGCGTGCAAGAACCACATACATACATACATGCGCTGTTTGTGTGCTAGCTAAGCTACCTACTAAACTGTCTCTTCAATTAAAAAATGTCACCCTGCCAAATTATATCCTGGATGCGCCCCAGCTTGCATAAAACTCCGACCCCCCTCAATAGTAACGTACCCCTGAATTACTATGTTTACACCCCAACCCAGACCCAGCATGTACGAGATGTCAGCCTAATATTTGTTATGTATAAGACGTTGGACCAATATCAAAGCAACATTGGTTCAAAGTCTGTGTTTATTGTGCTGTCGCCACCCGTTTGCGCGATGCGTCTCAGGCTAATTGTTAAAACGGCCTGTAGGGGCCTATATAATATAGGCCTATATACCTGTACACTGTACGTCATTGGACATTATACCTCAGTACCAGCAGAGTAACTATCACAAGAACGAGTGTGATTTTAAATTAGGCGATAGCAAACTGTCAAGTGCGGAGGTCAACTACTGGGCCGGTGTAGTATTTTAGACACCAGCAGTAATATCAGTAGGCCTAATATTATATCATAAATATTCATAAATATGCTCAATCGAATTTAAGTAGTAGGGTGGCAGTAACAGAAATATTTATAACATATCATCAAGAATTTATTAGTTAACCTCTATAAATTCTTGATATCATGTATATATATATATTACCTATATATAAGGCCTGTGTAAAAAAATTATGAGTGCTTCAGGTCCGTTAACAAGTTCATAAAGGTAGGGCATATTAACTGTAACATCATTGATAATCCGTTTTAGCATTTTTATATCAGTTTTTTTCATGAATCTAAAATAACGTCAAAACACTATATTCAATATACCATAATCCGTTTTAGCATTTTTATATCAGTTTTCATGAATCTAAAATAACGTCAAAACACTATATTCAATATACCATAATTGTGTTATTATTTTACACGACATCGTACAAAGAATCACTGGTCTGCTGACGACTTGTGTTTATTATAATAATTTGAATTACCTGCTGTGTTGTATCAGCCAGTTCACAACCCTGCTTGGCAGTCACATGTGTCTAGAGGGGAGAGTCTATATAACGTAATAATCAGGGAATGATATTATAACCTTACTAGTAGTCATACATCTGCTATATCGATCATCACTTATCACTACTCACTTATTATCACTCAGGCTATGTTTATAGTGTGTCAGGTGGTCGCTAGGTGTGGATGGAGTAAGCAAACATTATCACCACGTAACACCCACCAAGTGAGTGGTCTCTGCCCGAGAGCTGGTTGACTTGGCCACTAGGTGTCCCCGTTCGATTCTCAATCGCAGGCGAGCGTGCGACAAAATTAATATACTGACATCTGGTGAAAGGAATGACATGACCTGTAACACTTGTACATGCTTGTAAGAAGGCTTTGAGGGTTTTGTGGTCTTATGAATAATTTTATGTCTAGATTGATATGAGCAGACTGGCATCCTAATTTGGACATTTTGAATTATCACTGAAAATTGAAAATGGCAACCATCAACACAAAAAAATCTACGTATTTTTAGGGTTTGGGGTAGAAATCCGATAATCAAGTGATATGTCATTTGTGACTAATTTTGGGGGCATGGAACACATTTATGGACCTCAAATTACATTTTCAAGCTTCTGTGACCTTCAAGCACCACATATAGGTCAAAACGTGATCACCAGCGGTTATAGTGGAATACAAATAGTGATATACAGTGAAATAAACATTCTGTGTGGCACAGAATTTATTTCTGGTATCAATAATGTCATTCTAGACATCAGCGAACTCAAAACAACTCAGAAATGAGTACCAGCAGTCATAGGGAATCTACATCTTCTTCATAAGTGGTTCATTATACTTGTGATATGCTGTTTCTGACTTGTCGTTTCTGACTAACTTTGTGACGCAGAATCCATTTCTGGTATCAATACTGTCATTCTGAGCATCGGTGACCTTAAAACCCTTATTGCATGTATTATGTGACATTGAAGTACCATATATCAAATGACCAGTAGGCCTAGTTGCCAGAGTAAAAATACAACTTTTACTTAAAGTCAAAAAGTCAAAGTCAAAACTCATTTATTTGCCAGAAATTACATTCAAGATAATGAAAAAAACAAATATGTATATATATTTAATATATATCTACACTAATTATAATTGTAATGGGCTGGAGACCTCCATTAAGACACATTGTGTATCGCTATCATGGAGGCCACCATTCTGATATAGATAGTTGCTGTAAGTTGAACATGTTGAAAAAACAAATATTTGAGTGAATAAAAAATAAGGTGAAAAAAAAACGAAGAAAGGAAATGAGTGAATTAATTTTTGAAATTAAATAGTTATGAAGTGATAATGAAGTGGAAATGCGCGCGATCAATAGAAACACCGTACAATGAGCCCAAATGCTTAAAAAAGTATAAGTGAAATAAAATTCATAAATAAATGGTAATAAGAGGAGAGAAAACAAATGCCGTCAATATAATATGTTTTTGACATAGTACTATTATTACTAAGACAGTTGGAAAAAAAAAACAACAAAAAAAAACTATGACAGTTATTTAATACTATTATTATGTTGCTTGTTAACACGCTGTACCGATTGAATGTTATATAACGTTGTTACATATTGCACAGTTCAATATTGAGCAGTCAGTCAAATAGTTCTCTATAATATATTTTTTAATGTACTGGCTGTAACCGAGTAAACTATGTGTGTCAATTTTATTCAATATGGAGGTAGAAATATCATTTAACAGGGTTGTTATGTCATACCGTATAGACTGTTTTGCAAATGCATGCCTTATCCGAGGAACAGCAACAGCACTTCGAGGTCTTGTATTATATGAATGTATATTATATCCATAGTTAGGGTACATAGACTCAAAATAATTGGGAAGGGATTTATTCAATAGTTTGTATATAAATTTTAGTTGTTGAAGTTTCAATATGTCTTTGATTTTGAGCAATTTCAATGATTTAAAAAGCGGTTCAGAATGTGAATTATACTTACTAAGCGTTATAATGCGAATAACTTTTTTTTGAAGTTTAAAAATCCGTTCATAGCGGTAGCCCCAGATAAGTAATCCATAATGTATATGTGGTAATATTAGGCTGTTGTAAAGAGTATGTAAAATGTATGATGGGAGGAAATGTTTTAATTTATTTATAATACCAATTGTTTTTGATATTTTAAGAGCTATCTTGTTTACATGGTCATCCCATTTTAGGTGTTCTTCCACTATTATACCCAGGAAATTGAATGTAGAAGTATGTTCAATTTGTGTGTTATCCACAGATATTGAAATATTTTTTAATTTTCTCTGTGGCATATGAAACATCATGTAATTAGACTTAGCAGCATTTAGAGATAATTTATTTACTTTTAACCATTCGTTTATGTGTACCAGTTCTGTGTTAATTGTTTGTGTAAGTACATCTATGTTGTCAAATTCAATTATATGCAAATTAGTCATTAGTGTGGTGTCATCAGCATACATAATGAAGTCAAAGTATGCTGTAGCAGCTGGAAAGTCATTGATGTAAATCAAAAATAAAAACGGTCCCAAAATTGAACCTTGAGGGACACCCGTTGTGATAATTTGTTCCGTTGATTTAGTTGTACCCATTTGGACATACTGTTTTCTATTTGACAAATAATTTTCAAAAAAGAGCAGTTCAGTATTAGAAATTCCATAGTAATTTAATTTACCGAGTAATATAGTGTGGTCTAATGTGTCGAAAGCTTTGGATAGATCTAAGAAGATGTTCAGAGGGACGAGGCCTTCGTCCATACTTGTTATAATTTTATCCATTAGATGCATTGTAGCTAACTCTGTTGAATGATGAGATCGAAAACCATATTGATTATTATATAGTAAATTATGAGATGTAAAATAACTTTTAATCTGGTCTAAAACTATTTTCTCTAAAACCTTGGAAATAGATGGAAGTAAGGATATAGGTCTATAATTGTTTATATCAGTGGGATCGTCTTTTTTATGCAAAGGTATTACCTTCGCTATTTTCAGGTTATCAGGGAAAATGCCTGTATGGAAACATTGATTGGTGAGGGTGGTTAAGGGCTTAATTAAGGTCCAATAGTTAGGCATATATGCGATTTGTCCCTTTGGCACATAATCGATTTCTGGTATCAATAATGTGATTCCAGGCATCAGTGACCTTAAAAACCTTATTCTATGACACTCAACCCCCACGTGTGAAGATCAGAAATGACCAACAGCGGTCATAGGAAAAATATAACTTTTTCAGAAGTAATCCATGCATAGTTACATGTGATCTGTCGTTTCTGACTAATTTTGTGGCGCTGAATCCATTTCTGTCATCAATAAGGTCATTTTAATCATCGATAAAATTAACTCACTGCCATGTATCTGTTTAGATGAATTTGGTGACTGTCAATCTATTTGTGGGCATAGGCCTATACCTGTATACGTACAATTGGGTTCACCAAGATCTTTCAAATCCAAAATGGACCTTATATAAAATTCAAATTTGGCCAGTGCATATCCGAGGAATGCAATGTCAACATCACTAAATTTTGATTTACTAAAACTAGCTAAATGTTGCTCACAATATGTTCACTCCTTGAGTGGCGTGTAGCCTACTCGTATCATCATCACGTTCCGTTACGCTGGGACAGGATTAAACCAACAATGCTTCAACTTCGTGTGATTTCCAGAAGCTTTTTGGCTAGCTTTTGGGTCAAGACCTATGCTTGTGCAAAAAAATATATAATTGATTCACCAATGCATCACTATATGCATAACCAGAGTACGCCGCTAGCAATTGACCGACAGAGTATGGCTGGACTCGTAGAAGCTGCAGAAGAACTCTTGGATGGTTGTTGTACACTCATTGCTTATGAGCCTATACCATGCCATGCGGCATGCAACAGGCCAATACGCTGCCAAGGTGGTAAGAAGTACTACAACGCCTCTAAATAATATTGGTATTGCATTCGCAAGATATGAAACTCTAAGAAACGCCCATATATTTTCATTCCACCCACTAGTTAGGGGTACGAGTTGAGACGGGTACGAGTTCACATAATGTTGTGTGATAAGAGATATCAGCTCGTACCATCATCTGCTACCGGCCTTATTGGGTACGAGTTGACATCACTTGTAGTACGAGTTGACATCACTTGGGGTACGAGTTGACATCTCTTGACGGTACGAGCTGACATGAGTACGAGTTGGCATGAGTAGGAGTTGACATGGTGCGAGGTGACATGGGTACGAGTTGACTGTCACCCGTTGAGGTTATCATAATTATTGTGTTTGTCAATCACTGACAATTTAATGTTCCCTAATTTTCTGTATCTTTTATTCAAACAATAAATAGGCCTACTAACAGTTTTACACACAGTTGTAGACTTGTTCTTTTGGCATAGAGCTATTGTATACAAATACAAGGGTTTCGTACTTAAAGTTGTGAATCGTTGCAGTGAGACTCAATTTCACGTGGGTGTAAATCAAATTAAATGCAAATGACTGTTTTCAGCTTTTTCGAACCGATGTTTAACAACCTAAATATTGACTTTATCAGACGTGCTGATTTCATCGTAATTTTTAATTGCGAACGTAACATGTCTATTTTTAACCCTCCATCGTTGCCTATTTTCAGCACCGCATAGCATATTTACAAGGATATTAATTCGTGAGAAAATGAATATTACAATAATATTATATTAATATATCGACCTTCTGTGTTTTTATGTGAGGTTTTAGAATTTGTTATTTTTAGAGAAGGACGTGGCATAATGGTTAGAGGTTAGAGGGTGGTGCTTTGCAATCGTCACTGCCTGTCCAGTGGGTTCAATCTCAGTTTGGTTGAGACAGATTTTCAGATAAAAATGAATGATTCTCCTGTTCAATGTTGGAACATCGTTGTTTCGATGCTGTGTCCTTGGGTAAGGCACTTCACTATCGCGTGCTGCTTCACTTCACTCAGGTGTAAATGAGTATCTGGTAGGACAGCGATTTTAATATATACAGACAGTTTCCAGCTCCGAAAGCAGTGATGTATGCTCCATAGGGAGTTAAAATGGCACATGAATGAGCAGGTCCAGTGACAAGGAGTGATGTGCATAAAGCGAACAGAGCATTGCATGTGTGCTAAATAGGAACTCCCTATTATTATTGTTGTTGCTGTTAAAATTTATTTCATTTTTATTTACTTTGAGGTAGGAATTGCGGTAGCCGAATGAACTGAGAAAAGAAAGATGTGTGGTAGGAGGGACGAACATAGTTGTATTTCCCTTCTATTGTAGCTGACGATTACGTTAGCAACGCCACTTTTCACCACTTTTCATTAAGCTTAAGTGAAGCTGATTATATCGTTGCAGAAACCTAAATATCATAGCAATGATAAAACACATTGTTAATGCAGCAGATAACCAAACCAATTGTGCATTTGGTGATAAAAACACTGAACACATCAAACTATATAGTATTATAGTAGTAGTCATTTTAAGAATGAGAGACATTTAATTCATTTAAACATAAATATGTATGAGACAAGAGACATATTGGTACCAAAATATTGTTCATTGACATTTTAAATCTTCGTGATCACCACGAACGACATTCAAAAGTTGTCAAGAAAAGCAAAATAACAGTGCCAGAATAATATAATTTATACTCGATGCTTACAAAACACTTCTAGTACTGTAGTAGATAATGACTGTTATTTTAACCATATCTAAGGCGAAGCAAAACAATATTGTAATATTAAAATACAGAAACATAATCGCTATTCTGTTGGTGTGAAACATCAAAATAGAATCTATGTACTGGAGGCCGAACTCGTTTCACAAAGTTTCAACAAAATTACTTTTGCGTATTTTTTTTTTTCGGATTTGTTAGTTTATCAAGTTTTCATTTCTTGATATCGCGACTGAATGACTCTATCTGGTGTATAGTCCAGTCAAAAAGTCATTTGACCTTGAACAAATTGCAACAGAAATAATTTTAGGTGTTTTTGCTTCACAAATACATCCAGATTAACATACTAAAAATCTTAAGAACTATTCGATGCGGAACAAGGCAAAATTCAAGGTCAAAGGTCAATTCCAAGTCAAATATGATTTTTCAGAAAATAAGGGTAGAAACAAGTGTAATACCTCTTTTTCGTGTAATTTTAACTGGAGAATCCATTTCTTATATTATTTTGATGATTCAAGGTCATCCTCAAGGTCAAAGGTCAAATCATAGGTTAAATAAACGAAAATATGATTTCTAGAAAATAATGCTAGGAACATGTGTAATACCTCATTTCATGGAATATTTGACTGGAAAATACATTTCTGGTATTATTTTGGTGAATGAAGGTCATCTTCAAGGTTATCTTCGAGGTCAAAAGGTCAATTCCAAGGTCAAATGTATAAAAAAATATGATTTTTAACAAACACAAATAGCAAGAAGTGTAATAATTATATTCAATGTGATTTTGATTTAATAATCCATTTCTTGTATTATTTTTATGATAAAAGGTCATCTTCAAGGTCCAAACCTCAATTTCAAGGTCAAGTTAGCGAAAAATATGATTTGTGACAGATAACACTACAAACAAGTGTAATACCTCTTTTCTATGTGATTTTTGACTAGAAAATCCATTTATAGTGCTATTTTGGTGATTGAAGGTCATCTTCAAGGTTATCTTCAAGGGCAAAAAGTCAATTCCAAGGTCAATGGTATAAAAAATATGATTTTCAACAAACACAAATAGCAAGAAGTGTAATATATATGTTTGATGTGATTTTGATTAAATAATCAATTTCTGGTATTGTTTTGATGATTAAAGGAAAACATGATTTGTAACAGATAACATTACGAACAAGTTTAATACCTCTTTTCTAAGTGATTTTGGACCAGAAAATCAATTTCTGGCATTATTTTAGTGATTTACGGTCATCCACAAGGTTAGAAGGTGAATTTTAAGACCAAGTGACCAAAAATATGCCTTTTGACGCTTCCTGGTCGCCCATTAGCTCATCCACATCACCATTTTATGCGAGACTGTCACTTTTCAAAGCACTGCGTCTCTCTTTAACGATTTTCTGACGCCCTTCATGCATCTGCCTCGCCCTTCATTACTTCTCCATCACCCTTTAACACCTTTTGCACCTCTCCATTGACCGTGAATTCTCTTCTGGCGCCTTTTAACGCCTCTCCTTCGCCTACTAACGGCTTCCCATCACCATTTAATGCCTCTTCGTCATCCTTCAATGCCTCCCGATCGACTTTTAATGCCTTATGGACGCCCTTTAATGCCTCCACATCGCCCTTTAATATGTAATTGTCACCTATTAAGGCACCTGTCACACTTTACCGTTTTCTCGTGGCCCTTTATGCGACTCCATGGCGCATTAAGGCCTTTTTTGTTGCGCTTGAAGACCTTTTCGTCGCAATTTAATGCATCTTTGTAGCTCTTTAAGGCGTCTTTGTCGCCCTAAAAAGCCTATCCTTCGCCATATGGCGTCTCTGCGTCGCCCTTTTAAAATTTCCTCATCACTCTTTAGCACCTCTCCTTCACCTTTTGGTGCCTTTCTATCGACCTATAATGCATTTTTCGAAATTATTGCCTCTACATCGCCCTGAATTATGCATAACCGTCACTTATTAATGCATCTGTTGTCCTTTATGTCTATTTGTAGAAGCCTTTTTGTGGCCCCTTAACGCATCTTAATTTCCTTTAAACGCCTCTTTGTCAACATGTAATGCCTCACGCTTTCCCTTTAACACCTCCCCATCGCCTTTTAGTGTATCGCTATCAAACCATCGCAAGGTAACAACTCTGTGGCAATTTCACGTCGCTCTTTAACATCTCTCCTTCGCCCTTTATCTCATTCCCGTCAAGCTTTAACGCTTTTCTGTCGCCCTTTACTTCCTCTACATTGCCCTTTATTGCATAACCGTCGCCTATTAACATACCCTTATAACAACGTGTTTGACGACATACCGTTGCTGTCTATGGGTCTTTGCTTTTTCCTTTCAAATTAAAGGCCTTTCCGCTGCCCCTTAATGAATCTCCATTCTTACACATATTCGACGCCCTTTAATGCCTCCCATTGCCCTTTAGCGCCTCACTGGCACCTTTTACCGCCCTCCCTATTGATCTTTAATGCTTTTCCATCGACATTCAATTCTTACTATGGCCATTAAACACCTCCCCATCATCACTCAAGGCCTTCCCATCACCATTGATCACCTTCCAATCGCTATTTGCGCCCTTTGATGCTTCCTCGTCGCACTTTAAGGCCTCTCCATTGCCCTTTAATGCCTCTACATCGATCTTAGCGTATTTTTGTCGCCATTTAATGCCTCTATATCACCCTTCATTGTTTAACCATTACCTAGTAATGTACCCCGTCAGATTTTAATGACTTCCCAATGAATCTTTGTAGAACTTGAGTATTTTTGTTGCAATTGAAGACTTTTCCGTTGCCCAATCTGTATTGCCATTTAGCGCATATTTATCGCACTTTATTGCCTCCCCATTACCCTTTAACGTCACTCTGTCTTTGACGCCTTTGATTCACCAGTTAACCCATCACAACGTATTTCATCACCTTTTCATCACCATCTAACACTTCTACGGTGCCCTTTAAAACTTTATCGTAGCCCTTTACAGCCACTTCATTACCTTAACGCATTTTCGCCGCCCCTTAACATCTAACCATCGCGTTTTATTGCATCTTTGTTGCCTTTTAGCGCCTCTTTGTCGCAATGTAATGTGTTCCTGTCACCCTTTAACACATTTTCATTGCCCCTTATCGCCTCTTTGGCGCCCTTTAGCGCCTCTTCTGGTTGCGTAGTCATGGTTTAGTGGTTTATGCAGTATTGTTATCTAAATTGTAGTTTTTAGCAATGCATTGAGTGATTTCAAAAGGTACATGTATGATGGTTTACTGTTATATTGCTATCGTGTATGGTGACACACAAGGCTACATGTACCGTAGATATATTGTTCCCACATCTTTTTTGCCTTACAATGTAACTGCTCATGGTCTAGTCCGTATATTGTTCTTATGCTATGTAGTTGCACTTATCACTGTTTTAGTGCTTGTAATTGATATCGTCGTCCAGTGATAATAGTGTTAACCAGTTAATAAACTCATGTATCAAGGATAGGTTTCCAATTAATTTATCCAGCAATAGACATTGTGGGCATTTTTTTTGTTTTTTTAAATCATATTACTGACATTTAGCTGCAACCAATATATACACAGAACAGCTCGTTCCCTATTCACATCAATTTAAAACTGTTTGAGTCAGTAAGTGTCCTGCTATATTTTATTTAAATAATTAAACAAAATAATGTGCACGTGGGATATATTTTGGCTAATTTCATTGTTTAGATCATGTAGATGCCCATGACTTTGACCTGTACAACGCGAACTTGATATTGTAGGCCTACTACTAATCCGAAATAAAAATCACATTTTCATGCTTCCTCGTCGCACTTTAAGGCCTCTCCATTGCCCTTTAATGCCTCTACATCGATCTTAGCGTATTTTTGTCGCCATTTAATGCCTCTATATCACCCTTCATTGTTTAACCATTACCTAGTAATGTACCCCGTCAGATTTTAATGACTTCCCAATGAATCTTTGTAGAACTTGAGTATTTTTGTTGCAATTGAAGACTTTTCCGTTGCCCAATCTGTATTGCCATTTAGCGCATATTTATCGCACTTTATTGCCTCCCCATTACCCTTTAACGTCACTCTGTCTTTGACGCCTTTGATTCACCAGTTAACCCATCACAACGTATTTCATCACCTTTTCATCACCATCTAACACTTCTACGGTGCCCTTTAAAACTTTATCGTAGCCCTTTACAGCCACTTCATTACCTTAACGCATTTTCGCCGCCCCTTAACATCTAACCATCGCGTTTTATTGCATCTTTGTTGCCTTTTAGCGCCTCTTTGTCGCAATGTAATGTGTTCCTGTCACCCTTTAACGCATTTTCATTGCCCTTTATCGCCTCTTTGGCGCCCTTTAGCGCCTCTTCTGGTTGCGTAGTCATGGTTTAGTGGTTTATGCAGTATTGTTATCTAAATTGTAGTTTTTAGCAATGCATTGAGTGATTTCAAAAGGTACATGTATGATGGTTTACTGTTATATTGCTATCGTGTATGGTGACACACAAGGCTACATGTACCGTAGATATATTGTTCCCACATCTTTTTTGCCTTACAATGTAACTGCTCATGGTCTAGTCCGTATATTGTTCTTATGCTATGTAGTTGCACTTATCACTGTTTTAGTGCTTGTAATTGATATCGTCGTCCAGTGATAATAGTGTTAACCAGTTAATAAACTCATGTATCAAGGATAGGTTTCCAATTAATTTATCCAGCAATAGACATTGTGGGCATTTTTTTTGTTTTTTTAAATCATATTACTGACATTTAGCTGCAACCAATATATACACAGAACAGCTCGTTCCCTATTCACATCAATTTAAAACTGTTTGAGTCAGTAAGTGTCCTGCTATATTTTATTTAAATAATTAAACAAAATAATGTGCACGTGGGATATATTTTGGCTAATTTCATTGTTTAGATCATGTAGATGCCCATGACTTTGACCTGTACAACGCGAACTTGATATTGTAGGCCTACTACTAATCCGAAATAAAAATCAACCAGCAGCTAGTTTACAACTATTTGCGTCAGTATCAACTTATATTTTATTCAAATATTTGGCAAAAATATGCACGAAACCAATATTTGGGATAATTTTTAATCCTACATGGCAATGACCTCGACTTGTGTCACATGACCTTGTTATTCATCACCCCTAAACAATAACAGTAAAAGTAATTTTGTTTACTAAATGGCCATGCCCTTGACCTGCGCAACATGACCGTTATATTTTATCACCTGTAAACAATAAAAAAAATTAACAACTAATTTAGCGATATTATTAATCATATCGTACCTTAACCTGTAGGCCTAGGCTACAACACAAACTTGACATTGTACTATTCATCAGAAATACAAATCTATCAGCAACTAATTTACAACTATTAGAGTCAGTATCAGCATATATTATATTTAAACAATCGGAAAAATATGCACGAAACCGATATTTAGTCTAATTTGTAATCCTACATGGCAATGACCTCGACCTGTGCCACATGACCTTGATATTCATCACCTGTAAACAATAACAATAAAACAATCAACCAATCAACAACCAATTTACAGCTGTTGCACTCGTTATCATCTTGTCTTTTATTTAAATAACTAAACACAAAGTATGCACTTGACCAATATTTTGGCTAATTTTGATTAATAAATGACCATGACCTTGACCTGTGCATCATGATCTTGACATTTTATCACCCGTAAACAATAACAAAATCAATTAACAATTAATTTAGCAATATTATAAATTATATCGTATTATATTTTTATGAATAATTAAACAAAAATATCCATGTGAGTGATATTTTAGCTAATTTAGGGTATTAAGTGACCATGACCTTGAACCTTGTGACATGACCTTGTCATTTCAAAATAAGTGAAAGCGATTCGAGATCATTAAAACCAATGTTTAGACAGCAAAACATTTAGAAAATCGGACAGGCGGGTCCTTAGATACAGTCAATTGCAATTTAATGATGGCCATTTAGTCATTGCCCATTAAAAAGGCGGCCATTTTGAAAATGACCTCCAGATGATCTTAAGATGATGGGAAAAACGGAATCTTACGATTTTGTGTATAAAAAACATATGGACTCGATACACCTTTTAATACAAAAACGAGGTATCCTATTTGTTCTTAGGCTTACTTAATAAAAATCACATTTTCAGTCACTTGACCCGAATTTTGATGTTTTGACCTTGAAGATGACCTTTAATCGTCAAAATTGTTTCAGAAATTGATTATCTAGTCAGCATCACACCTAAAAAGTTATTAAAGTTGTTGCTATTTATATTTGTTAAAAAAACTTTTTTTTTAATTTTTGACCTTTAAATTGACCTTTTGACCTTGAAGATGACCTTGAATCATAAAAATAGTACAATGAATGGATTGACCAGTTAAAATCACATCAAATTGAGGTATTACACTTGTTCCTACCTTTATTTGTTAAAAAATCATATTTGACCTTGAAACTTGTATCTGCCAGACGCCATCTTGGACGCCATCTTGGATTTTGCACTTTTCCGCACTTCCGATTTCTTAAGATTTTTAATATGACAATTAGTGGCATTTTCTAAGTTCAAAACAGTTAAAATAATTTCTGTTGCAATTAGTTCAAGGTTAAGGCCATTTTTTCAGCCCATTGACTGAACTAGTAAGGATTGAGGAGATTTAAGATACGTTGATGCAAAAACATTCAGATTTTTTTATATCTCCAATGTTATTGTTTATCCTAGAAACTGGACATTTTGTCATTAGGCCTGTATTATGTACTGTTCAACAGATACCAAGTGTTTTATTCCCATGGTCAATATTGTCTGCTTGTCCCATGGCAAATACATATATACCAATACCACCAATCTCATAATCACCGAGAACAAAGTGGCTACATTTGTTCACATGTATCACTATATTTACATGTTTCTGTGTAAGATTAGCAGCAACCAAATGTGGTAATCTTCTATTATACTGCAAGAACAGAACAAGTATAAATTGTTTGATTATACTATTGATGGATCAACGTCATATTTTGCATAAAGATAGTCCTTGACCCAGATGCCAACGTGCATTTAAATTTTAATTAACCTAATAATGATTGATTCACCCTTATTAGGGCAAATAAATATTTTCCATTGTAAAAATACCACACCGGCCATACGTGATAATTAACATGAAGGCAACAAACCAAAAAACCCTAGAGCGCACATATGGCGAGCGACAGGTTATCTAGCATTTGCTAAGTCATGATGACCATAACTATGTTCTAATGTCACACTGAGACATATTTGTACTGTTGGGAGAAATCATCTTGGGCATGTTGACTGCATCACAGGATTACGTGCACAATATTTTGTCTAAAACGTAATAAATGGCTACCATATTGTATTTTAGTTCAACAAATGTAACATTTTCGGTGCTAATTAAACCATTACGTATTCTCTGATCACCAAAAGACAAGTTTAGACACCATAAAGTTATTTCGAGCGATTGAAAGTAAAGATTATGCTGAAAATAGGATTCACCGTGTGATATCGTTAATTTAGACCAATTAGCAGATTAAACTACCGATACACTTTTTGAGAAATGTCCCAATGATATCCAACTTGCCAAAAAACCTTTTGAAGTAACTTTGTTGAACTTAAGATCATTAATGACTGCACTAAAGTTGGACAAATTAATTGGAAAATTTAAATTTTTGGGTGACAAACATTCCCCCCCCCCCAAAAAAAAAGTGAAAATACATATATTTTCAGGTGTCTCCCATTAATTGGATAAGGACATTCACATCCATCTGAAATATGTTATTTAACCGCTGCACT
This sequence comes from Flabesymbios commensalis, assembly GCA_964017125.1. Taxonomy (NCBI): domain Eukaryota; kingdom Metazoa; phylum Annelida; class Polychaeta; order Terebellida; family Flabelligeridae; genus Flabesymbios; species Flabesymbios commensalis. The sequence continues at coordinate 23,163,724 of OZ024909.1, read as the reverse complement.
ATGCCCCCTGATAACACGTTTTAATTTGAAGGTAAAAAGGTTCTTATAATTATTGTATGTTCATGGTGAATATGATATATGACTATGTGTCATATAATTCATACACCATACCCAAATCAATATTGGGCTAATTTGAGTCGAAATATAATTAACCCTTTAACCACCGGTCCCGATTATATTCGTTGTTTTACAATTTTGTATTAGCACAATACATATCAGCTTTTAAACATGGTAAAGATGAAACGTGATATCAATCAGTGAGATTTGAGAACAGTTGACATCTATTTTGTCAAACCTGAATAATTTTCACTCACTTGAGGTTGTGGATCGCGTCGACCAGCGAGACACAGCTTCATATGAGTGAACATTTACATTGAAAGATTGGGCGGTTAAAGGGTTAATTCGGTAAATAATATATAATTTTACAAAGTAAACAGCTGTGGTATTGACATTTTATTCTGAAACGTTCGATGAAGGTCCGGTATATTTTAACAATCTTTTCACAAATCACCTTTCCCATAGTTTGTGACCAAGTGAGGTGTCGTTTCTCAGCCACGGTGGGCCGGGGATGTTTGTAAGGGGGGGGGGGGGCGAGGGGTTGACAGAGAGGAGTATGATTTTCTGAGTACTGGTCAAGTAATCCACGCTCGGGCTACTACAACTAACGTTCATTATTTCACCCCTCCCCCCTCCCCGAATACAAACCCAGAAAGGAAGTGTTGATAATATTGTGAGGACACTCTCCCTCCACGCTGAAACCCGAGGAAGTAGCTCCCAGCAGAGCGATACCTTGTTACCAGATCGGGTTGCACGTTTGGTATTTCTACAATTGTCGACTGTAGGGTATCACTTGACAATAAGTACCCCGGTACTTGATCTCACCCTCTCTCTATCACAGCGCTCGATCTGTATTTTGTACATAGTTCCAACCCAGCAAGCGCAAGGCGTTCGACCAAATGTTGGTTTATCGTTGGGCCAGCGTCGCAGACGGTGGCCCAACGATAAACCAACATTTGGTCAAACGCCTTGCGTTTGCTAGAAAATCGCGATAATTATTAGTGTATGTAAGATACGTTTTTGTATAGATTCAATTAAAAAGGGTATATGCCCTGTAATTTCCTAAATTTATTTATTAATGCATGCTGACTTATTTCTCAGCCATTGTTTCTGGGAATTGGTTGTGTCCGCTCACTTAAAATCTTATACTTTCAAAAAAAAATGCAAACCTCTGTGCTCCTTTCTGCCATGTGTGAAATATTTCCACCAGTCTCAAATAACATCTTTATCTGAGGAGAGTATGATTTGATCACAAGACCGGGGTCACTCGGTGCTAGCCATTCTAGCTGGCTGCAGCCCAAACTCAAAATAATTGATTACTATAGCTTCAACTGCGAAGTCAACAATGGACGCTGATGGTGTAATTGTATTGTAGAAGTTGAGATATAGGAGTGGGAGCGAATCATCGCGGGTGTTCTAGGCATTGCCCGACTCAAAAACTGCCGTACAAGGGCAAACAGCAGTAACTGCTCACTTGAAAACTAAGATGTTACTGCCGCTTTCTTTTGCCAGACAGAAATGCCGTGTATCATTCATAATTTCCCCTAACCAGTCATTATTGATGGCTGGTGTGTGTGGCGCTCACCAGGGGGGGCTAAAGTGGGCTGACTCCTACGCCATAAAGTTGAACTTTTTAACTCCCTGCTTGTTGACACCATGTGGAGTCAAGGAGAACTGTATGCTAGAAATTACGGAATATCTAGTCAGAATATTTTTGAAAACTAGCAAATTGGAGCTGTAACTGCAAATTGCAACTGCAAATTGACATTCATGGGTGGCATGCGCACCAAGTTTCAAATCGCTCGTTAGCTTGAGCGATTAATAACGTGGCGCGCGTGAAAACTTATAAGTCAGTATCCTAACACTGACAGGGTGTTTTCACCAGGGCCACACATGAAGGGGTGAAGAGGGGCAGCGCAGATATTGGACGCCAAGGGTTCCCGGTCATACTTCATTCTCTAACTGCGCCGTCTACCTGTCCACCTCGCCACAGGACCCAAGCCTTTGAAGCCAGCCCCCTCCCGCCGACCGGGGGGGGGGGGGGGGGGTAATAGTGCCGTGAGAACTCAATAACATGGGCATCAGTATTAGGTTGTTTCGCTGTTTGAGTACTCCATGATAGACTAATGATATACTACTAAATACTAGGCTACATGGTCGGTGATAGTCGTAAACAAATCGGTAATGTAGAGAGTAAAATGAGAGTATATAGGCCCTAATCTTATTTTTGTTATGTCGTCCCCTTGGATATGAAAGGGTTTATCTTTTATATCTAGGGGTACGATGCATAAGATGTCGAACCCTTAGAAACATATTTCCCTTCTGTACAATAAGGGCATCAGACAACATCAAAATCATCATAAATCTATGTTGCTTCTATGCAAGATGCAAAATCTTAAGAAATTAAGGTGCTAAGTCATCATAGTTTTTTTTAACTTATGCTTCGCTATTTTTTATAAATTATATACAGACAGATTTGATAAATTATATAGTTTCAAAGGAAATAAGTAAGCTTCGAGCTCCATAAAAGTGTATGAATATAATAATATTATAGATTCGAACGAAACCATGAAGTTTTAGCTACAGTGAACGACGTCACATATTATACAGTTAGACATGGTACAGTAAAACTATAAAAGAGCAGGTTAGTCCAGGAACATTAGCCTGACAATACACTATGTGGTGGAATAAATTCGTAACAAGCTGATTTTTTCAGGATCTACTCAGAAAATAGTTCTGAAAAAAACATATTAAAAGTCCCCAAGAATCCCAGTTCGGGAAAGTACTAAAATTCAAGATGGCCACCAAAATGAAGTTTTGAATGAGCAGAACTTGGTAAATGCATGCATATGTTTCTGTGCATGGTCTCGTTGGTGGCACAAAGTATTCTAATTAACGTATACTTGTCAGTGTGAATGAAGGGTAGAGTTGAAATACTTTTTTTGTTTTGAATAGGTTAAAATTTAAGAGGACCGCCAAAGTGCAGTTTTGAATGGGCATAACTTGTTTTATACATACGTATTTTATGTACATGGTGATATTGGTGGCACAAAGTATGCTGGTTAATGTATATTTGTCATTGTGAATGAAGAAGAGATTAACAATATTTTTGTTTGTTTTTAATAGGTTAAAATAGTAAAATTGTCAATTTTTGTTAGAAAGTAGAATGTATTTAAAACAGCAATTATTTTCATTCATGTCATTGATTTAACAACATCTAAAATATCAGGCAATTCAAACTCCGATATGGCAGATTTAGTTGCAGGTGGGCTTCTACATATGCGATGAAATTTGATCTCAAGCTCTGCTCTTCACCCGCTATTCCTGATTAAATATGCCTACATGTAGGTTGTATCTAATTACACCACTTCGATGTAACTATGCACTAATCTAAATATTTTATACTTTTTTACTATTTCAAATAATATAGACAATCTATAATGTTATGCTGTGTCTTTTCCATATTTCACTAACAGTTTAGACCTATTATAAATACTTTTTAAAAAGGTTTGTTCTGAATTACAATACAGTAGAACCTGCTATGAACAGCTACCCTCGGAAAAGTGATCTTTCAAAACATGTGGCTGTTCATATAAGGTTCATCTGTATACAGAATGTCATTTTGGGGAGTGGCCAAGCAGATCTCCCATAGGAGGCTAGCTCCCTATAAGAGTGGCTGCTCTTTCTACTGCATCAGTGGATAGGCTTATGCAGGGAATGATACGACATGTTTTTTTCTATGTATTTGTTGGCCTCTCACCAGTATATTTTTCATTATCTTTGAGAAGAGAGTGTGTGTAAAGACACCATAAACTATAAACGTACAAGAATGATGAGATTATTAAAGTAAAGAAGGAATCAGATTCAATATATCATTATTGTGATATATTTATTTATTATTAGACGGCGACTCTTGTCTAGTTTCACTACAGACTGAGCTACTTTTAGGTGCCGATTCTTGTCTAGTTTCACTACAGACTGAGCTACTCTTATATGCTGATTCTTATCTAGTTTCACGACAGACTGATCTACTCTTAGATGCTGATTCTCGTCTAGTTTGATGCAGACTGAGCTACTCTTAGAAGCTGATTCTTTTCTAGTTACTGCATACTGATCTACTCTTGGATGCTGATTCTTGTCTAGTTTCACTACAGACTGAGCTATTCTTAGATGCTGATTCTTGTCTGGTTTGATGCAGACTGAGCTACTCTTATACGCTGATTCTTATCTAGTTTCACTACAGACTGATCCACTCCTAGATGCTGATTCTTGTCTAGTTTCACTGCAGACTAAGCTACTCTTGGACACTGATTCTTACATAGTTTCACTACAGACTGAGCTACGCTTAGATGCTGATTCTTGTCTGATTTGATGCAGACTGAGCTATTCTTAAACGCTGATTCTTGTCTAGTTTCACTGTAGACTGAGCTGTTCTTAGATGTTCAAAAATGATAATAATAATTATAATGTACCATTTTTGCATGTTTTTAACTGGAAGTCAAATAAACAATAAACAATGCTGATTCTTATCTGATTTGATGCAGACTGAGCTAATCTTAGACGCTGATTCTTGTCTAGTTTCACTACAGACTGAGTTATTATTAGATGCTGATTCTTGTCTTGTTTGATGCAGACTGAGCTACTCTTAAGCGCTGATTCTTGTCTAGTTTCACTGCAGACTGAGCTACTCCTAGATGCTGATACTTGTCTGGTTTGATCTGCAGACTAAGCTGACTAAGCTACACTTTGATGCGGATACTTGTCTAGTTTCACTGTAGACTGAGCTACTCTTACATGCTGATTCTTGTCTGTTTTGCTCTGCAGACTGGGCCACTCTCAGATGTGGATTCTTGCTTGTCTAGTTTCACCACAGACTGAGCTAATGTAGTGGATGATTCTTGTTTAGTTTCATTACTGACTGAGCTACTATTAGATGCTGATTCTTGTCTAGTTTCACTGCAGACTGAGCTATTTTTCGATGTTGATTCTTGTCTAGTTTGACTGCAGACTGAGCTACTCTTAAACGCTGATTCTTATCCAGTTGCATTGCAGACTGAGCTACTATTACAGAGTGATTCTTCTCTAGTTTGATTCAGACTGAGCTACTCTTAGATGTTTACTCTTTTCTGGTTTCACTGCAGAGAACTTTTAGAAGTTGTTGTTCACTTTAAAGTGATCAACTCTTGTCTGACTCTTGTCTGGTTCCAATTAGGCAGAAGAATTGTTACATGGAGATGCACTGGCAATATTTGATATGTTATGTTTTACCAAATCATATTATTTTCAATCACGCCATATTCCATGCTTTACAGCAATGAAAAGTATCACAGCGCAAAATTGAGACTTATTGAGTTGCCGATAATTAAGATATTTTGTTCAGTTCTCCTGTAGTATCTCGGTGTTGCTGTCACCGGCACAGGGTGACATCGTGGTACTTCATCCTTACAAGGAGGAAGCGTTCATTCGATGATTGTCTAATGTTGGCTCAGCGTTTGCGACGCTGGTCCAGCAATAGGCAATCATCGGGTGAACGCCCCTTGTTTTCTCATCGTCAAGGGTGGTCTCAAGTACCTTTGTACCCGGGACTCATTTTTTCGTCGCATCCGGCAAACTCGGCGGTTAAAACAGCTAAAAGTTGGGCCAGCATGTTGGGCATTAAACCAGCTTTAGGCAAGCCCCTCGTCTGGTGTGCTAAAGAGGTTGTGATTTAGGGGGTGGGCACACCTCCCCCTTGTTGTGGGCTTGTTACAGGGCGAGCCAAATGCCCCCTTGTCGGCTTGTTAGCCTTTGTTAAAGACCACTTCACCAGCTGGATTCTCAAGAAATATATAACCGTGTTAATTATTACAAACGTCTTTAAGTAACCTGTTTCAAAACTTGACCACGAATCATGACTGCTAGTTATTTCTTAGAACAAGTTTTGACTGTAACATATGGGATACAGTTTGTATCTTAGATGAGTAGATGTACTATGTCGATCTGATTTTATTGATTGTATTAAAATTTGATTGCATTGGTCTATCTACCATATCCTGGATTTATACACAGAGATTGAGTGGATTTCTCAATGTGTGAGACATTTAGTGCTATTATTTCATTTTTAAAGCCATGTTGACATATTGTATCCGTGGAAGACATATTTTATGTACAGCACAAAGGTAATATTAATTAGACGCACCTAATTCTTGTAAACGTATTTTATGAGAAGAACAACGTATCGGTGGATTAATAAAGTGATCGTGATTTATCTATAGGCCTATAATTATAGGGCCTTTTTTTTGGATTTTGTGTTTCATTTGAATTTTAATTTCTACCCATTCGATGTTAAAATTAAAATGAATACACATAATATGTGCATTCGTATTATATTATTATTGGCTAGAAATTAAGAGGTCAAATGTACCACAATTTACCATAAATGGTTTTGCAAAATAAAAGAAAAAGCGTTCGAAACAAACAGATGTTTGGTTATATGGTCAATACCATTAACTTGATCGTCATTCAGAAAATGATGATAAAGTACTTAATAACAGGAACGATAAAAACGCCGCAATGCAGAATAAAAAGTGAATACAAAGTGACTAAAGACAATTCATAGCCGCGTATAATTGATCTGTTATTTATTTCCCAAAACGCGTTAGTTATACTAAAGACATTTTATTATTCAGTTCGACTTAACCGCTTATTCTGAAAATTTATATAGAAAAAAGCTTGTGCATAGCCTTCCTTTTGACTGAGAAAGTTTGGTTCTGTGATCATCTCAGGTTTTACTGCTGTGATCATCTGGCTCAGGTTTTACTGCTCAATTTACAATGAAGTCGGCGATCTCGTGAAAGAGCGCATGAACGTGACAAAGAGATACTTGATCGAGAACTCGTCCATCGTCAATGATTTCCCTATTAAACCGCCCGGCAGCGACCCACGGCACCCCCGGAGATCTCGTCGTTGAAATCACGTAAAATTAGGAGAGGACACGATTAAACAGAATCCAGGCTGAAATCTCAGCTTAAATGCTGTTAAAGTACACGATTTTGAATACGTGATTATTACTGGTGATTTTAATACCATGAAGAAATCTCACACGCGCACGTGTCTACTTAGCTCCCCTCTCCTCATCCTACCTTGGAACTCCTTGATCGGGCTGTTGATGAGCTGCGGGCTCTAATGTGTCTCAGCCCGCTGTCTATCTCCCGTGACATCTTTTTGAAGTCTCGCCGCCTGTTCACCGCATTGACTCGTACATTATTCCCGTCTTGACGGGGGTGCTGCTGTTGACGTGGGGAGGGGAGATCTGTCTGTTCATCGCGTTCAACCCGATGCACACGAGATATTAAACCAATATTGGGTTGACTTTGAGCCAACGTCGCATACGGTGGGTCAACATCGACCCAATGCTGGGTCAATTCCTCGTGTCTGATGCCCTGATGAACACACTGGTGTCTTCATCAAAATCCTCCCCCCTCCTGGAGGTGATGCGTTCAGACAATGCTTGTGTCTGCCACAATAAAACTTCTCCTAGTTAACAGGTTAACGCACGGCTCAACGAACAACACTGCAAATACAAGTAACTGCTCATTGTTGAAGTGAACAGTTACTGCTATTTGTTCTTGCATCTATGGTCGAACTATGATGCTAGAGGCAGCTTAAAAATAAAAAGCCTGTTCGCTGTGCTGTGTTATTATGCGGCATAGATACAATATTAAATTAACTTATTTCGTGATCCTCATGAAGTTTTAGTTGCGGTTATTTTTCTTTTCTCGCATATACTGAACTCCTAAAAAAATTACCACTAGCAACTTACCAATAATTTAGTATAATTATTTTTCTGTTTTTTTTTGTTTGATTTAGGCCCACAATTTGCGAAACGTAATTTTACGAATGAATGAAAAAAAGAATAGGGCTTCAAGTTCAACTGAAGAAACCAGAAGAAACCCGAGGATGGCGAGATGAATCAGATGAACCTGTCCCATCCCGATAAAGGATTCGAAATGCAAACCCTAGTGGTCTGATGCCCGCAATACTGACTTTCACACGTGGATGGGGAAGAAACATTTGTTGTTTTTTTTAAACCCCGAGACCGGGAACCGAACCCCGAACTCTGGCGTGGAAGGCAGCGGTACTAACCATAGGGCCCCCGCCCAACAGTTGGTAGTGCTGACCACTGGTGTAGTGGTTAATGCTGTCTGCCTGTCACGCTGAAGCTTATTCAACCCCCTCCCTGTGATATTCAGATTTTAAAGAAACATAATACTTCTTCCCGGCTGCTCATTCTTGAATATTTAGTATCGTGGTGAGCCTCTGTGACTGAGAAGTAGCGTGCTCACTCCCAGACCGTCAGGGCTCGCGTCTTTAACCCTGTATCTGGAGGTTATATCAGTGTCATCTGATACACCTCACCATCCTCAGGTAATTCACTATGTAAGTTTAGCCTGTATACAACTATAGTCTGTCCAACGGTAAATGATTCTGAAACGATTTTTATTAAATTTTGTAGACCTTATTTACTAGACATTTGGCATCTATCCTGAAAATTTAGTAAAAGATATTGCATAGTTAAACCATTTGATATGTATAGCAAATGTCTAATTATGACGCCCCCCTCTATTAACCCATTAGCTTCATTCTGGTTTATTCTCAGAATTACGTTACATGTCAAATGGTACAACTATTACAACTACTGGAATTTCACGAAATGCAAAATGATTAGATAAGAATATTTCAAAATTGTGTGAAAATCGCATGAGAATTTTTGGACCATTTTGGACCATCTTCAACAGACTATAAAGTCGATCCGCGCACAGAAAAGTTAGTATAATGGCCGTAGAACCATAACAAAGGTATTCAAACGAAGCGGAAAGAGCTATAGCTAAGTCATTTATGATGATTTCAAATTGAAAAAACCTTTAACCCTTTAACCGCCAAATTATTCAACCTGAATTTTCACCCACTTGAAGTTGTGTCTCGCTGACGCGATCCACAACTTCAAGTGAGTGATAATTATTCAGATTTGACAAAATGGAGGTCAACTGTTTTCAAATATTGCTGCATGATTTCACATTTTATCTTTACCATGTTTACTATGTGCTAATATAAAATGAAAACCCGAATATATGCGGCACCGGCGGTTAAAGGGTTAATGTCCATGACTTATACGAAAATATTTCGGCGTTGTAAAGGTTAAAGAACCATTCATTCATCCATGCACTATCTGATCTTCACTGCTCAGACACAATCTTGAGTCTGATCTGACAGAAATCGAATAGTTTGAACCAAGCTTAGCATTATCAAATAAAAATAATGCTCTAGCACTGCCGCGAAGGGAAAATAGCAGTAACTTATTGCTGTTTCCTTATACACGACAGAGCAGACATATGTATTTCCCACTTTTTTGAACCGATATGAGCTGTGATTGTAATTAAATGGCTGACATTTGACACCGTGACACCGGCTGATGAGATCGACCCTCACGTCACAACGCCCTCTACCGACTACAACCGTACTTGATAACCCTGATTTTCACACTTCTCCTTTTTAATTGAAGCACGCCCTTGACATTTGTCCTGCTACAAGCTCGTATATATACGTTACGGTTTTCAAAATCTTTCAAACCAAGTAAAATGCAACCAATGTTGTTGTAGTGTTGGTCCGGCGTCGAAACGGAGGGCCAACATTAAAACAACATTGACTGCGCGTGAAATTGATAGAATAGTTTGTGCTCAATTAATAATCAATTTGAGAGAAATCTATTTCATAAAGAAAAATATTTTTTGTCATTTGAAGCCAAAATTTTGTAACGCTTAGTAAATCCAGATTCAATTGAGTTGAAAATACTGACGCGCCATTCAGCAAAACAAGGTTCACGCCGCCATATTGAGATGGAGTGTGATTGATTTGGTGTTGTGGTTTTCTCATTGATTGATTGATTGATGGCTTAGGCTGCCATTGTGAGTCACTCAAACCAAAACAATCCACGATGGGGGTAAATACCCTAACGCTGTTATTTAACGCATTTGGATTACATGTCTCATCAATGCACCGCCTGACGTGATACTCGACAGAGGCGGATCTAGAATCCGAAGAAGTCTGAGGGGTATGCCCCCAATAAATGTTTAGTGTATTTGGTAGCGTGGGCGGGGGCCCTAGGGTAGTGGTTAGCACATCTGCCTTTTACGCTAGAGTTCGAGGTTCGTTTCCCTGTCTCGGCGGTTTGAAAGAAACAAAACTGTTTCTTCCCCATCCACTCGTAAAACTCAGTATTGTGGGGAGCCTCCATAACCGAGAGGTAGCGTGCTAAGCCTCAGACTTTCAGGGTTTGAATTTCGAATCATGTGTCTAAAGGGCAGTGTCTTTTCACTCATCTCACAATCCCCAGGAAGTTCTGCTGGCCCAATTGTGCCTGTATGTGTACAAAAGTGGCCTAAAGCCCGATTTATTTCATTTTATTTGGTAGTATATCATTTTGAAAGCATTTAGCAAAACCTGGGGGCTTTCATCCCTCACACCTCCATGCCTCCGCCACCGCTCGGCATACCATTGACCCTTTAACCGCCACATTATTCAATTGGAATTTCGACACACTTGCAGTTGTGTCCCGCTGTCGCGATCCACAGCTTCAAGTGAGTGAAAATTAAGCAGATTTGACTACCGGTAGATAAACTATTTTCAAATCTTGCTGAGTGATGTCAAGTTTTATTTTTCACATGTTTAAAAGCTGGTATTTAATGGAAAAAAACAAATGTAATCGGGACCGGCGATGTAAAGGTTAATTGAACAACAATGGCGCACACAATAAAGACATCCTGACACCGGGCACTTCGGGATTTTATTTCATTAACCCTTTAACCGCCGGTGTCGCTTATATTCGGGTTTTCATTTTTTATTAGCACCACATTTTAAATATGGTAAAGATAAAATGTGCCATTAACCAGCAAGATTCGAAAACAGTTGACCTCCATTTTATCAAATATGAATAATTTTCACTCACTTGTAGTTGTGGATCGCGTCAGCGAGACACAACTTCAAGTGGGTGAAAATTCAGATTGAATAATTTGGCGGTTAAAGGGTTAAATTAGAAAATTTTCATTTACCTTGAGGTATGAATTGCTGCCGCAGGATGAATACTTGAGTGCCAGCCCTTTCAGCACGACTAGAGTGAGTGAATAATTTTCACTCACTTGTAGTTGTGGATCGCGTCAGCGAGACACAACTTCAAGTGGGTGAAAATTCAGATTGAATAATTTGGCGGTTAAAGGGTTAAATTAGAGAATTTTCATTTACCTTGAGGTATGCATTGCTGCCGCAGGATGAATACTTGAGTGCTAGCCCTTTCAGCACGACTAGAGTTACGTTTAATCTGTTTTACTAGCAGGGTAAATCACAGTTATGGAGAACGATAAATAATGTTCACAAATAATTGACTTCAAGATTTGCAAATATGGGTAGCTTTTATCCGAAGTTGTGGGTCGCGGGGCAAGTTTAAGCAAGATATTTTAGCGGAAAAGTGTTACGAAGTTGACATCCTAATCGTGTCCTTTGTTCCCGTCTAACACAAGACGTTGAGCCAATGTTGTTTATTAATGGTCCATCATCTCCGACGCTGGCTGAACATTAAACCGACATTGGCTCAACGTCTTGTGTTTGCTGGGGTAGACATCTCCAGCAGTAATTATACAAATCAACCCTACATTAGCACCCAGCTATTTCCGATCATTTTCGTTCACTTTGAGTTGTGAAAAAATTCTGCCACAATTTTTAACTCAAAGTGAATAAAAAACAGTTCTGATAATACAAATACCCGACCTTATTGATAATGGATGTAGGGTTGAATCTGTCGATAATTATGTAACTCCTCATTATATGGCCCAAGTTAGCTGGATTGCAAATTTAAAATTGAGAAAACCTAAAAATGAGCTAATCATAATGGTTAAACATTTGAAATGAATGGGGTTTTAGGCCACCTTAATTGTGCACATATAGGTTGAACTGGGCCAAGAGAACCTCCCGAGGATGGTGAGATGAATGAGATGACACTGCCCTCCAGACACAGGACTCGAAATTCGAGCCCTGACGGTCTGAGGCCGAGCACGCCACCTCTCGGTCACGGAGGTTCCCCACAATATTGAATCTTTATGAGTGAGCGGGGAAGAAACATTTTGTTCTTCTTTGAAACTTGGAGGCCAGAGTGGGGATCGAACCCGCGATCTCCGACTTTCAAAGCAAGCAGCTTTAACCACTGCAACCGCACTTCATAATGTTTTAAATCATACGATTGCCTGGTCATAAAATGAAGTTATCCTGGACAAGCTTTGTCTGTGTATATACATAACTAACAGTGGCCTGAAACCTCATTTATTTTTTACAGAAAATGTATCTTCTGAAATCGACTTCAGTGGATGACTCCACTATTGATAAATCGAAAAAATTATTTGGGAAGAAAAACTCACGACCCAGTGAATACGAAACGCCATCCAAATATTGCTGTAATGTTGGATCAACGTTTGCGACGTTGGCCCAACATTCGCTGATTCGTGGGCGCATTACAATGTTGCATTCCTTTAGCATCATGATCTCTTTATCACTTTTTACAGACTCAGTATAAGACATGCCTGTGGTCGGCGGGAGATAAAGAGATAAAAGTAATACCTTTTGTCACCGTAACAATCACTATGACTAGAAAATTAACCCTTTCAGTGCGAGGACCGTCTTTAGACGTCAGAATCTGACGTCTGTAGACGTCAGATTCCGACGTCTAAAGACGTTCCTCGCACCGAAAGAGTTAAAAATTATAGTGTACCGTAACATAGGTATTCAAGTGAAGCAGAAAGAGCTAACATTTATTAATATATTTATTATTATATATGATTTCCAATTGAACCAAAAATCTTTGGTCTCCATGGTTTGTACAAAAGTATTTCAGCGCTGCAAGGGTTACCGTTGTGGCACCTGATGAAAGGGGAGCCCACAACAGGAAATACGACGAGGAAAAAGTACGCAAAGTCACTCAGGCGAAATGACAACAATCATATCGAATAACAGTTGGAGACACAGACATAAATAAAAATATGGCTACCACGCAGTGCATGCAAACATATTTGTGACATAAGCTGTTAATGGTGCGGAGAAAATGAACGAATTGGGCTTCAGGGCAAACAGGCCGAGCTGGGCCACGAGAACCTCCTGAGGATGGTGAGATGAATCAGATGCCATACGGGCATATGACACCTCATGCTATCAGATCTACATGTAACCTCATGATATGTGTCCAGCCCTCGTGATATGTGACCTACCCTCATGATATGTAACCTACCCTTATGATATGTGACCTACCCTAATGATAACTGATCTACCCTCATGATATGTGACCTACCCAAATCATAAGTGACCTACCATTATGATAATTGACCTACCCTTATTATATATGACCTGCCCTCATGATATGTGGCCCACCCTCATGATATGTGGTCTACCCTCATGAGAAGTGACCTACTCTCATGATATGTTACCTACCCTCATGATACTTGACTTACCCTCATGATATGTGATCTACCCTCACGATATATGACCTACCCTCATGATAAGTGGCTTACCCTTATGATAAGTGACCTACCCTCATGATGAGTGACCTAGCCTCATGATAATTGACCTACCAATATAATATATGACCTACCCTCATGATACGTGGCCTACCCTCATGATATGTGGTTTACCCTCATGATAAGTGATCTACTCTCATGATATGTAACCTACCCTCATGATATGTGACATACCCTCATGATATATGACCTACCCTCATGATGTGTGACCTACCCGCATGATATGTGACCTACCCGCATGATATATGCCCCACATTCGTGATATGTGACCTACCCTCATGATATGTGGCATTCCCTCATGATAAGTGACCTGCCCTCATGATAATTGACCTACCCTTATGATATATGACCTACCCTCATGATATGTAACCTACCCTCATGATATGTGACCTACCCTCATGATATGTGACCTACCCTCATGATAATTGACCTACCCTTATAATATATGACCTACTCTCATGACACGTGACCTACCCTCATGATATGTGACCTACCCTCAGGATATGTAACATACTCTCATGATATGTAACTTACCCTCATGATAATATCATCATGATGTTGGGAAAATCTATCCTAATCGTGTGAAACTCAATCTAAAAAACATGAATATCATGAGATTTTATGTTGCAACGCAAAGCGGACATACATCGATATTCATTTTATTTAACGGATCAACCTGAAAATTAAAACTTGTTTTCCAATGCATAGGACTCTTAGTTTTATCGGGTGGTTCGGGGGTCCCCGCCCAAAAATGTTGACGAAATGGGGGTTGTTAAAGCAAATTTGAAGGAAGCTATGCAAAAATTAAAAACAACACGGTTTTGAGGCTGTGTTGGGAATTGTAAGTCATTTGAAATTAAGGGCAACAAATCACAATGTGTTCTATAATGAAAGCGAAAAAATCTGGCGCAGACATTTTTTGATCACCCGAGCTGCCACTATAATCCTACAGCTGGACCCCCGTACAGCATGTAATTTGTTTTAACCCTTTCAGCGCGGGGTCTTAGAATGCACTCTTAGAACAAAAGGTTGTTCTTGAGGGTTAATTTCCTCATAGTAATATAGAGGAAGGTTCCTGGTATGTATGTGGAAGTGGAACATTTTGTTCTAAGAGTGTACTCTTTTTTAACATGTACAGGCAGCCAAAGAACACTCCGACCAACTCTCGCAATCGTTGGCAATAATTTTTTCTCGTAAAACTCACGAGCTCATGACAAATAACTTTAAAAATGCGTTGATAACAAAATGAATGCACGTATGAGACTATGAGACTTTAGACCACCTTTGTGTACATAATGTTAAACTGCGCCGGTAAAACCTCCTGTTCGAGGGTGATGACATTGAAAATCAGATGACACTGTCCTCCAAACGTTATGTTTGAAATCCCTGCCCTGGTGACCTGAGACCGAGCACGCTACATCTGGGTCACAAATTCTCTCCGCAATACTGATGTTTTACATGTGGGCGGGGAATAAACATTTGTTTCTTTGAAACATGAACGAACCCGCAAACTCCGATTTTTCCGGCAGATTCGACCACTGCCACACAGAGGTGGACCAATACTATTTTGAAATGAAGGAAACGTTACAAGAGAGCTAGTTCACGCTGGTCTACTTTGTGGGCAGGCTGTTTTTTTCGTATTGTCACTGGTACTTTGTCCCGTTCAGTTGTTTGACTGAGTATTTTTTCAGTGTCTTCTGTGTGGTCTTTGTTATACTTGATCCCTCTCTAGACGGTGTCTATTACTAGCAGATTAACCCTCTGAGAGCTGCGGGTTCACCACAGTACCCATATCCCGAGTTGTTATCAGCACCTGTATACACTACCCTGATGACATCGCAAGGCTCTGACACAGTTACCTCCATTTTTAAGTGTAATAGTCCTAATACAATCAATAGTTTACGCCTGCTGAAAATGGCATTATTTTCGTTGGCACTTGAAATATTCGTCTCAATTTCATGGCATTCGAGTTTTTTGGTAGGCAGAGCGAGTGTCGTTTTTACACAGCTGGCTGTGGAAACAAAATGGTGGTCAGTGTGACTGGGCCTCGCGCAGTAAATGAGTTAGGCGGCCCAGTCATACCGGGTATGTATACACATGGTATAACTAGTTGTTAAAAATAAAATGTGTCCTAAATCTCTGAACACTTATATATTTCGAGACTAAATTTTTACAATTCACATACAGTTTAAGTCACTTGAAGCTGTGGATCGCTATAGCGAGACACAGCTTCAAGTGACTAAAAATTAAAATTGAATAACTCAGCGCTGTAGGGGTTAACCCTTTGAGTGCTGGAGGTGGACGTTTGGACTCGGCACTTCTGTCCAGCAAACACGAAACATCAGCCCAATTCTGGTTTAATGTTGGGCTAGCGTCGCAGACGGTGATCCAGCATTGAATCAACATTGAGTTAATATATCGTGTTTGCTGGGTTTCCTCTTAACCTGTTCAAGTGATAACGACAAAAATAGTTTTTAAAGATTTTTAACATGTTGAAATTAAAGTTTAACCCTTGTCCTGTTGAATTGCTTCAATTGCATTTTTCGTCATTTGAAGCTGGAATTGCTAACGCAATTTCCAGCTTCAAATGACGAAAAAATAGACATGTCTAAAATTAAGTTATTAGATCAATTAAGCATCTACTAGAAACTATTTTATCAAAATTAAGTGATATTTTTATTGATCTAAAACATCCTTAACCCCGTATATATCCGGGCATAGCAGCACAAGGGTTAACTCTGTACCCGCTAAGTGCGACTATGTTTTTCCTAAATCCGTTTTGTTGGGAAAGAAATGAGTGTTCAACCCTTTAACCGCCGGTGTCGCATATATTCGGGTTTTCATTTTTTATTAGCACATTAAGTACCACATTTTAAATATGTTGAAGATAAAATGTGACATCAACCAGCAAGATTTGAAAAGAGTTGACCTCCATTTTGTCAAATCTGAATAATTTTCACTCACTTGAAGTAGTGGATCGCGTCAGCGAGACACAACTGAAGTGGGTGTAAATTCAATTTGAACAATTTGGCGGTTAAAGGGTTAAACATCAAGATTTGCTAATGCTTGATCTCAAACTAAACAGTATGAGTATTTTTTTAACTACTTGAAGATGTGTCGCTACCTCGACCCACAACTTCACGTAGGCAGGAATTAAATAAGAGGGTTGATGACGAAAAGTGATATTCAACCCTTTAAGCCCTCACGATGCATTAAAGCATGATTTTACATCCCTGAAAACATATTTATTTTCCTACAACTAGGGGTTTTGGGATGAAAATTTCCATGATAATGGTTTACCAATACATGGCAGTTGTCTTTTATTTTTCACCCGCTTCAAATCATCTTCATCCACTACAAGTCGGGAATTGCGACAGCAATTCGCGGCTTGTAGTGGATGAAATGACAATGGAAAATTCAGGGATGAAAGGGTTAAATCAGCCACGTGAGATGAATGAACTGACACTGCCCTCCAGACACAGAATTCGACATTCGAGCCCTGGCGGTCTGAGGCTGAGCCCGCTACCGCTCGACCACGGAGGTTCCTCACAATATTGAATCTTTACGAGTGAGCGGGGAAGAATTTTTTGTTTTGTTGAAACGTGAATGCCAGATCGGGGGACGAACCTGCGATTTCCGACTTTTTCAAGCAGGCAGCTTTAACAACTGCACCATGGCCACCGCCCACCTCCTCCTGGCAACATCTGAATAATTTTGACTCACCCGAAACGAATCAATGGATATAAATGAATGGGGCTTTACACCATTTTTGTATAAAAACAAGCCGAACAGGTCCAGTAGGATCTCCTGCACTATACCTCTTGGTTATGGTGGCTCCCCCACAACACTCCATCTTGACGAGAGACCATTTACTTCTGCTAAACCACTGAACTAGGAGCCCCACCGACTCACTGAGTTGCTGGACTGCTGGTAATCTCTGGCAGTCATTCGTTTGTCATTTAAATGAAGAAATAGTGCTATGTTGGCTGGGTAATTTAACCCCTAGAGCACTGAGCTATTCAATTTAAATTTCCAGTCACTTGAAGTTGTGTCTCGCTACCGCGATACACAACTTCAAGTGACTGAAAGTTTACGTGATTTGTGAAATTTAAGTCCTAACATATATCAGTGTTTCAAGATTGAAGGCATATTTTACTTTTGGTAAATGGTTATACAGGTGCTTATAAAAACACAGAATGCCTACTGTCGTCGACATCAGTGCTCTAGGGGTAAGTGCACTACCCAGCAAACAAGAGACGTTGACCAAATGCTGGATTAATGTTAGGCCAACTTCGAAGACGGTGGGCTAGCATTAATCCAGCATTGGGTCAACGTCATAAAACGTTTGTATAACATTTATCCAATGACGGACAAACGTCGACGACGTTGGGCCGACGTTGTATAAATGTTACACAAATGTGTTTCCTGGCCTACCGTCTCAGCAAAAAAACAAGGGACGATGATACAGTGGTGACTAAATGTTGTGCCAGAATTTATGATGATGTCCCAGCATTGAAACAGCGCTGGGCTGTCCTCCACTGATGGTTGAGTGAAGGGCTATATAATAATAACCATCCAAACAAGCACGAGGTGTGGAGACAATGCAGGTTTGATGCTGGCTTAGCGTCGGAGATGGTGGGCCAGCATCAAACAAGCTTCTTTCGGGAATAAAGTATGGACGAAGATGCCGATAAAGGTACTTGGCCATGCCTTGATTTGGACAATATTTTAGAACACTGATATGGATTGTCGCGACTCCGAGCTCGGTCCTTCTGAGTGAATAATAATTATTGATCGGTGAAAGGAATGTTATATAAGTCCCCCTCCCCCATACTTGATTGCCTTAGATTACTAGGTGAAAACATTCAGACTATTTAGTTTCACAAATTTGAGTTTCACAGAATACTATACATGTATAGACTTCAATTGCGTCAGAAAAATCCGTTCATCGAATCTTTGCATTTGTTTCCATCATAACTAAGGATTTGAGGAATGTTGGACGATGATCAAGACTAGACAAGTCACACATTAAATCAGGGTTATCAGCAGATTACATGTCTAGATCCCCCATTTAAAATACATCCGTGACGTCAGTCTAATTGTTAAAACAGTAGATTCGGATCTGCGAATCTACTGTTATTTTGTACTGGTCAGGTCGGGCACAATATACGGGTTTAACCATGAAACTGCATGTCTAATATTTCATGGTTTAGCCATACTGACAATGAAATTTAGGTTTTCTCTATCATATCTTCAAACACCTACACACATTAGGTGTCTTTTAAGTCGAAGAAAGCACTCTATTACAATAGATTCGTAGATCCGAATATACTCGGCTCTTCGCGCCTCGTACATGTATTTGGATCGTCATGCATATTGGCCCCGGAAGCTCTCAATATTATTCAATCCTTACGAGTGGGCGGGGAAGAAACCTTTTATTTCTTTGAATACTGAATATCAGAGCGGGTGACGGGCCCTTCAGCTCTAGCACGACAGTCGGCAGCGTGCAACCACTACACCAGCCCTCCCCCCCACCCCCCGCCACAGGATTCTCCATTCGAAAAAAAGTCTTACTGAACAATGGTTCAGTTTGACTCTTCGAGGTGTGGTGACATAATTGCAGCGTACAGACATAAAGTACCGGTAACAAGGTACTTTGTTTGTTGACGGACGGTACAGGCTGTGTATAACGTTACCATGGTTACTCGACACCTGTCATAAACACCGAGAAACTGAAGTGAAAATTAGAGGTCTTCCCCGACCCCGTGACAAACCCCAGGGGTGATCAGACGACGGACAAATTACACAGTACAGGTGGTCCCGTATTCCCTCGAAAAACGCCGCATATCTATCCGGCGCTGTTTTAATGTCGGGCCGGCGTCTGCAGACGCCGGCCCGGCATTAAAACAGCGCCGGATCACTCTCACGACGTGCGTGTCTCGCACTCTCGCAATCAGACTGACAAATTATAAGCAGCGGACACGTCTCGCTGTGGTCGTCACAGAGGGTACAGCCACCAATCTCGAGATGTCAAACATGCTCAAATTGCTATTATTACGATGCATTGCAGAACGAGATAAAACAGTGTGGGCTTTATCTACACACAACTCGTACTGCGATGAACGCCCTGAAAAAGTAGTCATTGTTGAAAAAAAGGTTTTTATAATGCGTGCTATAATCAGATAATAAATTTGATTTTTTTCTTGAAAACTAACATATATTCCTGCTTTGCACTTGAAAGGCAGGACTTGTAATTGCTAATTCAAATATGACTGTCAAATCACAGAGAGTGGTATATAAAAACGCGCCTTCAAGTGAGTTGATGGGGTTCTGCGGCAATAATGAATACAGATTTAATGTTTCTTAATATTATTCACATTCTTCACCCAGAGATATCATAGATATCATTATAGTGATAAAAACAAACGTTCAGTTGTGAAGCAATCAAAGATGACAATACTTGCGGTCGCACAGTAGGTGGACAGGGTTCACGAACAAGCAGCCCAGTGGCGGTCAATGACAACCTCTTAAGTATACAATTATTCTATTTTCTATGACCTAACACTTTTATTTCATTGTTTAGTTGTCTGCTGCTACTTTCGCTTGCAGCTGTAGGTAAATTTCTGATAATAATATCAGCTAGCAGCAATCATTCGTTTTTTTAGTACTCAGGATCACATTTGGATCTCCTTAAATAGCTTATTGAAGCTACCATGGAGTCCTGATTGTCACTCCATTAATTCCTCCCAATGTTCGACATTATTTCAAACACTTTATTACCGGACATGTTTGAGGCTTTACATCTGCTCACCTCTGCTACCAAATTAATGACAGTGGTCCAGGTGTGATGTAGTTGTCATAATCAATTTTTGAAACTTTATTTTTTATCACTAATATTTCGATCACTTGTGAAAATACAACAATCTAAACGAATGACGAATGACTGCAGTGTAAAGCCAGGGACCTGATGTGCCTGAAGCATTCAGAGTACTGACGCCATCACCGCGCCAAAAACAAACAAACTGCCGCAGACCATAACAGACAGACAGATATTTTATTGACAGAAACGAACAGTCATTACAGACTTATTTGTCATATAAATGAAAGAGATATATCATATGTACATGTATATACAAGATTCTTAATTTGTTAAAATCATATGATAATATACATGGTATGACATACACAACTAAAAGCATGTTAAGTGGCATTGCCAAAATAAAAACTGGGTATTTCGATATTATAAATGACTACTACTAAAAATGAATTAAAAGGCATTGCCAAGATAACATAGAGGTCTATCATTTTGTTTCCCGCACCAAAACCAGAGATAAAATAGCTACTATGTATGAACCATGGATACAATGCATCGCAGCAAACACGGGATGTTTGGCAATGCTGGATTATTGCTGGCCCAGCGTCTTAGACGCTGGACCAGCATTAATCCAGCATTGGATCGAAGCCTCGTATTTTCTGGGACAACAATCCAATTCCAGACATATGCAAATCGATTCCATAAAAGACAAGGTTTAAACTGTCCCCGTCAGATGCCAAAGATGCCATAATAACCCTGCCGACGCAAACAGAAAGGGTTTATACATCGTCACCTTGGTACCAAAGGGTGTATGAAATATCTTTGCAAATTGGCAGTTACAACCCTTTAATAGCAAGATGACGACAAGGAGGTGAGGTCTATCAATTTTGTGTCGCTGAAGCAGTAACTTTTTATAGTTTAGCCTACTGCCAACGTTTCTGGAATCTGGGGCTTTGAACCCATGCTGGTTGGATTCATCTTGCCAGCTGTTATATGCTGCACCTATTCCTGGAAACGTGTTGACAATAACATCCTTCAAAGAAAGAGATGTCCCCTCGGTCATGACAGAGTTATTCCCGGAACGACTTGCTGATCATTTGGATATTAATTTATTTTTATTAAAGGGACACCGTGGGATGACATCAATTTGGGTATTTTTTTTGTATGAAGCAGTGTATCCCGCAGTTCATGATTTTTTTTTTTTTTAATATTTAGAATTTTAAAAACATTTTTATCAACATTTACAAGAATCAATAGAAAACCCAAACAAACTATTTGTACACCTAAAGGACGGTTGAATGTTAGCACGTCCCCACACCAATCAATATCCGCGCCTATTGGATTTAACTTTGATCCCGCCGTCCGAGACGGTGGGCATTTGTGGTATAAAGTGCTCTATGCTACAGACAGTTTTCTTCACATGGCAATATACGACTTGAAAATAAAAATGGTTTAGTCTTTTTCATTGCTTTTTAATGTTTTGATAATATTTTTGTATTTTTTATTGAAGATGAGTAGGCTATATAACTTCATATAAATTAAATTGTAAAATTTGACATAAGCCGTCCTTTTAAGTATTTTTTTGCCATGGCGACCTATACGTCGATAAAATCATTTCCCTGTGAAGGCAAACATCAGTAGCTGCTTACTTTTCAAGTAACTAACAATAATACTCTTGAGAGTGTTTTAGTTTTAAGTATATAATTTAAAGTCTTACTTTACTTAGAGTTAAGCAGACTGTCGCAGCGTGGTCGTTTTGATGCCGCATATATTTGGTGTAGGAGGGGCAGTCATGTGTTGAGACATGCTAATCTGTTGGTTACAGCACAGACAATGTCAGCTTTCACAGAGCAATTTTAGACATCTATATGTGTAATAATTAAGTAATAAATCACCCTTCAACCATGACATTGCAATCCGATGCTTCGTGGACCGGGACCAGGGACCGTATATTATATACATATGTGTCATGTGATATGCCCTTAATTGTTCAAAATATATTCGCGGGAGAGAGGCTCGGCCATGAAATAATAACATTTATTTTCTGATGATGTGAAAATAGAATGAGTACAGTGCACAAGGCTGGCATTGGTAGAGCACAAAGGGTCCTGCAAAAGAACGTCGCAATATTTCCTGTAGCATAAGCAGGGAGTGAACATTTCAATTTTTTTCCGAAAAAGTGACAATCAAAAAATGTTCTCGAGGCTGCGTAAGTTGCCATTTTTTACCGTTTGCGGACAGCTTTAAAAACTGCTAACTTTGTTATAGAGATGTTAATCTTGAATTTGATGCTGACAAACGGAATTCTTATAAAAGCTGAACGAAAAAATATATTTGGTGATTCAGACCACAGAATACTCTTACTGTTGCTACTGTTGCAGAAAAATACAGCAGCTTTCTTTGGAGATAATCTATCTTGTTTTGTGATTGCGCGCGGTCGGTAGTTTATACTGATTGTCAGTCACAGACCATGCAGAGTTAACTCGTGAAGCGCTATAAGCACGAGTATAGTAGTTTTTAATCCTTCGTTATCAGGTTATTAGTTGATAAAATCACTGATGTCGGGAATAAAATGTGTCTTCACACATCAAGGTTTGCAAATGTTTGTTCTCAAATTAAACTTAATTTTCACCCACTTGAAGTTGTGGGTCGCGGTAGCGAGACACAACTTCAAGTGGGTGAAAAATTCAATTCTATAACTTGTCGCTTTGACCCTTTCAGTGCGGGGATCCACTTTAGACGTCAAAATGTAATGTCTGTAGACGTCGAAAGTCGATCACGGCACTGAAAGAGTAAAATATTTATAATGGCCGTAGACCCATAACACAGGTATTCAAACGAAGACCCATAACATAGGTATTTGAAAGAAGCAGAAAGAGCCAACTAAGGCATCTATGATGCTTTCAAATCGAAAATAACCCTTTGATCTCTCGGTGTATATAAAAATATTTCAGCGCTCCAGTGCTGAAGAGTTAAGAGCGGCTGCGAGCAATAATTTAGGCGGCGTGAAATCCAGTCTGAATAAAAGGCAGGATGGGAGGAGATATGGTTAGAGTGATGTGAGATCTAGAGATATCCACTGCTGGGGAGAGGGGGGGGGAGGGTTCTTCTCCACCTTCATCAAATGTGCGTCCCCGATATGGGCTTGCTCACGAACGGACAACGTGTAGTGCAAACCGCTATGTTAGCGTCTCAGGGGAGACTGGGGCAGCAAAGGACAATACTTGTGTCCTTATTGTGGTGGGAACCGCGCTCAGTCTTTCTGAGAGATTTTGGAGTCACGTGAACAACTAGGAAATTTAATTTATTAACCATGAGCTTTAAAAAAACACTCTTAGCAACTAAATTTTCGTCATTTCTTGTATTACTCCCAAATTTGTCATCAAAAGAAAAGTTAAGGTGGGTTGTCTGTTCACGAAATAAATGATTGCATCATAAAAAAATTCTTAAAAAATAAAACATTATATATTATATCATGCTGGAGCCGTATTCTCGTGCAAGTTACGATATATCGTAAACTTCTGATCGGTCGAGATGGCCATCTCGACCAATCAGAAGCCTACGATATATCGCAACTTGTACGAGAATACGGACCCAGTACACATGTCGCATTTATGCACATATGGTGTAAAGATGACTAATTTCGTCGTAACCCTTTCACAGTTAATCACGACTATTATCGTTTTAAATCCTTCTACCGGCCGATCCAGTCTCTGTTAGTGGGGAGTGTATTGAGTGTTTAAACATCAAAATGTGCGAATGTTCGGTCTCAAATGAAACAAAAATCGGATTAATTTACGCCATGCACTTGCAGTTGTGGGTCACGGTAGCGAGACAACACTTCAAGCGAGTGAAAATCTAAATAAGACACCTTGGCGGGAAAAGGGTAAATTTATACATCCGCAAGAACTTTTCCCATTACTGAAGACTTGAAAACCAGAAATTTGTAATAATGTTGTCCCAAATGTCGAAATCTACCTGCAATTAATTTTTAATCTCATCTGGCAAACAGCTTTTTTTTATATGTTCTGACAAACAGCTAATTATCGCCCCTAATTGCGTTTTTTTTTAAATTTTAACATTCTTCGACACATGTTGTCTTTTATAATCGGATGTATTAGTAAAATCTACTTACCCGTCATATGAGCTTGCAAGCTATTTTATGTTCTTGAATTTGAACAAAATATAAATAGTTAATGAGATATACCTCTCGCACACATATAATCGGACATTATTGTCGGAGTCATGTTGTTTGAAATGTTTTTAATCAGGTTAATTGACAGCTGCTTCACATCGGTTCCAGAGTCATAAGGGTTATCGCGGCTGCGGGGCGCAGAGGGTCGATCCAGTATCGTCCGCTAGTGTCGGGATCTGACTGACCGGGAGCTGGACAATGCGGACCGCGATGTGATCTTATCACCACAAAGCGAATTACAGACGCGCCGGGGAGGGCGGGGGAAATTGGGCGGCCG
This sequence comes from Flabesymbios commensalis, assembly GCA_964017125.1. Lineage (NCBI taxonomy): Eukaryota > Metazoa > Annelida > Polychaeta > Terebellida > Flabelligeridae > Flabesymbios > Flabesymbios commensalis. Next base: position 23,138,789 of record OZ024909.1, on the reverse strand, counting down.
GGTGTGACTTGTGTTTGTGTCGGATGGCAGACATGCTCTGCAAAGCCAAATGCAGTAGCTACTTACTTGAAAAGTAAGCAGCTACTGCAGTTTAGCTTTGCGCGACAGATATATGTGGGGAGCATCCCGGCTGATAATACACGTGGTTTATCTGGGGTACCGGGATCAGCCGTTATCTGGCAGAGCCCCGCGTCCGTGCCGTGTCCCTGCCCCTTCCCCCCTCCCCCCCCCCAGATCCTGATCATAATAATCACAAAAACATCACATCATGACGAGAAAACATGGAAATTCATTTGGTATTGAACTCACAATGTAAAAAAACATGAAAAATCTACTTCGTGAGAATTGCACAACTTCATTTTTATTTTTTGAACACTAATAAATGTTCAGCATACCCAATTAACAGATATAATATTACTATATGCAGCTTTCCCAGTTTTCATGTTTGTCCTTGACTTACCAATTAATATTTATTTTGAAGTCAAAGTATCTTGACACTGTAAAACAAATAACAGCGTTTATGACTATGTATATAGACGATGTAAAATCATGTTGTGCCAATGATACTATAGTTTTGATATTTTTGAAACTATTAATCTTGTTTTGTCATTGTGTGTCATTGTTGTAGTAGTCTACTTTTTTATCTTTTAAATGTCTTTGGAAAATTGTTTGTTATGTAATCAGGTGCACAAAAATATACATTCTATTAATATATTCATAATACACACAGGCTCATAAAAAAACTTAATAACAAGGCATGTTAGCCGATAAAACGTAATATGCCTCAGTTAGCTAATAATCCATAGCTAATAATCCAAGAAGAATAGAATGCAGTTATGTGGATCTGAATTAAAAACAATATACTTATATAGATACATGTCTTCATTCTAGACATCGATGTGTCACAAATTATGCTGCATTCCATTCTTGAAAATGCCACAAAAATGTTGTCTCCATTGGAAGTAAACAGATAGATAAATCATTGCATTTAATGAGTTGTGATACTTTCTTTCTTTTCCACGAAACGGAGCCTTGTAATATCTCAGAATCTGACAGCTGTTGATCTGTCAACTAGATGTGAGTACAGTAAAACACACCAAATGTTGATCTGTCACCAAGATGTGAATACAGTAAAACACACCAAATGTTGATCTGTCACCAAGATGTGAGTACAGTAAAACACACCAAATGTTGATCTGTCACCAAGATGTGAGTACAGTAAAACACACCAAATGTTGATCTGTCACCAAGATGTGAGTACAGTAAAACACACCAAATGTTGATCTGTCACCAAGATGTGAGTACAGTAAAACACACCAAATGTTGATCTGTCACCAAGATGTGAGTACAGTAAAACACACCAAATGTTGATCTGTCACCAAGATGTAAATATAATAAAACACACCATGCACTGTTGATATGCTACCTAGATGTGAGTGCAGTAAAACCCACGAAATGTTGATCTTAACCCAGCATTTTATGTTATCTGGAAGACGGGCACTGGAAAAGGTTTATTAATTATGTTGACCACCACAATATTTCCTACTAATCAATTAATTGTATTTAGTTTAGATGAATATAAAATGCAAGTCTTTTAAATATAACAGGTTAGTTGCGACAATTTTGCTTAGCATATTTTTTAAACTGAAATAAAAAGGCAAACAATTTGGAGATGCTAAAATGTTTCTTCGCGCTATAAAATTTTCCTAAGAAGTTCTAAAAAACGTCCTCAAAAGTAAAAATAATGATTTAAAATGAATATAGGGCTAAAATACTAACACATCTATGGCAATTCATTAATAATCCCGTTTCTTCAGTTTGTATATTGTCTAATAAATGTAAGTATTTAACTTCTGTCATACACTATACTATAGGTTGTATGGTGAGAAATACAAGAAGTCTGCCGGCTCCCTCTATCTAGAAGAGGTACATTTGGATTCGTCGATTAAAGAGCTAATATGCTTTCATTTTAGGCCTAGATCTATAAAATATGTTTCTAAAACAGTTAATTTGTTAATCAGTATTACTTCTTTATTACGGAAAGTTACATCTTACTTAAATATAAATTATACATTCGCGGTGGCTATATTACAGAATGTTTTTTGTCTCAAAATGTTCTAATATCGTTGTTCGCGAAGTAATGAGGGCCTACGTGTAGACGCTGAAGTAGCTGTACGGAGTTGTGCTTCTGGTCAGCCATTTACTTTCAGGTGTATTTTAAATGATATAAAATTGTACTTGAAGTACTGCGCCATAAAAAGCTATGGCCAGCCGCTTACCTTGATGATATGCATATTGGGGTGATCACAGAGTTATATGCTGCAATATAAGAGAGATCTCTTTGAAGACTACCTTCAGGCCATGGCTCTGCGGCATCTTTGGCGGCGGCCACTTCTAACGTGCAAACCCAGCAAACACAAGACGTTAAATCAATGTTGGTCTAACTTTGGTCCAACGTCGTAGACGATGGACCAATGTTAAACCAACATTGATTCAACGTCTTGTGTCTGCATCCTCACCATGACGTCCAAGTACCATATAGGGCTTAGAGTTAAGTATGGCTGGCGTCTGGAGTTAGTATAGATATTATATTACATACACAAAAAGCTGACCCAAAATTATATGCTGGAAAACTGTTCAAGGTCGGGAAATATTTAGAGAGGTTTTATTTTTATTTTAGGTCCTTATTTACAGTTTTTAATAAAACACTACATTCTCGTAGGTGACAATGATGTAGGTTTGAGACTGGGCTAATTTACCAGGGAATGCACATTGTTTGATTACAATATCAATATGCCATTCAATAATGTCATTCCATACATTTGAAGATAAAATAGAATGTTGAAGATATTTAGAATTCCATAATATGTGAATTTCATAATATGGTCGCAACAATGATTATGTTTTATGTATCATTTGAACATGACAAATACATCCAATATAGACCAGTTAAAAACTATAAGAACATAAATTATACAAGTAGCATTGCTAACTTACAAACCAGTCAATGTAAAGATGTAGAAAATGCAAATTATGCGTGGAAATTGTTCAGTTATTATTTGGAGGGGGTAAGATCATGCCCCTCTGAAAACAAAGAAAGTTAGGCCTGATCAACAGCCCTTCATGAATACCCATCTCAAAAAATAAATTAGAAAAAGGAAACGGTTGTATAAAAAAATTGTCAAATAAAAGCAGCATTACATGACCAGATTATAAAAAGCAAATAAATTACTGTATGAAACTGAGACGGTTATCCATGAAAAATGATATAAAAGCAAAGTGTTGGAAAAATAACACCTGTTTCTGGAATTAGCCTACTGTGAAGCCTTGTTTTGTCTAAGATAACGAATTCTCTAAAAACATACTTTTATCAGTAAATTCGAAATTTTAAATAATCAGGAAGAAATTTCTGAGATTATCAACCACTATTACGTGATTCAATTCATTTCATTTTCATTGCGTAAATGTTGCCAACTATATTGTCCGAATAAAAATATTTATATTAAAAACCACACGAGCAGTTTGGAGAAAAAACCCTCCGAGGGTAAACGTTTTCAGTTCTATCATACGACAGGAGATGTGTTAAAAATTCTGAAAACATTTAACCCAAAAAAAACAGATCGGTGTGATCAAATTCCAGCCAAATTACCAAAACATGCTTGTATAGAGCTTCTTCCAGTTGTTTCAAACATAATTACCAAATCATTAGATGAAGGTACTTTTCCAAATATATAAATAAAAGCAGAGGTGATCCCTATATACAAAACATCAGCCAAATTAAATAAATCACATCATCGACCTTTGAGTATTTTACCAGTTTTGGCAAAGTTTTTTTGAAACAATTCTTGCCCACAAGGTTACTTTATTTACTTGTCAGCCTTTAGCCAGGACTAATGTTGTCAGAACACGCGGCTCACCCTTATTGAAAATTCGCGTAAAGATCTTCTAAAATATCTCAAAATCTGTGACTTTATCTTGCAAGGCTTTCGACTGCATTTCAAATAAACTTTTGATTTCAAAATTAAAAGTGTACGGTGTTCAGGATCTGTGAAATCAAAATAATTCCATCATATCTCTCAGGGGTCGTGAGCAGCGTGGCCGAATAGGAAACGTGCACAGTTCTTGAAAAAATACCATTGAAGATGTACCGCAAATTTCAGTTATTGGTCCAATTGTCTTTAATGAGTTCATAAATGATATTTTTTACTTTATTAGGCGAGCACGCCTTACAAATTATGCAGATGACAAAACTCTTCATTTGCACACCCAAACTGTAAAATCATGCCTCGTGGCCGGTTTTGCTTAAACCTAATGCGAAGCAAATCCTGAAGAAATCAGTTATATATTTTTTTTTATATAATTGGCAGACAGTGGAGCGCTCTGAGAAGATTGTCATTTTATCTTAGCAGCAAGGCTAAGCTGCTTCTTTCCGAAGCGTTCATACTGAGCCACTTTCAATACTGCTCAACCGTCTGGTATCCATGTTCGAAATGCTTGATGTTTGGAAAAAACAGGAGAGTGTGTTTATGCCAACCATACCGCCTCAGATGAGTCCCTCTTGAACAAAGCTCGCTTGCCATCTCTGAAAGCTGAGAGACAAGTGAACATCTCAATTCAGACTATCAAAAATCCCAATGATTTAGCACCGATTCACTTCCAGGAACTGGTTGAACAGCGTTGTCGCACCCGCAATTTGAGAAATTTTGCTATTACACTGAAAATGTCTCTATTGTTCAATTATGAAATAGTGCCAATTTTTTTTATGTAACTTCTAACTATGTAATTGATTTGCTCACATGTACTTTAACTTTTTTTAAAGAATCTCGAATTTAGTTTTTATGTTAATTCCATACAAGCCAACATCCTTGTTTTATTTCTTATCACTTGTTATACTATTTGTACATGTCGCTTGTACTATTGCTCCTTTATAGTTAATATTTGTTTTACTGGAGAATCGGACGTCTACAGACGTCAGATTGCAAAGTCGATCCCCGCACTGAAACAGTAAAATATCCATAATGGCCGTTGAAACCCATAACATATGTATTCAAATAAGCGGACTTGCTAACTAAGGCATTTATGATGATTTTAAATTGAAAATAACACTTTAATTTGTTCTCTTGGTTTATACAAAAACTATTTCAGCGCTTTAAAGGTTAAATAGTGCCTCAAACAGTCACATGGTGGTATCAGCTATTCATCGCCATTTGTTATATCGGCCTATCCAGACAGAGTATCTATAAATGAAGCAACATTTATTGGAACAGATCGAGCTTGCAGCAATAGGCCTATCCTCCCCTCGGGGTCTAAAACGCGCTATCTGCCACTCTTATAAGTGAACACTTTAGCTGCGAAGGGACAATATGGACCGTGGTACTGGAAGGGTCCGCACCGGGAGCGCGTGCCGGAAACTGCATCTCCTGGGACTCTTGAAATGAAGAGTGACATGCGGACCGGGTGACCCCTGGGTGGTGTGTCTGCCCCAGTCTCCCGCCGCTGTGGGGGAAATGCGGGGCGCTGGGACCAACACTGCCAGAGACTTCGTCGCTGATTTTGCAGCCGTCTTGATTCAGCCCATCCAGGGTCTGAAACAATCCGCAGCTCACCCGGCGGTGGTTCGACGTTGGGTCGCCGTCGAAGACGCCTGCCCAACGTCGAACCGCCGCTGGGCGCACGCGCCGACGCGGTTGTGAAGTCGCACAGGAGGGTGGGGTTGAGACAGACAAACTGCCCAACGGAGACTGTCGTCTAGACTCAGAGATGACGGCCGTGCCCAGAGGGATCAGCGCCGTCCGAGAAACGGCGAAGAAAAAAGCCGGGCCAAAACATCCAGAGAACCCCTACTTCCACCCGGCGGCGAGTTTCCAGGCAATTGCCTCATTTTTGCTGACATTGCAGTTTGAGATTGGACTGGCGCTGCCGGGGCGCGAGATGCACCTCGCCGATTCCGCCATATAGACCGGGTCTCTGGGGGTCAGTGATTGGTCAGTTGGTTACACCGGTTCCCCGTCTGCCGCCGCAAAAAAGCGTGCGGCGAGAGGTGAGGGGTCAGACTGGCCAGCCAATTGGTCAATGTGAACTGACCCCACTCGACCTTCCCGGAGGTGTTTTCAGCCTGAATGTAATTGTGAAGGAGCGCGCAGCGCGTGGCTCTGTGCGAAATTAGCGTTCAAACTGAACTCGATGACGCCGCCATTAACGTGGTCGCCTATTAACATTGAGAATGGAGTAATAAGGATATTTCTCTGAAAAACCCTTTAAATATAATTGGGCAACAAACACCTTAGATATGCCCCTACCTCGATCTGCTGTAAAAATATTGTTTCGTCACGCTGGCAGGCGATAATAACCTTAAAGCGCTGAATTAAATAATTTAAATTTCCACCCACTTGAAGTTGTGTCTCGCTACCGCGACCCACAACTTCAAGTGGTTGAAAATTACTCGTATTTGTTTAATTTAAGACCACATATTTTAAAATCTTGATATTTAAACACACATTTAATTCCCAATAACAACGACTAAAAACGGACTCATAAAACGGAATAAAAACGACTATAGTCGTGCTCAGCGGTGAAAGGGTTAAAAAGTCTTAGGCCTGAAGTGGTCGATACGGCTCTTTAATGTCAAGGAAAGGCTCGCATGTCCTGCTTAATCCTTTAACCGCCTGTCCCGATTATAGGCTATTCGTTTTATCATATTTATTAAGTACATTAAATATCAGCTTTTAAACATGATAAATATAAAAGGTGCAAGATTTCAAAATCGTTGACAAAATCTGAATAATTTTCACTCACTTGAAGTTGTGGATCGCGTCAGCGAGACACAATTTCAAGTGAGTGAAAATTCCAATTGATTAATTTGGCGGTAAAGAGTTAACAAACACGTTATTTATCCGTGTTTCAACAATGTTTTACACATTTGTAAGCAGATTCACTTCATTACAGGCAAATTTTGTAAATTGCATAACATATGTATCTGTAAAAATATGTAGGCCTACTCGACAATTTGCTGTGTATGCCCGTCACATTCTGTTCTGTTCTGTTCTGTTCTGTTCTGTTCTGTTCTGTTCTGTTCTGTTCTGTTCTGTTCTGTTCTGTTCTGTTCTGTTCTGTTCTGTTCTGTTCTGTTCTGTTCTGTTCTGTTCTATTCTGTTCTATTCTGTTCTGTTCTGTTCTGTTCTGTTCTGTTCTGTTCTGTTCTGTTCTGTTCTGTTCTGTTCTGTTCTGTTCTGTTCTGTTCCTTTCCGTTCCGTCTGTTCTGTTCTGCTCTGTTCTGTTTTGAATGTTGTGTTCCTTTTCGTTCCGTCTGTTCTGATCTGATCTGATCTGATCTGATCTGATCTGATCTGATCTGATCTGTTCTGTTCTGTTCTGTTCTGTTCTGTTCTGTTCTGTTCTGTTCTGTTCTGTTCTGTTCTGTTCTGTTCTGTTCCGTTCCGTTCCGTTCCGTTCCGTTCCGTTCCGTTCCGTTCCGTTCCGTTCTGTTCTGTTCTGTTCTGTTCTGGTTTGTTCTGTTCTGTTCTGTTCTGTTCTACTCTGCTCTGCTCTGCTCTGCTCTGCTCTGCTCTGCTCTGCTCTGCTCAGGTCTGTTCCATTGTGTATTGCTCTAATAGGGTCAGCAGTCTCCATGTAGTAGGTTCTAGGCTCTGCCATTTTGTCATTTACTTTGCGCAGACAAAAGGTCACCCCTGCAGGCAAAGGTTGACATTGGCGGGCTGCCTGCTGAAGACCAACAAGTGTTCTTCCCAGAAGCAGAAACTCACAAAAGTCAACGTAATTCATCTCGCGGCTCACTTTGAAGCCCGCCATCACTGACTGCTGCACCAGCTTCAAAGCTCAGGTAACCCCAGGGCTGCTATGCAAAGGCAAAAGGCAGTATGCTCACTTGTAAAGTGAACAGATACTACTTTTTGGCTTTGCACCGCGGGGAGCGTCTGTGATGACCGGTGGCGACAGCAGGCCCCACCTGGTGACAGTCTTATACACTACACACGAGATACTTGGCTGTTGTCGTGTGTAATGTCGACGCCCGAGAAAGCACAATACATCTATACAACGTTGGTTTTATGTATGACATCTACGACGTCAAACCAACATTTACTCAACATTTGGTCGATGTGTTTTCAGTCGGGTGTAAATACAATATAGTATAAAAGCTGGTGTTTAGACTATGTAATATGAAAACATGAGCTGTGAAGCTCACTCAAACAAATTAATTGGCTATAGGGCCTACACTAATACAAAAATAGCGAAAAAACACTGCTCTGAAAGGTTCACTAGTATGATACAAGTAAACTGTACATTTGTCTTATCCTCATGTTTTTTGTTATCACGCATGTGTTTGTCCTCACGTACATATTTGTTATCACGAATGTGTTCTGACGTTTTTGTGATCACGGATGTGTAATCACGCATATGTTATCACGGATGTATTATCATGTATTTGTTATCACGCATGTGTTATCACGCATGTGCTGTCACGCATTTGTCATCTCGCATGTGTTATCACACATGTGTGGTCATCTCGCATGTGTTATCACGCATGTGTTGTCACGCATTTGTCATCGCGCATGTGTTATCACACATGTGCTGTCACGCATATGTAATCACACATGTGTTTACACGCATTTGCTATCACGCATTTGTTGTCACGCATGTGTTATCATGTATGTGTTATCACGCATGTGTTATCATGTTTTTGTTATCATGCATGTTTAATCGTGTATCTGTTGTCACACATGTGTCCTTTCGCATGTGTTATCACGCTTGTGTTATCACGCATGTGTTATGACGTATTTGTTGTCACGCATGTGTAATCACGCATCTGTGATTACGCATGTGCTATCATGTATTTGTTATCACACTGGTGTAATCACGCATGTGTTATCACGTAGTTGTCATCACGCATGTGTTGTCACACATATTTATTAACGCATGTGTTCATACGCCTTTGTTATCACACATTTGTTATCAGACATGTGTTATCACGCATGTGTTATTACGCATGTGTTATCATGCATGTCTTATCACGCATGTCTTATCGCGCATTGTGTTATCACACATGTGTCCCTACGCATGTGTCATCATGTTCGTTATCGCACCTGCACCTGCTCTATGTTATTTGTATGTTCTATCCTATTGTTACACTTGTTATCGCACCTGTTCTATGCTACTTTTACACCTGCTTTACTGCACCTGTTCTGTGCTACACTTTCGCTATCGCACTTGTTCCATGTTATTTTTACACTTGCGTTATCGCACCTGTGTTATACTATTGAAACACTAGCGTTATCGCAACTGCTATATGCTATTGGTACACTTGCGTTATCGCACCGGCTCTATATTAATTTTACACTTGCAGTATCGCACCTGTTTTATACTATTGTTACACCAGCGTTATCGCAACTGGTATATGTTATTGTTACACTTGCGTTATCGCACCTGCTCTCTACTATTGTTACACCTGCTTTATGTTATTGTTACACCTGCGTTATCTCACATACTCTCTGCTGTTGTTACACCTGCTTTGTACCTTTGTTACGCTGCTGTTATCGCACCTGCTCGATGCAATTGTTACACCTGCGTTATCACAACTTTACCTATGATAATAGTAAATCTGCGATAACACATCGTTTTACTCCCATCGTGCACAGCTCCTGTGGAATTCCACTTGACAATGTGATTTATTGCTGAGTACAGAGGCAGCCAGCAAAATAAAATGAAATGAATCGGGCTTTAGGCCACCTTTGTGCATATATAGGCTAAACAGCTGGGCCAGGAGATAACAGCAATACCAGGAGCTTACGTGAATGAGCTACCGAGATCACTCATACCGAGATCACTCCTTTCATCACTCATACCTGCTGGACGTGAGTTTGTAGGCCTATGAGAAAAATACGATCATTCAACTCGTAGCAGTTAATTATAAAAATAGGAAATATGAAAATAACTATTCAAACTTGACTTCCCCTTGTCATGAATCCATTAACCACTGGGCTTTGTTTTCTGGTCTTGATTCAGATGAGTGTTCTCGTCCCGCTGTGATTTCGACCATGACAGATCACTGAATCACTCATCTAAATAGAGTCATTGGGCCGGCGTTGGCCCGCCAGCGGGCCACCGCCGTCCCAATGACTCACGGCGGCAGACTCTCTGGAAACAATAGGGCTGGATAGATAGGAGGAGTTGAAGATGCGAGTGCGCGCGCGGTGAGTGACGGTGGAGTGTCATTATGTGTGTCAAGTGGTCACGCAGGCGTGGAGACAGACGACCCGTAACCCCCTCTGGTGGTCGTCAGACGTCTTGATTAGCCGGAGTGCTCAGGCAGGCGGGCTGGCGGGGCTGGGTGGCTGGCGGGTGGGTGGCCTTCTGGCCCCTTCTCGCAGTGGCAGACTCAGGTTGATAACTCTATTGGGCAGTGATCAGTGATGTAACTGGATGCTCCGTGACACACCGGATGTCTGTGGTGCCGTCTCATTCCCCGTGATACACCCCGGCTCCGTCATCCACACCCACACGGATCCCTAATTCGTCACCATAGCGACGCGTCCCCAGGGAATAGAGAAAAACACACTTTGGGAATATATTCAGGTTGTTGTGTGCTGTGACCACGTGGTTAGACTGTACCCCCGGACGGGCATTGTACCAGAACAACACGTGTCCCGCACAATAGCATCTATACAATGTCTGCTACAATACCCAGGGTAAGTGTTCAACACTTCTTTTCATTGCTGTTCATTGTGTTTCAATAAATACTGGATTTTTAGATATGATGATATATAACTTACAGTTTCAGTTTCAAGTGTCAAACGGATTATCACACAATGCTCTCAAGTAGGAGTATGTCTGAAAAGCTCCAAATGACATTTCCATTTCGAGATAAGGCCGGTCTTAACCCTTTAACCGCCAAATTTTCACCCACTTGAAGTTGTGTCTCGCTGACGCGATCCACAACTTTAAGTGAGTGAAAATTGTTCAGATTTGACAAAATGGAGGTCAACAATATTGCTGATTGATGTCACATTTTTTGTTTAAAGAGTGGTACTTAATGTGCTAATAAGAAATGAAAACCCAAATATATCCGGCACCGGCGGTTAAAGGGTTAAAGTAGGCATACGCAAAATAATTGTTAATAATTAGCTGCGGATTAAAATCGCAGCTGCCGATTGGCGTATGGAAAGTGTGTTATGTAATAAGAAAATAATCAAACTGGCCAGAAACAGTAAAATACGATTATTGCTGTATAAAATACTGATAGAGGAGAGATCCCCAGCAAACACGAGACGTTGACCCAATGTTGAGATAATGTTGGGCCAGCGTCGAAGACAATGGGCCAACATTAGCCCAACACTGGGCTAACGTCTCGTGTTTGCTGGGGAGGGGTTTGGTGGTTATCAGATCTAAGGCAGTTTTGGCAGAGAATATTTTAGAATACTAAATATAGTTAAATCAGCATTTGACGATGGTTTTGTTCAGTTTTCATTTTCGACCTGAGTCAGATTGTTCGACTTGTAATAGGTCTACTAATATCAGTTGATATTGTTTTACATCTCATTCACAGTATGTAGGTGGGAATGAAACCATTACAATACATACATAATTATACTATACATAGCTCGGATTTGTAATTCAACGGTCATTATCATTATTTTTTTATCATTATTAACGAAGAGTTTTTTACAATTTAAAATCATCATTACTGTCTTAGTTAGCTCTTTTCGCTAACACAATGAAATCTTATGGGCGAAAACAATATCACTACTGTTTGACCCTTCATTAAACAAATCACCCACTTTAAGTTGTGTCTCGCTACCGCGACCCACAACTTCAAGTGTGTGAAAACTCCTCATGTTCGTCTAATTTGAGACCAAACATTTGCAAATCATTATGTCTCAACGTTCATTCTATTCTCAATAACTGTGTGTAACATGGTAATAAAATAGATTAAAAACGACTATGGTCGTGCTAAGCGGAGAAAAGGTTAATCATGACACTACTGTTTAATAGCAAAATTATTTGGGCGACGCTTTGGAGAAAATATTTTTCATGACGACAATATTGCTTATCATGCGTGTCGGTCCCAGGCTTGGAGGCGAGTACTGGACAAAAGTACTCGAGTACAAGTACAAGTACAAGTGTAGATTTTCAAAAGTATTTGAGTACAAGTACTTTGAAATGAAATAAAATGAATCGGGCTTTAGGCCACCTTTGTGCACATATAGGCTAAACTGGGCCAGGAGAACCTCCTGAGGATTGTGAGATGATTGAGATGACACTGTCCTCCAGACACAGGATTCGAAATTCGAGTCCTGGCGGTCTGAGGCCGAGCACGCTACCTCTCGGTCACGGAGGCTCCCCACAATACTAACTTTCACACGTGGATGGGGAAGAAACAATTTTGTTTCTTTCAAACCGCCGAGACCGGGAACCGAACCCCGAACTCTGGCGTGAAAGGCAGCGGTGCTAACCACTACCCTAGGGCCCCCGCCCACAAGTACTTTGAAAAATACTCCAGTACTAGGTCCAGGGGCTGTCCAGGGGCTCATACCAATAAACATCTTAAATTTATGTTAAAGCAGCTCCTTGGGATGACATCAATTTTCGTTTTTTGTTTTGTAAGGAAGTATTGTATCCCCCAGATCATGATTTTATTTTTTCCGAGTTTTTAGATTTTTAAAGTATTTTTTATCAACATTTCTATGAATTCGCTTAAAACCCAAACAAACTTTTTGTATACGTAAACACTTGATAAAGGACGATCAAATGTTCCTACAGCATTGGGCCGCATGTTGATGCCGTCGGCCCAGCGTTGGGCAGACAATCAGTGTTGCAGGTGTATCCCCCTCATGTCCTGACTAAAAGACACCAATTAGCGGCGTATGCTTTGATCTCTCCGTCCAAGCCGTGGGAATATGTGGTGTAAAGTGCTGTACATTGCTGACTTGTTTTGTTTATATGGCAATATACGACCTGCAAATATGACTATTTCACCGTTTTTCGGTGGTTTAAAATTGTTTTTTAACTTTTTTGTATTTTTAGTTAAGATCAGTAGGCTTCATATCAATTAAATTTTCAAAATTGACAAAATTGAAATGTCTCATCCCAAGGAGCAGCTTCAACTTTCTCTGATTTCCATCAGAAAAGTTAGGATTTATCTTAACTTTAAGAAAAGTTAAGATTTATCTTAACTTTTCTGATAGGAATTAGTGAGAGTTAACATCATCTTATTTTCAAGAGCTTTAGTGGGATGGACACCAAGAACATCTTGTCTTTCACAGTGTTTCAATCATTTATCATTTAAAAAGTTCAGATGATCTTAACTATTTAAAATAATAAATGTAGAAAGTTAGGATGAGATTTTCTTAGTGAAACGATCCCTGTAGGTGTCCATTCCTCTGAGAAAATTTATCCTTTAAGCTCCGAGTACGACTATAGTCGTTTAAAATCTGCTGGGATCGACTCTAGGCGTCAGAATCACTGAATGTGAACATGATCGACGTTTGGCCAACAGTAAGCAGGCACTGGGGCACTGTGTCTTTTCCTTTGGGCTCGCTTTACAAGAATCAGTGTTATAGTCTCCTATTGTTGTGTATTCTTATATTGGTGTGTTGTAAACACTATTAGTGCGGGGACCGACTTTAGACGTCAGCATCTGACGTCCATAGACGTCAGATACTGACGTCTAAAGTCGATCCCCCCCAGTGAGAGGGTAAAATATTTATATTGGCCGTACAGCCATAACATATAGGTATTCAAATTAGGCAGAAAGAGCCAACTAAGACATATATGTAGATTTAAAATTGAACATAACCCTTTGGTCTATAATAGCTTATACAGAAATATTTCCGCGTTGAAAGGGTCAACGGATCTTTGTGAAGTGTTATGCTGTACTATTGTTGTGTATTCTTATAATGGTGCGTTGTTAAAGCCACCGGGTGACAGTGAGAAGTGCGGCTATTCACACAGACAAATGGACCGAAGCGACCCACCGCACCATATATCATGCCTCCAAGAAATAGGCTCTGCAAAGCCAAAAAGTAGTGCCTGATTACTTGTAAAGTAAGCAGATATTGCCTTTTGTTTATATACGGCAGTGATATTCTAGCACGGCGATATCATCATCGCGTGTTAGGAGTTTCACCCATAGGTCAGACGCTCTGAAATCTTGGCTTCTATAGTATGATAGGTATCTTTCTACTTAGCATAATTGGTTCAATGTGTGTACTTTCTCCATCTGCGCTTAGTAGATTAAGAGGTTATTGGTATTTTGTACAACTTCCAAAATAATCAATTAGGTTTAGGCATATAATTAAAGAAGGCCTGGCCATTCGGTAGGCTGTGGATCGTAACGCAAAGTTAATGCCTAACGGGTTCGAATCCTGGCCTGATCGAATGTTTGTCTTCTAGTTTGTGCATTTACAGTGCTCCGACCTGTTCAAAGGTACGGCGTGTGTAGTACTCTCTATGGTACTGTGCACTTTAAATAACCCTTGAAGGTATTTGATAAGAGCAGATCATAGTCCCGACTTCGGTTTTCATCCCGACGTGATATTATTGTCGTAATGTGCAGAAAGCGACGTAGAACAATATCCACTCATTTAGACAATTACAGGTAATTATAAGGTAAAGTCTATATAGGTATAGAACACGTGATTTAAAAAATGGCATATTAATCTCTCCATTAAAAAATAGACATTTTTTTTTATAAATATATAATTTTTAGGAATTTAATTTATTGATAGACCCATCACAATACGGACCAGCGTCCCATGATTGCGTGTTCTGCGTGACAGACTGCAGCCCTAGCTTGTACAATGTCACAAAGAGCTTGAGGGGTGGTCCATCCACTTCCAGGGTCTTGAGTTTTAGTCTGTTATCATTGCCAAGGTATCACTAGATCATTTACACCTCTCCTCGTGATTTACTGCCTAGCTCCCCTAACTCGGCAAGCACGACCCACTCACCCGATGTTGTTTTGTTGTTGTTCCAAGGTCGTAGACGCTTGACCAACATCAAAACAGCATTGGTTCAGTGCCTCTTGTTTGCTTTAAATACCGTGTGGGATGAAGCTGAAGCATGGATAATAATCGTGACAATAGTCTGAGAAGCGGACGAAGATAAATCTGAAACTGTGATTAAAGCGACACAATCAGGCTGGAATCATCCAAAAATATGTATTTCTATTTTGGCTCCTTGATATGTCCATAATACTTTAATGTGAACAAGACTAAAATTGCGTTATTTTTTTAATTTTGTGTTGCGCATTTTCCAGTTAAGAGAGAAATCGGGACGAAATTTAATTTCGGACATGCATGTCCACAATAGGAAATACGAGAATAACTTATAAATGGGGATTTCGGCACACTTGCTACGTTGCAACAACAGCCCAAAATTCAAAAGATTTCCACAATTCTAGTCTAGGGACATGCCCACATCTTATGGCCATATCAAAAAGCCAAAATAAAAATACCGATTTTTTAATGATTTTAGCCTCATTGCTCATTGTGTCGCTTTAAAGTGGAGATGTTCAGTCTGGTATATGAATAATCCGCTGTTCAAGAAATTTCGGAAAATGATTCACCGGTGAAACTAGTGGGATCTGCCACGTTACGGTATCACTTAAGTACCTTGAACAGCGAGGAGTGCGCGTTCATCTTTTCACTGCTGTTCATCAACATGACATTACTTACAACATTTCTTTGAAATGATGTCCTCCCGTTGAACGTGTTCAATGCATGGAAATACCAAAACAATCCATGTAACGAACCAAGTGAAAATCATAATATGTTCTGTATATGTCACAGTTCTACGAATGAATGAATGAATGAATGAATGCATGAATGAATGAATGAATGAATGAATGAATGAATGAATGAATGAATGAATGAATGAATGAATGAATGAATGAATGAATGAATGAATGAATGAATGAATGAATGAATGAATGAACGAACGAGCAAACGAGCGAACGAACGCACGAACAAACGAAATAACGAATAAATAAATGAATAAATGAATGAATGAATACCCTCCAGACAAATGATTCGAAATGCGAGCCCTGGCTGTCTGAGGTCGAAGACGCTGTCACAGTTCTAAAGCGGGGTCCCTTGTGCAGTAGTTAAAGCTGCCTACATTGGAAAGTCGGAGAGCGCGGGTCCGAACACCGCTCTGGCATTCAAGTATTCAAGTTTCAAAGAAGCAAAATGTTTCTTCCCCGCTCACTCGTGAATATTGAGTATTGTGGGGAGCCTCTGTGACCGAGAGGTAGCGTGCTCGGCCTCAGTCCGCCAGGGCTCGAATTACGAATTCTGTGTCTGGAGGGCAGTGTCATCTCATTTATCTCACCATCCTCAGGCCTAGCTTAACTTACATGTGCACACAGGTGGCCTAAAACCCCACTCATTTCATTTCATTTCACATTTCTAAAGGAACTGAAACTTATTTCGTTTGTCATATTTGTACTGTGATACAAATTCAAAAAGCAATACATGCTGACGTATCAAGTCTGCAGTTACTGCCTTTTGACCTCGCATGGTAGTGTAGTACTCTGATGTAGGTGAGAGGGTGTCGTGACAATGGTACGTGTCCAGGGGACCGTAACCACGAACTATTTGTACTATCCGACCGAGAGAATGATCTTAACCCCTAGAACACTGATGTCGACCACAGTAGACATTCTGTACTTTTATTAGCACCTGCATTATTAAACCAGTCACTTGAAGTTGTGTGTCACGGTAGCGAGACACAACTTTAAGTGACTGCAAATTAAAATTGATTATCTCAGCGCTGTAGGAGTTAACCATGTAAGACGCTGGGAACCATCCCACTAAACATCTAAAAGATCCACAATATCCTAATTCGTTGCTCGCTATGGTAGCTTATTTAATTTTCATCCACTCGTGGGTGTAAATTCAAATTAAATAACCTGGCAGTTAAAGGGTTGGTGAAATAATTAAATTTGGAAGGCTTAAATTTTTCATGCATATACATTTATATATTTACATATTTTTCGTAATTGAACGCCTTTATGCACAACTGGACCAACCCCAAAAAGTTCGTTTTGAGATAAATGCAGTTGAAGTTTATGGTCTACTGTAAATTCAACAAAACGAATGAGGAAATATTGAGTTAAACTAACACACGACATTCATATTCTCCATTCATGGAAAATATCCACATCTTCAGATACTTCCGGTTTCGAGCCTCGTTGCCTAAAACAAGCTGGGATCCAGTTGTGCATAAATAAGAATGGCCATTTTGCTTTATTCACAACTGGATCAACCCACATGTATTGTAAATTAAACAAATACAAATATATGTAGAAAATGTACAATAATAAGCACATTAAAATCTATCTACATCTTCTGTAGATCTGTTATGAGAAAAATATATGTACCGTTTTTATGGTTCTGGTCAAATCACGGGGACAACGAGGATGATTGGAATAATAAAGGTGTGCGTTGGTCCGGTTGTGCATAAATCAATTTTAACATTTCGATTTATGCACAAGTGGACCAAGCCACATTTATTGTCAATCTAACAAAAAGGTAGTAAAATACATCAATAAGCATATTACATGTTCTCTATATCTTCTGTAGATCTAGCTGTGACATGTCTTTAGTAAAATACGTGTAACGTGTATAGCTTAGATGAAATCACGGGGACTGTGAGGCTGATATAAGAAATACATGTGTGGGCTTGTCCAGTTGTGCATAAATCAATCTTAAGATTTCACATGTACTGTTTGTATCCGTGCCACCAGGTGGCGTGTTGTGTGCAATTTGGACTTCCGGTTAATTTTTTAATTAAGGCTATCTATAATGTCTATCAGTTGGCACACTTAACTCATTTTTGAACTTTTAGGGGTTGGCTCAGCTGTGCATAAAGGCGTCCAATTTATCCTCAAATGTTTCACTTAGGGGACAGTGATGGCAATGTGCACGATAATTTCAATGCGCCAAAATGACTGCAGGACTGTATGCTCTTCGTGGAGTTGAAATGGCACACGAATGAACTGGTCCAGCGATAAGGGAGTAAATGTGTTGTCAGCTGATAAGTCCTCAGACTTGATATCAGACTATAAACCTGCACCTTTTAACCCTTCAACCGCCAAATTATTCAATTACAATTTTCACCCACTTGAAGTTGTGTCTCGCTGACGCGATCCACAACTTCAAGTGAGTGAAAATTATTCAGATTTGACAAAATGAAAGTCAACTGAAGTCAAATATTGCTGATTGATGTCACATTTTATCTTTAACATGTTTAAAAGGTGGTACTTAATGTGCTAGTAAAAAATGAAAACCCGAATATATGCGGCACCGGCGGTTAAAGGGTCAACTTAAGTTTACCGTTTACGAAGTTTGACTGTTGATGAATGCAACCTGTGGAGAATAGACTACGTGACGCATTGAAGCCGAGATATCTTGGAAATTACCTTTCTAATCTGTGTTAGTCACGACGACAATGACTCATTTTATGCCTCGGGGATTAAACGAACGGATCTACCACACCACACGTCGTGGTGATGCGGGATTCTAGTAAAGTCACCTACAATCAGCTCGCACTTACTAGTATCACGTTTCTGCACCATGTGGATTGCAAACGGATCCAGGACGGTGAGTCTGATCACGATTAGGTTTCGCCGCGCCTCTGAGCTCGGATCATGGATAGTTTAGGCGCTGTAGAATTTTTTTTCTATTCTCACTCCTACATGTCATATGGATCAAATAAAAACAATGTACAATTCATGGAAATACAGTACTTCTGAGGCTGATGTGCCATTTTATAAATTGTACTTGTGCATATTACGAAATCAACTCATTTTCATTTATACCGAGATAGAAATTGCGGCAGCAATTCCTATCTCGGTGTGAATAAAAACGAGACGAAATACCTGGGTTTTACTGGTAAATTTCCGTCGACCATCAAAGACCTAGTGATTCAAGTACGTCAATTCCTAGAAATCTCCTAATTGTCCATAGATTTGGGTCACCACAATGACTACCATGTCCTGTCGTGGACAATCTGTTTCCAAGTTCCTCAGATTTGTGTCACCACGGCCTCTGCTGGCCACATCTTCTATGATGACCTGGCGGGGACAATTTGTTTCCTAAATGCTCGGGGGACTGGCTTCTCTGGGGTATTGGAAGACGCAACATGGACAGTGCACTGCTTACTTGAAAAGTGAGCGGCTACTGCTGTTTACTTTAGTGCTGAAGAATTGTGACCCAGATATTGTGGCAAAAACAACACTAGAAATACAAATGACGTCGAGCAAAAAGGATTATCTCCATGCCAGAAAAGAGGAAGGAATGTTCCCGTTTCGAGTCCACTATGTAACTGACTCAGCTACCATCTGACCATGGTCACGTACAAACATTTATACATTATACAGAGAAATGCTTAAATATTTCAATTTCAGATTTTTACGAGACGTCACAAGTCCGATTTTCATTTGATATAAAATAAAATAAAGTCGTTCTTGTAACTGCATTTGTATTTCACCAAATATTAAAAAAAATACCGTAGGGCCTTATTATTATAGAGGATGGGATAGCTGTTTCCTTAAAAAATAGGAAATATTATTTAAAAAGATTATCAATTTGCCAGTAACGGTGCCAATGATGTCACATGATTTCATTGAATGAAACATGCCGGGGTTTCCGTCCTTCTAGCTCCAGCGTCACATACATTGATGATTGCTTTAATCACTTCAAGCCTCAATGTACCATTGTCGCAATTCTCGATTTGTAGTAGATGAAGATGACTTGAAGTGAACGTCAAATGAAAGAAATATACTGTTATTATTAAGAGTTCAATGTAAATTTTCGTTCTAAAAAAAAACTAGATGTAGGAAATTAAGTCAAAATGATGCTTTCATGCATGGCGAGGTGGATTGTGTCAGAATCTGACGTCCACAGACGTCAGATTCTGACGTCTAAGGTCGACCCCCGCGCTGCGAGGGTTAACTGTTGACAGCTGGTGTCAGCCTCTGAGCGAGGCGGGAGGCTGTGACACCATCAAGCAGCTTAGGGCGACAAAATGTGCAATAACCGTGCAATAACTGGCAGATGGCATCTTGCAGCCCGAGGGAGAACACGCAGTATTCGCCCTGTCGACACAACATCCGACATGAAGTTTTGTCCCAACGGTGATTAAATGTCGAAAAACTGATGCGATTGGTTTAACAATTTACCCGCAAAGTTGCTTAATTGAAATTTTAATTTATACAACGTTGTATAAATGTCATACAAATGTTTTGTGTTTGCTGGGTAGATGACATCAAACGAAAGTCCGCCCAGTATTGCCGGATAAAACACAAGTTGTCATGCAGATGTCTGCGGCGCTGGCCCAACATTGAAGCGGTGATTTACAACGCCTTTTTTGTATGACTGTACAGGAACTGGTTCATAATTTCGCACTCACAACAACAGTACATGTACTAAAAGTAATTTCAATTTGAAATCACCATAAATGGCTTAGTTAGCTATTTCCGCTTCATTTGAATACCTTTTGAATACCTGAAATATTTTACTCTTTCAGTGCAGGGTTCCACTATAGACATCAGAATCATTTTGAGGTCTGCTTCATTATGTCAATGTCCCTTAAACTGATTTATTAGATAAATAGCTCTATAACCACTCCCAGCAGACACAAGACGTTGAATCAATATTGGTTTATCCTAGATTCAACTTCGTAGACGATATACCAACGTTAAACCGACATTGATTCAACGTCTTGCAGTTGTCTTGTGTCTACTGGGCTATTTGATTATTTTTCAATTCCAGCATAATTAGCCACATACTCAGTGTTAGTGTGTTTTATTCGTCACTGTCTTCGTATTTTAGACTGCACTTACAGCGTGGTTAAAACATTTCCACCCCCTTTTCAGCATGTCAGAGTGGACATGTAGAGTGCTCTAGAGTGACCATTATATAGCGTGAAATAGAGTAAGATGTTATGGTCTCACCAACCCAAATGCCAGTTCCATTGAAACACATGTAAACTGCCTCAATTCCGCAGGCCGATTTCACCATTTTTCACCCTATTAGATATTTAGGGTGACATATCAGGATTAAAATTAGGATGTACTTGTTCAAAAACAGGCCCGCTATGGGTATGCTTACCAGACAGATTTTGAGCTACGCCCCCTACCGTGCAAAAAGTTCATTACTCTTCAAATTGGGCTAAAATCCGTACTCTCTTTCACAGAACAGACACACATCATTTTAACCCACTGTATCCCTGCTAGGTTATCATAAAACAGTTATATCTGATATCCTTGGCAAAGAAGATAACATGTGCTTGTTAAATATTCACAAAATTATCACTTCTTTGTATTTTATTTTGTTTCACTAGAAGATGGAACAGCCGCATTTAAAATATTTTGTGTGATGATTCCATCATTAGTGGACACCTCCCTGGATTTGGCTTATTTAGGGTGGTGAGACCTCATAGAACTAAGAGCCTGATTATGACACATATATGCAGTGTGTTTATAGTAAACAGATTTCGACTGGACTTAGATATATTCACAGTGGATATAAAGCGTGATTTACACGGGACAAACAGTGTTAGTTACAGTGGACACAGTGTTTGTTAGAGTGGACATAAAGCGTGATTTACAGTGTCCATATAGTGTGATTAAGATTAGACATTCAACGTGATTTACATTGGACAGTAAGCTTGATTTACAGTGGACATACAGCGTGATTTGCAGTGGAAATACAGCGTGATTTACAGTGGGCATACAACGTGATTTATAGTGGACAGTAAGAGTGATTTACAGTGGACGTACAGCGTGATTTACAGTGTACATACAGCGTGGTTTATAGTAGACATACAGCGTGATTGGACAGTAAGCGTGATTTACAGTGGACATACAGCGTGATTTGCAGTGGACATACAGCGTGATCTACAGGGGACATACAGCGTGATTTACAGTGGACACACACTGTGATTTACACTGTGGACTGGAAGTATGATTTACAGTGAACACACAACGTGCCTTATAGTGGACATAAAGTGTCATTTACAGTGGACATACAGCGTGATTTACAGTGAACATACAGCGTGATTTATAGTGGACAGTAAGCGTGATTTACAGTGGACATACAGCGTGATTTGCAGTGGAGAAACAGCGTGATCTACAGGGGACATACAGCGTGATTTACAGTGGACAGTAAGCGTCATTTACAGTGAACATAAAAATGTTATTTAAAGTGGATATACAACAGTGATTTACAGTGGACATAAGGCGTGATTTGCAGTGGACATAAAACGTCATTTACTGTGGACATACAGCGGACGTACAGCGTAATTTACGGTGGACATACAACGTGATTTACAGTGGACATACAGCGTGATTTACAGTGGCCATACAGCGTGATTTACAGTGTATAGTAAGCGTGATTTACAGTGGACATAAAAAAGGGGATATAAATTGTGATTTAGAGTTGACATGCAGCGCGATTTTAGGTGGACACACAGCGTGATTTACAGTAGACATACCTCGTGATGTACAGTAGACATGCAGCGTGATTTACAATGGACTCATGGCATGATTTACAGTGGACATACAGTGTGATTTAGAGTGGAGATATAGCGTGATTTGCAGTAGATAAACGATCTGATTTAAAGTGGCCATATAGCGTGATTTACAATAGACATACTCCGTGATTTACAGTGGAGTGGACATACAGTGTTATTTAGGGTGGAGTTACAGCGGGATTTACAGCAGACACACAGCGTGATTTACAGTGGACATACATCATGATTGAGAGTGGACATACAACCTGATTTATAGTGGACACAGAGCGTGATTTACAGTGGGCATACAGCGTGATTCACAGTAGTCATACAGCGTGCTTTATAGTGGACAGACAGTTTGCTTTACAGTGGAGACACAGAGTGATTTACAGTGGACATATAGCGTGATTTACAGTGGGCATACAGCGTGATTTACAGTAGACGTACAGCGTGATTTACTGTGAGCATACAGCGTGATTTACAGTGGACACACAATGTGATTTACAGTTGCCATACAGCGTGATTTACAGTGAACACACAGCGTAATTTACAGTTGCCATACAGCGTGATTTACAGTGGACAGTAAGCGTGATTTACAGTGGTCATACAGCGTGATTTACAGTGGACATACAACGTGATAGATATTTGTCGGACCTTGGGGTCGAGATCGCTCTCATACACCGTTATGTTTAAAAACGTTGATTTTTTCGGGTAAAACAAATAGGCCTACAACAATCCACGGCATCGAGAGGACGACACGGCTAGCTCCTACTAACGTGATGACAATGAGCCCAATAAACAAATGACAAAGCTCCATTGTTGGGTCAATGTTGGGCCAGCGTCGCATACTACTGGCATTGATTCAACAATGGGCTGATGTATTGCGAGAGGGCATAAAAAGACGCTATTGGGAATCACATTCATGTCTTTCGTTGCCATGAGAGCGAAATAGGTTTGAACTTTACTAATACCCAACTTTCTATTCATGGTCAAGTTTAGCCTATATGTGCAAAAGGGTGGCCTAAAACCCCGATCATTTCAAGTTTTTTTATTCCGCAGCCAGATGCTTGTGCTGGTCAGCCACCACTGGCCCCACCACTATAGTCGGGTTCACTAGGTCAATATATATAATTTCATTGATATTTCGTGGGAAAATTGCAAACTATACATTTTTGGAAGCTTTGATATCTACTGAATCCAAAAACCAATGTTTCCATTTTTCTGAACAGCCTATGGCGGCCATCTTGGATTTTTAAAATGGCCGCCATGGAATCCCTTTTTTTGCGATATTTTCACTTCTAATGCACTTAGAGTCTTCATGTTAAAGTTGAATTTACCATTTTTGCGGTCCAGGAATCCAGCTATAGTACTTTTAAATGGCTAGACACGTGTCTAATTGAGCATATTCATGTTTAAAATAGTTTTTTTAAAAACAACTATAGCTTTTATTTGTTTTAGCTAGGTTTACTACACGCTTTTCAGAGTGTCATTTTTGTGCTACATGGTGTAGAACACAGTGTAGCTATTTTATCTCTGGTTTTGGTGCGGGAAACAGATGACGGACAATTGTGGGCAATTTTTTATTGTGTAATCTACATAACACATTATTTCTAATCTATATCTATTATGTACATTTGTAAAATAGCATGTACACAAAAACATTGCTATTTTAAACAACGGATTTGATGTTACCTTAGATGATATGTATGCCAACACATATAGCCATTAAACAGTTAGTTTTATATTATACTGTTATATATTATTTATTATATAATTTTAATTTACTAATCTGGTTGACAGGCCTTGTAGAGGTCGTCTCGACTTTATCTCGTCAACCAAAGTTAACAACATGTTCGAAAAAATACTCAATTGATAATAATGATTTTGTACCATTTTTGCATGTTTTAACTGGAACTGAAATATACAAATAAACTGGTCAACATCTTCCAGGACATAAGCGGATCCTGCCAAATAAGTGATAACAACACCTTCTAGCCCTCAGGGCTCTGTATGCTAACAGCCAATTAATTTATTAGGTGTCACATTTAGATCATCTATATCAAGGACAAGAACGCTGTTGACAGGGAAGGCGCAAACATCGTCAACACTGACATTTTCGCGCGTTTTCTTTATCAAATTTTCAATCCAGGCGCAAAAATGGACATATATCCCAGCAAACACGATACATTCAGCCGATGTTGCTTCTATGGTGGCCAATCATCTGTGACGCTTGACCAACATATTCTGCGCTTTCGGCTGTTACACTGTTATAACGAAATGTAACGAAAGTCTGCTTTCTAACTCTTACACCGCTAAACTGCATGTAGTCGTCTTTTATCTGTTTCCTTGTGAGGTTAAAGCACTGTCATTGGGAATTAAATGAGCGTCTAGACATCAAGATTTACGAATGTTTGGTCTCAAAATAAACAAATATGAGTAGTTTTCTCTCGCTTGAAGTTGTGGGTCGCGGTAGCGACACACAACTTCAAGCGAGAGAAAACTAAATTATTAGGGATTAGGATCAGTGTTGATCCATTGTATCCTTAAAGTTGGCGACGCTGCCAAACATTAAACATAGGCCTACAATAAATCAACTTATCGTTTTTGTTTAACTGGTACTTTCTGACAAATACTGATAGAGGGTGTGATTTAAAATGGAACTCAACACAAGTATGTAAACAATATACATGTATTTTTTGTAAACATAAATTTTATATGCAACGTGAAATAATGGGATTATACAGCAAGATGCAGTCACGACATTCTGGGCCTCAGGGGGGATGATGTCTAATCAGACAATAGCATTTGGCAAGGCGCGTCTCTCCCGCTAAATATAAGGACACCATAGACTACCCACGGGGCACACGACATGAATAGACTTCATTATTACCATGTTTAAGGAATATCACGGACGTGTCTTCCCAATCGCATCCGTGTATCATCCCTCAATGTCCATCAAACACGGAACATTTGCCTAATCTTGGCCTAATGCTGGACCGACGTCGCAAACGACGGTCCAATTTTGGGCCAGCATTGGGCTAATAGATAGATAGGTATATATTTGTATCACGTTCCGTGTTTGCTGGGAAAGCGCCAAACAAATAAAATGCTTGTTAAATTTTCCAAATTTTTTGACAAGATTTGCCAAATTTGGTAAATTCTGGCTAATTACTGTCTATGGTACGGCTACGTAACTGTACATGGTAGGTAACTTCATGAAGTCATTGGAGAAGAGCAAATAAGTCTAGTTTTGGGGCTCCCTTTTTTCGCGATATTGCCACATTGTGCAGAGAGCGACGTGAAACAAAACTGAATCACTCACTCGCTCGCTCACTCACTCACTCACTCACTCACTCACTCACTCACTCACTCACTCACTCACTCACTCACTCACTCACTCACTCACTCACTCACTCACTCACTCACTCACTCACTCACTCACTCACTCACTCACTCATTACCCCAGACCAGGCGATATGAAGGGTAGAATGCATGTCATCAGATGCCCCCCGTCGTGCTCTACACCTCTGTTATAACCAGCTAAAAACAAATCACAGGAATTATGTTGCGGGATTACGGTTTAAAAAATCGATTGTATGAGCATTTTACGCCACGACTATATTTTGACGTTAACGAGATATATTGTGGGTATGAAATCTGTCTGCAAATTTCCAATTTGGACCTGAATTCCATGAATTAAGTGAACCTTTAGACCATACAGAGTCAATCCATTATAATAGCCGCGATAAGCTGCTATCATCCAGATTAAATAAATAATATACTGATAATACGTTCCGCTGATTGCCCGGGCATTTTCTTGTCCTTTCTATCAGCTCGTACCTGGCGATGACCCGAAAGAAGAGAGACCAAAGATAATAAGGTAGGCCATCAGATCACTTTTTACTGCTGCAATTAGTGGTGAACTTACAGCTATTTTATCTCTGTTTGAGCTTCAATGAGATTCAATATTGTGGGAAGCCTCTGTGATCGACAAATAGCGTGCTCGGCCTCAGACCACCAGGGTTCACATTTCGAAGTTTGTGTCTGGAGGGCAGTGGCATCTGATTCATCATCACCATCGTCAGGCGATTATCATGGCCAAGTTTAGCTGTATGTGCGCCATTAATTAATTAATCTATAAATTAATTAATTGATTGATTAATTAATTCTTTAAATCATTCATTCATTAAATAATTCATTCATTCATTCATTCATTCATTCATACATTTAATCATTCATTTAATCAATTATTCATTCATTCATTCATTCATTCATTCATTCATTCATTCATTCATTCATTCATTCATTCATTCATTCGTTCATTCGTTCATTCGTTCATTCGTTCATTCGTTCATTCATTCATTAATACCACCGATAAAATTGTATTATATGTCTAATTTCGCGCGCAATTGCATTCAGTTAAATTAGTATTATGATACACGAGAATGAATGACTGAATAAATGTATGAAAGAAAGAATGATGAAAGAATGAATAAATGGATGAATGAATGAATGAATGAATGAATGAATGAATGAATGAATGAATGAATGAATGAAAGAATGAATTGATGAATGAATGAATGAATGAATAAATGAATGAATGAATGAAAGAATGAATGAATGAATGAATGAATAAATGAATGAATGAATGAATGAATGAATGAATGAATGAATGAATGAATGAATGAAAGAATGAATGAATGAATGAATGAATGAATGAATGAATAAATGAATGAATGAATGAATGAATGAAAGAATGAATGAATGAATGAATGAATGAATGAATGAATGAATGAATGAATAAATGAATGAATGAATGAATGAATGAATGAATGAATGAATGAATGAATGAATGAATGAATGAATGAATGAATGAATGAATGAATGAATAGGACTTCAGACCACTTTATTGTACATGTAGGCTAAACTGGATAAGTATATACCCGAGAATGCGAACGTATCTATGCAATACACAATATATTTTGAGTCCATTAAGTCATACTAAAATGAGATAATGTAGCAAAATAAGCAATTCCTGCCTCAAGGTGATGGACATGAGGAGGAATATCTGATTTAAAATTAAAAATATATTAACCCTTTCATCACTAAGCACACACGGCCTGGTAAATTGTAGTGGTTATGCAAAAAATATCTGTCGTAAAAGTATCGCGGGCAATGTTTATGTTGTGATCGGCAGACGTGAGCGCTGCGTCCATTTAATTGATTTTCCATTGCTTCACGTCACGGTGATCTGTGGCTTGCCCGGTGTCACCCTTGGAGATAACAAGGTGCATTCGCTACGCTGTATTGTATATTGTACCACATTTTATTGTGTTCTATGGCTTGGAATATACACCCTTTCATATGCATATACTTTCATATGTATAAGAACAAAAACGCATGCAAAAGATTATTCAGATTAATTTTGCCGTTCAAGACAGATATTCACACGAGGAAATGCCTACTGCATCGTCGGGTACGGCGATCTCAGCACTCGGAACCCCATAAAGCCCTCACCTAAAGGCTCTGGCATGATGTGGAAACTGCCTTTCCAACGATGCCGTAGGCCCTATATCACAATCTGCAGACTTGTCATGCAGATACTCTTTCTGACATGGTGTCCTGCTTTCTAATGAGCCGTCAACAAACGTATATGACGACTAGTAATACGTTTAGCTATGTTTAAGAGTGTTCTATTTTTCGTTCACGTCTTTTATGAATAGCTGATGGACCACCTTGTAAACACATGTACGAATTGAGATCTATTTATTATGTACGTAGAGCGAAATATATGTCTGCTCACGAAATATCGGCATGAATGTGGACACTTTTGTGGATTTTATTTCAACATTGCTTCTAAAATACATTATTATTTGATAAATCAAACCATCATTCTCAAATATTGGAATCCAAATCTGTGATATTTACCAAAATATTTCGAAAAAGTGTCTTGCTTTCTAACCATTTCATTTTAGAGATGTCCTGCTTTCTAAGAAAAATAAGAGCAAGTTAGAAAGCAGGACGCTTTGTTGGATATGATAGATTTTGAGGATACTATTTGAGCAGGTGAAATAACGATTTTACGGATTGTACAATAATACATTTTCAGATAATTTTTTGTACTGATGTTAAAATAAATTCAACAATTTCACTTTGTGTACACACCAGATCGATTTCAATTCCTACATGTGTTTTCAAGGTGGTACAACAGCTATTCATAGAATATCTAAGCAAACAATAGAACACTTTTAGCATAGTTAAATATGCGAAAACTGTGAATTACTGGTCGTCATATGCGCTTGTTGACAGATCATTAGAAAGCAGGACACCATGTTAGAAAGAATATCACGCATGACAAGTCTACAGAGGGTGTATTTATGCATCTAGTATGAACTATGCAGTTCTGTCCTAACTAATTAGGCCACTAACAAGTGAGATCCTCGATCGCTTTCTCTGCAGCTCACTCCCATGAAAGCCGGGAATTTTATGCAATGAAACCTACCCGCGGGTATATTCTACATTGCATGCGTATGCCAAGGGTGTAGCGACTAGCACACATGTCACATACGACACGCTGGCTTCAATGGCCAGATTTTGTAAAATATACCACGCTAATATCTCAAGTGAAATATTTGATGGATTAGGCATATTTGATTTTGCATGTTTATTATTCATCACAAATATTCGCGTTTTAGTCATGGTTGTCTGAAAAGTTCCTGCATGGTGAAATTTGTTTTTATTGTTAAAATGATGTTACCCTGATGTGTTTCAGCGATCAAATAAACATTCAACAGGATTAACCCTTTAACCGCCAAATTATTCAATCTGAATTTTCACCCACTTGAAGTTGTGTCTCGCTGGCGCGATTCTCTACTTCAAGGGAGTGAAAATTATTCTGATTTGACAAAATGGGGGTCAGCTGTTTCCAAATATTGCTGGTTGATGTCACATTTTATCTTTAACATGTTTAAAAGGTGGTGCTTAATGTGCTAATAAAAAATGAAAACCCGAATATATGCGGCACCGGCGGTCAAAGGGTTAAAAGGTGGTGCTTAATGTGCTAAAAAAAATAAAACCCGAATATATGCGGCACCGGTGGTTAAAGGGAAACTGTTGATAAGCCTCGACTTTGTGACAACCATAACTGAGACTAGCCAACGTTTAACCAACAGTGGGTAGTCAGTGTATTGCGTTTCCTGGGTGCGACTCCATTGGTTTTCCATCCATGCCTCGCTGAGTGATTTACCGCGGGGGAACCGTGTTTTTTTTTGTGAAACCAGATGACACTTTAAGGTGTAGACGGGGGTGATATTTCATATTTCAGATGACATGATTGCCTGTAGTTACCTTTATCTTCAGTGACTTCTGCATGATAACTCCTAATTATACAGATAGTAATTTATGGCGTCTAGACGCCAGGGCCCGTATTCTCGTACAAGTTACGATATATCGTAGGCTTCTGATTGGTCGAGATGGCCATCTCGACCAATCAGAGGCCTACGATATATCGTAACTTGTACGAGAATACGGCCCCTGGCATCCACGATATTACACGACGTGAAAATAGCCCGCAACAGTTCAGGCAGTAAAACACAATGTGAAAACGGAAATTAGGAAATTGCAATTAACCATTTGTGCGCAAATTGCGATTTTAATCATTCTATTCTTACAAATTATGTATTTGTCTATTGAACTTTATATAGGCACAAATAACATTGTTTAAAATATGCATGAATAAAACCGTAGCATATTGCGAGAGGTGACCATGCAGCACCTACAGTACGAGGAGCTGAAACGAGATGTTAAATGACGGTTCTTGGCAGTGGAATTTGCGTCTAATCAGCAATTAATAATCTGAAATATTTGATATCAGATTAAAAATACACGAATAATTGCCACTCAAATGTGTTGTTGGTAGGCTATATTTCTGATGGTGTGATAGCTATATTTCTCACTCAGCCAACAATTTTAAGTCTAATTTTGAGAATCACGCCCCAAACCTTCATGGTGTGGGCTGTGACGGCTATATCCCGGGCGGAGCTCTTGTGCTGCCTGCTTGGAAGTCGGAAGATCGCGGGTTCGAACCCCGCTCTGGCATTCAAGTTTGAAAGAAACAAAATGTTTCTTCCCTGCTGACTCGTAAAGATTCAATATTGTGGGGAGCCTCCGTGACTGAGAAGTAGCGAGCTCGGCCTCAGACCGCCAGGGTTCGAATTTCGAATTCTGTGTCCGGAGGGCAGTTTCATATCGTTTATCTCACCATTCTTAGGAGATTCTCCTGGCCCAGTTTAGCCTATATGTGCACAAAGGTGGCCTAAAACCCATTTATTTCATTTACAGCCTAATTCCTTATCCTGGTTTAGTGTTAATCGATTTTTTCTGTAGACGCTAGTGTACGCTATTGTACGTATTTTCCACTTCGTACAATAGAAGACAATGTAAGGCAGTGTGTAAACTTTGCCAAACTAAATACCCTTCGATGGTTTTGACAGCAATAAGCTACTAATTGATACAGATCTCCGATCAGTCTTCACCACAATAAAGCCCCATAGACGGATGATTTTTCACTAAACTGCTCAAATTCAGACATCGGAATACACATAAATCACTGCCATCAAGTCAGCAGTGTCAGGACAAACAGCTGTAACTGTCTAACCCTTTCAGTGTGGGGACCGACTTTAGAAGTGAGATTCTGACTCTGTATAGACTCACGTCAGATTCTGACTCCATAGACGTTAGATTCAGACGTCTAAAGTCGACCATTGCACTGAAAGAATAAACTGTTTATAATAGCCAATGACCCATAACATATAGGTATTCAAATAAAGCGGAAAAAGCAAACTAAGACATTTATGATGACTTCAAAATTGAAAAAAACTTTTGTCTTCGTGGTTCTTGTAAAAATATTGCACCTTTTTAGGGGTTCATGAAAAGTATAAGCAGTTACTGTTGTTTGCGTGTCCGCGGCATATGTTTTGCGCACATTCACCCGGGTAATTGCGCTCCGCAGATAAGACAACAATGTGAAAAGTCACGTGATTTGTCAGCGTGTGGATCACGTGACAATGATGGATGAGTGAGAGCGCCATCTTACGGCTGATGAAGCAGATAAGCCCCGGTGTGAGCGTGTCACGCGGCTGTTCTTGTTGCCTTGGAGACGGCGTATTGCCCCGTGCGGAGAACAACACGTGTTTTACCGACTCCTTCCTTGTCAACACTTATTTAAATTCTGTTGAACCCTTTCCGTGCGGCGACCGAATATATGCGTCCGGATCAGTGTAATTAAATATAGCTTCAGCCCTTGTATCAAGTAAAAGTATGGGATGATTATTTTTATTATTGTGGTCATGAAGGTAAGAATTATTCATAAACATTAATTATGTGACTTTTTTATGACAATAGTTGAGTTGATAAATAGCCTACAAAGTGGCATATTATCATGAGGCACCGCATCACATGCTCTCCCTAAGCCATGATAATCACTGAAATTGCATTTTTTCACCTTTAGAAGGTAATCACTGATTTCGGCTGTAAATAAAAAAAAATGAAAGCGACTAACCCTCATTTTAAATATTTTATTTTAAATTCACAATATAATTATAGACTTTTCATGGATAAATGTGTTTATTGAATTTCAACGGTCCATGATAGGCCTCTAGCATGTGGGCGATAATACATGCAAATCTATGGAATTGTAATTAGTTGTGTGAAACCATAATTATAGCAGAGATTGACTGCGCAGGACCGGAACCTCAGGGAAACGCCCTCTGACCCAACGGAAGCGTTACGGTCAGGTTCCTGTCCTCCATTGACGAGCGGTTGTTCCTACAGGTGACTTTTCCACCTTAGTGTGACGGCTCAAATGCCTCACACAAAGGTGGAGAATGAGGGTCTACCTGTGAAGAGACTGACAGGGGCAAGCGAACCCTATCTGCAGCGGGTCACAACAGGTGGCAATAAAAGATAAAGATTAAAGGAACAACCCCTGATAAAAACAGGTGTTTTAACCTTTACAACGCTGAAATATTTTTATATAAACCATGGAGACTATTTTTTTCTCAATTTTAAATCATCGTAAATGTTTTAGTTGACTTTTTTTTCCGCTTCATTTGAATACCTATGTCATGGGTATACGGCCATTTTACACTTGTAATTCTTTTAACTCGGGGGTTGTCTTAAGACGTCAGAATTCGAACGCCTCATATTTGCCGTGTGGAGAGCGAGCAGACGGATGAGTTGTGGGATGTGGTGACACCACAGTCACGCTTAGCCTGAACACTGATATGTAATCACAGGGACAGTGGTCAGGCTAGGTCACTCTGGCCTGTGGGTTTTTTGCAGACAGGATATCGCTCTGTCCATGCAAAGACAAAATAGACCTACAGTAACTGCTTACTTTGTAAGTAGACAGTTACCCCTATTTAGCTTTGCAGACAGGACACCACTCTAGTCCGACCTTGTCATGGTGGTAAAATCCAAAAGTAGTTTCTCCGCTTCAATTGCCATGTGAGAGATTGGTCTCAAGGCCAGAGCTTCTGTTTCTATTATGAATAAATGAATTAATGCATAAATTAATGCATCAATCAATTAGAGATCTTGTTAACAGGTTAAGGTAAAAAACAATCGGGGAAAAAAATCGAAAGCGGGTGGGTGGGTCGTATTTTTTTTGTGATTTTGGATAGGGGGTGTGTGGGGTCTGACCAATCTGAGTTTTTCTCGGAATTTTGGATTTTTTAACTTGATAAGACCTCTAAAGAATGAATGAATGAATGAATGAATGAATGAATGAATGAATGAATGAATGAAAGAATGAATGAATGAGCGATTGAATGATTGATTGATTGATTGAATGAATGAATGAATGAATGAATGAATGAATGAATGAATGAATGAATGAATGAATGAATGAATGAATGAATAGGGCTTTATGCCAATTTTGTGTAGCCAACATATATACGGGCTAAAATGGGCCAGGAAAAGCTCTTGACGATGGTGAGACGAAGCAGATCACACAGCGCTTCCGGATTCGAAAACCAGACCGCTGGCCCAACATTCCTGAGGACTGTTATGACGTTCTGCGCCCATACACTACAATCAGAAAACACCAGAGTTTGACCCAATATTGGTTGAATATTTGCCAAACGTCTACGATGCTTGCCCAACATTAAGCTAACATTGGTTCAACATCCCGTGTTTGGCTATTAATGTCTTGTATCTGGGTGTATTGTGGTCTCTGTGTCGTAGGTTACCATGTCATCAGAGTATCTCTTTCACACTGCATGCGCGGCATGACGCGGTGCGGTGCGACGCGGCGCCGAAAAAAAATGAAAACACTGATATAAGTGCTCAAGGCTTCTTCACATCATGCGCGGCGCGATGTGGCGCAAAGCAGGAAATAAAATTGACGAAAATTTCAATTTTTGCGGTGCGACCCGGCGCGGCGCGGCACGGAAAAAACGTTGAAAACTGATATAAATTAGGCGTGTTCACATCATGCGCGGCGCCGTGCGAGGTCATTTGCACTCAACCCTTTAATCGCCAAATTATTCATTTTGATTTTTCACCCACTTAAAGTTGTGTCTCGCTGACGCGATCCACAACTTCAAGTGAGTGAAAATTATTCAGATTTGACAAAATGAGGGTCAACTCTTTTCAAATCTTGCTGGTTGATGTCACATTTTATCTTCAACATATTTAAAATGTGGTACTTAATGTGCTAATAAAAAATGAAAACCCAAATATCGCGGTTAAAGGGTTAAATTGTCCGGAAAACGCTGAGCTTCTGCCACCATGTTATCTTGAAATTCCAGCCTCCTGTTTAAAATGACGCTTACAGTATGAACAGAAAATGTCTCGCATTATCGCACCGTGCTATGCCGCCCATGGTGTGAATTAGCCTTGACAGGCGGGTTCACATCATGCGCGGAGCGGTGCGAGATTATTTGCAATGATTTTTTAAGAAAACGCTGAATCTTTGCCGTAAGGCTCGTTCACACCATGCGCGACTTGACGCGGTGCGGTGCGGGAAAAAATGTTCAAAACACTGATATAAGTATATAAGGCGTATATTCACATCATGCGCGGTGCGATGTGTCGCGATGAGGGAATTAAGCTGAGAAAATTTTAACTTTTGCGGTGCGGCGCTGAAAAAAGTCAAAACACTGATATAGGCCTATATAGGCTATAAGTAATGGCTCGTTCACATGTGTGGCATGACGCGGTGCGGTGCGACGAGAAAAAGTTGAAAACACTCAAATGTACTTTTTATGGCGAATTAATAAATAAATCAAATATAATGACCTAATCGATCTTACATTAAAGTAAAAATAATATCCAAATACGTTTTGCAGGGGGGGGGGGGGATCCAGAGAAGGTTTTTTTGGTACGCTCATCTTCACATCAAGGCTAGGGTTCTCGAAGTCGTAGACCTGCAAACATGAGACGCAGCCTCATTCTCATTTCCTACTATTAGTACTATTACCATGCAACCCTAAGAGAACCCTGCACGGGTTCTCCAGGGGGTGGCATGGTAATAGTACTCTATGGTTCCTTCTAAAGAACCTATTTTGTTTAGAGTGTACTTTCAACCCTTGGATATACATTTTATTCCCTTGCTAAGCTGGAATATATGGTGTTATAAACCACGGAGTCCGGGAATTGACTTTAGACGTCAGAATCTGACCTCTATTGATGTCAGATTCTAAAGTCGGGCCCCGCGCTGTGAGGGTTAAGCAATTTACGCGCTAAATAAAACGACGTGTGAAATCAACAAAATAATTTGTGGTCAAATCAGTTTAAATAATTAAATAATTAAATTTTTCGTAAGAGTCATTTGAAGCTGGAAATTGTATTAGCAATTCCAGTTTAAAATAGTAACGTACATATTATATAGCAGGACAAAGATTAACCCTCACACCGCTAAACACGACTATGGTCGTTTTCAATCCGTTCTATTATGCAGTGGCGAATATAGAGAGTGCCGATCCGGCCGTCCCCCATTTTTTGTCAAATAAATTTAATTATTTAAATTGGCCTAAATATACAAAACACAACCCCGCCCCCTCCCACATTTATTCAGATCCTGTATCCGCCCCTGATTAAATCACTGTTATTGGGAACGAGTTGTGTGTTTAAAAGTTGCAAACGTCTGGTCTCAAATTAAACAGATATCAGTTTTCACCCACTTGAAGTTGAGACAGCGAGACACAAGTTCAGGTGAGTGAAAATTAAAATTATTTGACTTGGCGGCTAAAGGGTTAATACGGCAGCCATTCAAGCATCCCCTGTGGATTCGCCCCTGTTGTATCATTATATAACGAGCTGGCCGATCATAAACTAAAGTGTGAATAAATATCCTCATTTGTGCCACTTAATTTGTGTAATGTCCCTTGTCACCAGGTGGCACCAGTGTTTGTTTATAGGTCATTTCATTTTCATGGGATGTCCGGCCGACTTTTTTTCTGCCATGGTGACACGCGAAGCGACGGAATTAAACAATATAGTGACCATAAATGTACACGTGCTCAAGACTTGGGAATCGGTGTGTCACCTTGGTATTAAAGGGACGTATCTGTCACTTTGCAGAGTGTCGGGTACGTCCCTTTAATAACAAGGTGAACAGTGTTGATAGCGTCAATTTGAATTACTGATTTTGTGTCTTATTGTAAGGGTGATATTAATACAATCAATGCTGCATTCAACTCTTTAAACGTCAAATTATATAATTTAATATTTCATCCACCGGAACTTGTGTCTCACTGTAGCGACCCACAATATATCATTGTTTCCACATAACTCGCAGCTCAGCAAACACAAAACATTTGTAGAACATTTGTACAATGTTGGACCAACGTCGAAGACGTTGGGCCGATGTTGTACAAATGTTATACAAATGTTTTGTGTTTCTGTGATTTTATATCCATAAATGGTTATTTAATGCCCCGATAAAAACGATCAGATAAACAGTCGTGATTGGCATTGAAAACGGTAAAATATTTCCACATAAAATAAACATGTTTTTATACATTTCATTTAACTATAGCAAAGTCGTGGGCCTATATATCAACGACAAATTCGCGAATTTAAGAATCTCGCGAAAATTAATATTATAATAGCGCTACTATCATCGAAGTTGATAGTCTCAAAATCACAAACGCGCGAAAATCTAAACATGCGAAAATTACCAGATCTATACAGTATATAATTTAAAATGGCCATGACCCATTGGTATTTTTGCCACCATTTGCTCAATATCTTGAAAACTACCCTGTACGATACTTTTAAAAGCATAAAAGGTGTCGCCCTATAGACAGATAGAATAATGAAACTCGAAACAATCCCACTCAAACTAGTCCAGCGGTGGCCATCAATTGACAAAAAAATATTTACACAACGCGCAAGCTGATCTCTTCAACAACTGAAGTATAGTGGCTGTCAGTGCTCTAAATTTGCATTCACTTTTGATCACTGATGGTCGACCTTTACTGGAACTCGAGAATTGAAGAAGATTCATAATTTTGTAATGGACAATATTGCTGGAATTACGGTAAATGATTTGACTCTGTTTCAAAGCAAACAGGCCAATCTGCCGAGGTCTTGTCTGCGTTCTGCTCTGGCCATACTGCCGTGCAAAGCCAAAAGGCATTATCTTCTTACTTTACAAGTAAGCAGATACTGCCGTTCGGTTTTGCAGAGCAGTATATTTACTGCCGCACAGCGTCAAATAGCAGTAACTGCACATTAGCTTACTGTTGTTTGCCTTTGGTTGGCGATACAGCAGATCATTCAAAGACAAACAGTCGTAAACGCTCACTTGAGAAGTGAGCAGTTACTGCTGTTTGTAAACGCAGACGAAGAATCTGGGGGACGCATTTGCACAACGTCGACCCAAACATCTGTATACCATTTGTACAATGTCGGCCCAACGTCTTCGACGTTGTGCCGACGTTGTTCAAATGTTATACAAACTTGTGTGTTTGCTGGGATATATATCGCCGCTTGTTCAGATAAGCGCGGTACCTCTGATAAGATGTCCGACGAAATCCTGAGAGATTAGAAAGCGTTAAACTTCAAATGATTGTGGTTTTGAAGGGTCCTCACCCGACCAGAGGCGTGAACAGCAATGTCTGATAAGACCTGCAAACACTTTCACAAACACCGTGTACATGGAGGTTGAATATATGACGATCACTACGTCTGGACTGATAGAAGTCACAAAACACAAGTCATGTTAAAATATCATGAACAACGATATATTAATGTGTAGGCCTATTGTACATGCAATATACACACTTTCCTTTTAAAAGCGTCACATTTTTAGTGCTGTTTTATTGATATAAGCTTATAACATACATATATGCTATTTGTATAAGTCTACTTAAGAAACTATATTATTACAAAAATTATTAGAAGCTCAGCCATAATTATTAAAAGCTTGGTTTTAACGTTTGGAGTTTATTTGACTTATTTTTAGTCGAAAAATTATTCACAAAGAAATTTTCTCAGCATTAATCCATACAACGCTAAAATATTTTTGTATAAACCATGGGGCTTTCCTTTTGAAATCATCATAAATGTCTTAGTTATCTTTTCCCGCTTCATTTGCGGAGACTGCAGTGTCTTTATACGTCAGAATATTACGTCTTTCTGACGTATAAAGACGATTCTCGCTCTGAAAGGGTTAACCCCTTCACGGCTATAAGCACGATTATAGTGGTTTAGCGGGACACAATTATACAGTTACTGGGAATAAAATGAGTGTTTAAAAGTTAAGATTTGCAAATGAGTGATTTTCACCAACTTTAATTCAAGGGGGTGATTTTTTTAACGTAGCGCTTTAACCCTTTCAATCCTGAATTTACATTTGTCATCTTCATCCACTACAAGCCGCGAATTGCTGTCGCAATTCTCGACTTGTAGTGGATGAACATGATTTGAAGTGGATGAGAAGTTAAAAAAATTTGCCATGTATTGGTATGAAAGTTTCTTGAAAATTCTCATTATAAAACCCCTTGTTGTAGGAAGATCAAGTATGTTTTCAGTGATGTGAAATGATGCTTTAATGCATCGTGAAGCCTTGAAGAGTTAAGGGACACCCTTGTATTACTCTATTGTTTATTCACTTTGAGATATGAGTTGCTGCCATAGTGCCCTCATCATGGCATCATGCCTCAGTCTATCGGATGACTTGAAGAAATTGAAGGATTTGAATCTGGACCTTCCGGTTACCACTACACAGAGCCGACAGGACAGAAACGTGGCGTGGAAGGCCTGCATGGGTGATATATGCGCGGAAACAATCAGTGAAGGATAAAGTCCGAGGAATTCTACATTCTTAGTTGTGAAAAAAGCCTTTTCCACAGCTAAGAATGTAGAAGTCTGAGGGTTTTAACTGACTTCAAACACATACTCTAAGCAATATAGGTTCTTTAAAAAGAACCCTTCATTTCTATTACCATGCAACCCCAGGAGAACCCTGCTAGGGCTCTCCAGGGGTTGCATGGTAATAGTACTGAAGGGTTCCTTATAAATAACCTATATTGTTTAGAGTGCACCCGACCAGTAAGGCTTGTTCACGTAGTGCGCGGCGCGGCGCGATGCGGCGCGATGCGGGGAAAGAGTTGAAACACTGAGATAAGTAATATATGTGAGATCATTTCCACCTAAATTGTCCAGAAAACGAAGAACGTCTGCCGACATGTAGTCTGAAATTCCCGCCTCCCTTGTGAAATGACGCTTGCAGTGTGAACAGCTACATATTATCGCGCTCAGTCGAACCGCGCCGCACCGCGCCGCGCCATGCCGCTCATAATGTGAATGAATCTTTATTGTTGATCAAGTTCCAAGACGGCGAATCCTAATGATGATCCTTCATAATCAACATCTCGACTGATTATGGTACAACTTGGTTATATATTTACTACATCCGTTGCTAGAAAAGAGAGCACAGACAAAGAAAACAATGTAGTTGTGTGGTTTAATTAACGCGAGGGGATGTGTCAAAAGCAATAGTTCAACTTGGTGATCACGAACGCAATTCGTAATCAATAACTGCATTTTGAAATAGTGCAAAATTCACTCTTGTGCTGCTGAATACATGTAGTTTGTGAGTAATTCTCATTCATTTGAAGTTGGAATTGCTAACGCAATTTCCAGCTTGAAATGAATGAAAATTAATGTAATTTATGAAAAAGTAGATAGCTCCCAAATTGTATTCTATGAATAATTGAGCATGCATCTACCACAAGATATGTTGCAAATTTGGGTGGTATTTGGGTGAAATTTGTTTGATAATATATACGGTCGTAGCAGCATAATAAACACTTTTAGGACTCGGTTATCCCAGAACCGTGGCTCTGAGTCTCACGTGCTGCCACAATCCGTGTCTCCTGAGAATTATGAGGTATTTGTTGATAATCTGCCCTATTATCGCCCGGTGAAGTGGCAGTCTGATACGGTTGGTAATTGTATGAAGTAGGCGGGGTTGACAGGACAAGTAGACCCAGCTTCACAGTCTGTCTACCTGATTAATACGCCAGACACCCTGTCAGTGCTGTGCTACATATCTTGAAATGCTATATATTTGTTGCTGTGTCCTGATTGATTGATTGATTGATTGATTGATTGATTGATTGATTGATTGATTGATTGATTGATTGATTGATTGATTGATTGATTGATTGATTGATTGACTGATAATTAATTAATTGATTGATTGATTGATTGATTGATTGATTGATTGATTGATTGACTGATTGATTGATTGATTGATTGATTGATTGATTGATTGATTGATTGATTGATTGATTGATTGATTGATTGATTGATTGATTGATTGATTGATTGATTGATTGATTGATTGATTGATTGATTGATTGATTGATTGATTGATTGATTGATTGATTGATTGATTGATTGATTGATTGATTGATTGATTGATTGATTGATTGATTGATTGATTGATTGATTGATTGATTGATTGATTGATTGATTGATTGATTGATTGATTGATTGCTATATTCATTAATTAATTCATTCATTCATTCATTCATTCATTCATTCATTCATTCATTCATTCATTTATTCATTCATTCATTCATTCAATCAATCAATCATTCATTCATTCATTCATTCATTCATTCATTCATTTGCTGGTTAATGGATTTATAGATTGCATTTGATTATTAGGTTATTTTTTAAATAATTAATTGTTTGATAAATTACTCGATTGATTCATACGTTGATTGATCGGTTGATCGACTGCCTGATAAATTTTCTGGTTCATTGGTTAATGGATTGGATGATTCTTTAATTACAATATTGATCTATGTTTTTTCGTTTTTTTGTTTGTTTGATTGCTTGATTGCTTGATTACTTGATTGATTGATTGATTGATTGATTGATTGATTGACTGATTGATTGATTGATTGATTGATTGATTAATTGATTGATTGATTGATTGGTTGATTGATTGATTGATTGATTGATTGATTGATTGCTTGATTGATTGATTGATTGATTGATTGATTGATTGATTAATTGATTGATTGATTGATTGATTGATTGATTGATTGATTGATTGATTGATTGATTGATTGATTGATTGATTGATTGATTGATTGATTGATTGATTGATTGATTGATTGATTGATTGATTGATTGATTGATTGATTGATTGATTGATTGATTGATTGATTGATTGATTGATTGATTGATTGATTGATTGATTGATTGATTGATTTTGTGGTATGCTTGAGCCTGTTAAATTCTGCAAGTGCTTATATTGTATCAGTGGCTAAATTGCGATTTATTCAGGTGGTTAAAGAGTGCATTGTAGAGCATAAAGTGTTCTCTCTATGCTAATATTGGGGTTGAACCTTTTTTCTAGCAGAGACCACAAACTGAAGTGGCCAATTCTCACTGGAGAAGGTCGGGTCAAAGGGCAATCGATAACAACAGAGGAATCCGTCCGTAGCGGACTATCTGCTTTCACCACCAGAAATGGCCCAATATTGGTTTGATGTCGGGCCACCGTCGCACTAGGGATTAGAGCTGTGATACAAGCCAACAAGTGCGTGGATAATTGTTAATTCAGGCCACCTTCATGCATCAATGAGGCTAAACTGGGATGAGGCACCACCTCCTGTAGAAAAAAATATACAAACGTTTGTGTGTGATATAGAAAATACTGCTACCGATATACGTTTGAGTGTGAGAATGGCAGGATAAATCGAATAAAACTCTGACATCCTTAGATTGCCGATCCCAATAAATTAAACAACATACCATATCATAGAAAACATTTTATTGAGTCTATTTAGCGATAGTTTTGATACAACACCAGTGTGCGTGAATTCATTTACACTACACTCAAACACTACAATGAAGGACACTGTAATGAATGATGCTTATCAGACACCTCGCTGTATCAGCATACAGGCTTCAATATAATTTATAACCCTTATTAGTTATAAATGTAAAAAAATGGTCGGTCCAGCACTTAGCCGATGTGTTGACAAGGTGCTTAATGAGAGGTAATTGGCAAAATAGTGAGTGAGTGAACGAGGCTCTATGTCATCCTGCACTTTGCAGCAATATAAAATAGTGTGACAGGAATTCATCCTGTCGGGATATCGCGACAGGATGAATTCCTGTCGCACTATTTTCAAATGACTACACAGGTTCTTTAAAGTGCAAAGTACAGTAGTACCACAGCACTTTCGATATCTTTGAACAGTTTGGAGATTATAAATGAACGCTGACGATGACCAATAGCAACCAGTCGGTCAGCATTTGAACCCGGTTACGAATCCACAGCCCAACTGTAGCGAGCCCTAGTGAAGGTGGGAATTGATCAAATAGGGCGCAAAATTAAATAACCCCTATGGTCATATTAAGAAACCAAAATAAAATCACCGATTTTTTAATGATTTTAGCCTGGGCATAACCCTTTAACAATTACTGATATTTATCTTTAACCAGCTGAGCAGCATTATCGTCGTTTTTAATATGTTTCAATAGCTGATCAATTCACTGTTATTGGGAATTATATGAGTGTTGAAATATTAAGATTGCTAATGTTTCGTCTCAAATCTGTGCAATTTTCACCTACTTGAGGTAAGTAAAAATTCAAATTTGCAATATAGCCTGCTGAAGTAAGAAATCCGTATTTGGTCGAGAAAAATATCTGGTACAAATCATATCCCGCGAAGATGGCTGGTAATAGGTAAGCATGGTAAGCGTGGTCAGCTACAGCTAATAACAGCCGCCTACACCCTCGTCATGCTATGTTCTGATACCATCTGTATGAATGAATGAATGAATAAATGAATGAATGAATGAATGAATGAATGAATGAATGAATGAATGAATGAATGAATGAATGAATGAATGAATGAATGAATGAATGAATGAATGAATGAATGAAGCTTTATAACAGATTTGTGAAAGTTTAAAATGGTTAGTTGATCAAATCATTCTATTTTATAATATTTGAAGCTGAGAATTGTGTCAGTGGTACAAAAAACAGCAACAATCAATTTGTCATAGATGGGCCTGATTTCAATCTATTTAAAAAGGTACCGCGCTAAATAGTAATAACACATTTTCACCCACTTAAAGTTGTGGATCGCATTACAAGCGGGTGAAAATTGCTCATACTTGTTTAATTTGGGACCAAACATTTGCAAATCGTGATATTCAACCAATAAAAATAACTGAAACTTAGCGATGTAAGGTCTTTAATTCTGATCCTGGATCCCTCCATCGTTGGCCCAGTACTGCTCGTTTATTAGCCGTCTGGTCTGGTCCGTACTTCACAATCAAAAGACAGTATCTGCTCACTTGAAAAGTAAGCAGAGAATGTCTTTTTTCTTTGGTGTTGACTGAGAGGCTCGTGTCCTCACCAGATGCGGGGTTCTCGCCGTCCGGACTGGTCATGTCACCAGGCGTGACAAAATCAACACGGAATCCTCCTGTGACAGGCACCGCCGACACCCCCCCACCCCTCCGCCGCCGCCGCCGCCGCCGCCCTACTGACCCTCTCTACTCTACAGGACAGCCATTGGCTGAATGACTTGGAAATAAACCTTTATAACATTTTTTTGCGCGTATACATACGTTTTCAAGTAAGTTTCGAACTATATATAAGATGCCACTTACATTTATGAATCATTATTGTGGTACATGCTAAAGACATCCGCTTGATATAACGAATTATATCTCGTTAAGAGTGGAAGTCGTTCTATAGCCAGGAAGAAATATTGAA
Organism: Flabesymbios commensalis; assembly: GCA_964017125.1. NCBI lineage: Eukaryota > Metazoa > Annelida > Polychaeta > Terebellida > Flabelligeridae > Flabesymbios > Flabesymbios commensalis. The sequence goes on along the minus strand of OZ024909.1, from coordinate 23,094,994 downwards.
ATATGTGGACCCAAAGTAGTTTTGTACATAAAATGTGAAAACATGTCTATAGGACCATTTTTATATGCCAAATATTTGATTCAGTATATGAAAAAAACTCTATAACCAAATTTTCACATTTTAAGTACAAAAACTATCATGGGTCAGTTATTTTGCATGATATTGGATAATTTGTCTTGGCTAAAAGCGAATGATAATTATATTTTGCCAAACGACACTTATATGTACATAAAAGGATTTAGTATGAGTAAGTCGATACTTTATTATAATGACCGATAGCATGATATAGATAATTTCATGTATACGGAACTGTGCGAAAATACGAAAATAGGGCGGCTGATTGAATTTTAAATAAAAATTATAATTACCTCCTCCTCCTCTTCCTCCTCCTCCTTCTTCTCCCTCCTCCTCCTCCTCCTCCTCTTCTTCCCCCTCCTCCTCCTCCTTCTCTTTCTCCTCTTCCTCTTTTCTCTCTACTCTTCTCTCCCTCTTCTTCGCTCCCTCCTCCTCTCTTCTTTTTTCTCCTCATATTCTTCTCCTCGTCTCCCCTTATTCTCCTCCTACTCCTGCTTCTCCTTATCATTTTATTTATTGCTCTCCTCTTCTTCATCTGCCTCCTCTTTTTCCTCCTCTCCTACTCCCCCTCCCCCCTGCTTTATCTTCTCCTCTTATTCATCCTCTTCCTCAACCGCTTCCTCCTCGTTTTGTTCTCCCTCTTTCTATTCTTTCTGATCGCAGGCTTCCTCATCTCCCTCATATTCTTGTTGTTATGGACCGGTTTTGGCTCCTCCTCCTTCTTTTCCTCCTCTTCCTCATCCTTCTTCTCCTCTTGTGCCATACCCAGCTATTATTTTGTGTTTTATAGTTCCAATTGTGAAGAAGTTTTAAATATAATAATTTGCATGTTAATCGGTCATCTTATTCAAACTACTGAACACACTGATCTTATCCGGACTTATCCGAAATAAAAATAATCAATTTATATTAAGATTAAGAATGTTTTATGAACAACCCTTCAATTGAGGTAATTGTGATAAAAAGGGTTGTGAGTTTAGCAGCTGCTCGTGATCCCATGGTTCTTATTTATCTGCACTGCATATTTTTTGTAGGACCGTTTTTTTGGAGCCTATTTAACTGAAGCGATAATTGCTCCTGCGCTGGACTAATAGTGTTGGGCCAGCGTAGCAGACAGTGTTCAAAGGTTGTGCCAGCTTAGGTACAATTTCGTCAAGTGAAACGTCTCGTCTTCGCTGAACTGACATGAATGAATGAATGAATGAATGAATGAATGAATGAATGAATGAATGAATGAATGAATGAATGAATGAATGAATGAATAAATAAATAAATGAATGAATGAATGAATGAATGAATGAATGAATGAATGAATGAATGAATGAATGAATGAATGAATGAATGAATGAATGAATGAATGAATGAATGAATGAATGAATGAATGAAGTCACTTTATGCAAAATACAGGCTTATCTGGGCCACGTGGGGCCCATCCCACCAAGAAAATGAAATGAAATGAATCGGGCTTTAGGCCAGTTTTGTGCACATACAGGCTAAATTGGGCCTGGAGAACCTCCTGAGGATGGTGAGATGAGTGTAATTGCCACTGCCCTCCACACACAGGATTCGAAATTCAAACCCTGAAGGTCGAGCACGCTACCTCTCCGTTACGGAGTTTTACGAGTGGATTGGGAAGAAACATTTGTGTTTCTTTTAAACCGCCGACACCGGGAAACGAACCCCGAACTCTAGCGTTAAAGGCAGCGGTGCTAACCACTACACTAGGGCCCCCGCCCATCCCACCAAGAATCCTAAAATTCAGATTATCTTAATTTTCGCTTATTATCGTTAGAAAAAATAGGATTTATCTTAAGTCTTCTGATCAAAATGGGATCTTAATTTTAAGAATCTCAGTGGGATGGGCCCGGGGAGAATTTCCTGAAGATGGTGAGATGAATCAGATGTCACTGCCCTCCAGACACAGGATGCGTAAGTTGATCCCTGTCGGTGTGCATGAGGCCAAGCACGCTGCCTAAACGATACGAGTGACCGAGGAAGAAACATTTTATTTATTGAAAGACAACAGCGAACAGCTCTTTAAGCGCTGCACCAAGGCACCTGCATAGCTCCCCTGTGGTTGAACAAAATTCAGCCAAAAAAGGCGGTCCCCGCGCTGAAATAATTGAAATATTTATAATGGCCGTAGACCAATAACACAGGTATTCAAATGAATCTGAAAAAGCTGACTAAGACATTTATGATGATTTCAAATTGAGAAAACCCTTTCGACTCTATGTTTTAGACAAAAAATCAGCGTTGCAAGAGTGAAGGTCTGGCTGATAAAGTCAGATGCGGTGATAATAATTAGTGCAAGAGCATTAGTGACAAAAACACAGGAACCTGGAATAAAATTGCAGAAAGCTGATTTTTTCAGGAATGATACCTGGACAACTCCCCAGACGAATTCCGAAGAGGCCCCAAAAATTCCCCTTGTGCATTTTTTTTAATTCAAGATGGCCGCCATCATGTAACGCCATTTTCGAAAAACAGGGGTATACCCTAATTCCTCACCTTTGTAGTTGGAAAAAAAATATTTTGGTGTCTCTACTTATGTTTTAAGGCACAAAGAGTTGATCCAGAGGATCAGAAATAATATCAGCACCTTTCTTAATAACAAAAATCCAAGATGGCCGCCATATTGTTCAGATTATGTTAAGCGATCTCTTAAAAAACACACGAAATTATAAGATATCTATCTCGTTGTTGAACCTAAAATGTATTTTTTGGCCAAACCCATGGAATCTAGCACTTATTTAGATCACCAATGTTTTATTATATTGAATTTATCAACATAAATCCCACATTTAAAAAAAAGGGGTATACTCCAATTCCTCACTTTTTAAGTTAAAACAATGATTTTGGTGTCTCCACCTATGTTTTAAAGTACAAGGAGGTTATCCAGATGATCAGAAATAATATCAGTACTTTTCTTAATACCACAAATTCAAGATGGCCGCCATAATATTTTGTTAAGCGATCTCTTAAAAAAACCGAAAATATGCGATAAGTATCTTGTTGTTGAAACTAAAATGTATTTTTTTAGCCGAACCCATGGAGTCTAGAACTTATTTAGTTGACCATATTTTATTATATTGAGTTTATCGACATGAATCCCACATGGTAGTTAATTCTACCATGGTGGGTGACGCTTTGGAGAGTTTTCGAACTGCTTTCCCACTAGGAATGTAGATTGAGATTGGTCAAGTTAACAAATTAATCTCCGGTAAATAATGAAATTATTGCGTTTCAATCATCCGAGCTGTCAGTCTCTACATGTTTGGCCAATACAAAAAGAACACATCGTTGTACAATATAGTCTAGATTTGTGAGATCCCCCCCCCTTTGAACAAGCCACTCTGCACCCGCAACTCATCCTTTTTAGAACTCTTTCTGGAGCAACTGCTCTTTCAGTTTGCGTAGGTGACAAACGACCATGAGATAAAATCCGTTCCCAGACTGTAGATTACACACCCTCCTGTACAGAAAAATATGCTCTGTATCATAATGGAGTGTAAACACGAGGCATTCATCCAATGCTGTTTTAATATTGGCTGACCGTCTTCGACGCTGGCCCAAAAATTAAACAGAATTGGATTAATGCCCCGTGTTGGCTGGGGCAGTAGGTGACGTTGAAGGGAGGCTTTCTAGAAAAAATCAATTACAAGATAAGGACTTGCGCCTCACACGTTACATGTACATGACGTCTTTGATAATCGTCCTGTAACAATGCTCTTTTAAATACTTACTTTTGTCCATGATCTGCGAATATCAATATGTTTAATATCATGAAATATATCATTTAAATATCAAGATATTACATTTTGAATATTAGGATATATATATTTCGTAATGAAGTTATGGCATTGTATGGTGTTGTAATGAGATGATTTTACATCAGAATATCGGAATCTGACATTAAATTAATTGATGTCACAGTTTATCGTCAGGATAGGATTTTTTTATGCGATAATAGGAGGACAAGACACATTAACGTCATGATATGAAAGTAAGAGAGGGTAAGGACACATGCTGTTCAAAGAGAATGTGTCTTAACCCTATCTTATTCTCTATTTTATTGAATCTTCCGAAGTGCTTTTGTTGTTGGCATTTTTGGAGTACCGGTATTTGAGCAATGTAGAAGCCTTTACTTACTGAATTATATCGCGATATATAAGTTGAACTGACATGTGCCATCCTGATATTGGAATGCTCTATGTCGATTCTGTATTACCATATGGTTACGTGCGTCTCTCAATATAATGTTATTGAAATGTTATACCTTGACATGACAATATAATATCTTGACATTAAAATGTCATATCCAGACTTTAAAGTGACATATCCTGACATTCTATGGTCACATTAAAATATTGTGGTGTCATATTCAGTCATTATAATGCCACATTAGAATGCCACCAAGCCCGCCATATCTTGATTTGATAAAAAATGGAATATCTTGACATTCAAATCTTATTGTGTGCTATAAAAGGCCAAAATTTGGACATTACAATAAATACCATCTCATAACGTTAAGGTGTCATATTCTGATAAATTACAATCCAATATCCTGGCATAAATATGCCAGATCCTGACTTCGAACTGTTTTTTTATGTTTTTCCTATTTTAATGTCATAATCCGACAAGTCTATTATACAATATTCGATATTAAATAGCATGTTTGTCATTATAATGACACTTCATCACATTACAATGCTATAGTGTGACCTCAATGTGTCATTTCATCAATGTATAAAGTCATATCATAATATTCAAGTACCATATCCTAATATTCAAATGTCATATCCTGACATTACGATGCCATAGTGATGTTAAAATGATATATCACGAAATTGTAATGTATTTCGTGATAATATGATGCCATATCTTTTCATTTTAATACAGCAACGTGATGTTTAGCCACTATATACTGCTTTTATAAAGCTGCATTGATCCCAAAACGTGATTTTGCTATATTAAACACCAATGTTTGGACATTATATTACATATCCTGATATTAAAGTGTCATATCCTGATATTATATTCATATATCCTGACATAAAACTATCATATCCCGACGTTTAAGTGTCACATCCTCTGATTTGATGTCATATTCTGACATTTAAATGTAATATCACATTGCAATATCATACAATGTCATATATTTATTACGTAATAGACTAATATTCAAATAAAATATCTGAATATTCTAATCTATAATCCAAGGTATTTATTACCATTTTCAGGAAATTGACCAAATTACGTAGGCCTATAGATCGCCGAATTTTGACAGTAAAATGATGTGATTTAAAACATTTTCTTATTTAGTACTACATGTAAATAACCAACAGTCTCGTAGGACACGTGTTCAAGCTGGTGTAATATTGTACTTAGCTCTGTTATTATGTACATTCACACAAAATTCATATCCTAGAATATTCACAACTAATACTTAACCAAAATCGAAAAACATTTTATATAGGCCTACTATATAAAATAACTACATTGGAAGTAGTCGCTGGGTTTGAAACTGCAATTTCTTATGCTATCTCAAGCTTCAAATGAACAAAAAATACCCTTATATTTAAAAATGAGACATGTTAGAATTTTTAATCAATGATTTCTGACATATGATATTTTGTAAATTTGATAAATCTATATTTATATTCCCATATGAAAAAGCAGTTGGACATCACTCAATCGTGGCACCTGCGCTAAAAGAGCTTACCAATATGGCAGCCATGCTGGATTTTGTGTTGATAAGCACATTCTATTAAAAAAATTGGTGATGGAAATATATTCTAGATTCCATGGCTCTGAAAAAAAGTTTCAAAAACATGATAATTATGGCATGTAAGTGATTTTCTGAAGGGGGGGGGGACGCTTGACATAATGGTCGCCATCTTGGATTTGTGGAGATAAGAAAAGGAATGATATCATTTCTGATCCTCTTGATGAGCTTTTTGTGCCTTAAGACATGTGTAGAGGCACCAAAATATTTTTTTTTTAAATGCAAAACTTAGGAATTGGGGTATATTCCTGTTTTTTTTTGGAAAAATGACGTTATATGGTTTTACATAACATTAAACTATGTGGGATTTATGTTGATAAATTCAATATAATAAAATATTGGTGATCTAAATAAGTGCTAGACTCCGTGAGTTTAAAAACAAATACATTTTAGGCTCAACAACGAGATAGTTACCTCATATTTTCGTTTTTTTAAGAGATCGCTCTACATACTCAGTATATCAATATGGCGGCCATCTTGGATTTTTGGTATTGAGAAAAGTACTGACAGCATTTCTGATCATCTGGATTAACTCTTTGTGTCCTCAGACATAAGTAGAGACACCTAGATATTTTTGGCGTTACATGGTGGCGGCCATCTTGAATTGAAAAAAATGCACAAGGGGGATTTTTGGGGCCTCTTCGGAATTCGTCTGGGGAAATGTCCATGTATCATTCCTGAAAAAATCAGCTTTCTGCAATTTTATTCCAGGTTCAACCCTAATGCTCTTGCACTAAATGAGTAACGGTGAGATATGGACACACTGAAAACACACGATGTTCTAAAAATGAGTTTAAAATGGTTTAATGTTGGACCAGCGTCGAAGACGGTGGTTCAACATTAACGCACCATGGGGCTATTATTATATGGGTGGGTGACTTGAGGTATGACCAGAGCAATCAGCCCACAGAGAATAATATGCTCCGTCCGTACACCAGCAAACACAAAAACATTAGTATAACATTTATACAATTTTAGGCCAACGTCGAAGACGTTGAATCGACGTTGTATAAAGGCTGCTGTAAAAATGTTTTATGTTTGCTGGACTACTTTCACACGCGTTAGGTTTCCGTCATGCCAGAAAATGCATACTTTTTTACACCGACCATAAGTGACAAAAATAAAGCACATAAATAGCTAAAGCCATTGGCAGGACTGCCAAATATGTCTTCTGTCCACATTCTGGAAAATGTCATCAGCTGTATGAAATTGCTGAACTAGACCAATTAATTTATAGATTGCAGCCTCTTAGTATTGATTGATTGGTTTGGTGAACAGAAGGGGAGTTTGATTAATTGATCGCTTGCTTGATTGATCGCTTGCTTGATTGATCGATTGATCGATTGATTGATTGATTGATTGATTGATTGATTGATTGATTGATTGATTGATTGATTGATTGATTGATTGATTGATTGATTGATTGATTGATTGATTGATTGATTGATTGATTGATTGATTGATTGATTGATTGATTGATTAATTGATTGATTGATTGATTGATTGATTGATTGATTGATTGATTGATTGATTGATTGATTGATTGATTGATTGATTGATTGATTGATTGATTGATTGATTGATTGATTGATTGATTGATTGATTGATTGATCGATCGATCGATCGATCGATCGATCGATCGATCGATCGATCGATCGATCGATCGATTGATTGATTGATTGATTGATTGATTGATTGATTGATTGATTGATTGATTGATTGATTGATTGATTGATTGATTGATTGATTGATTGATTGATTGATTGATTGATTGATTGATTCATTGATTGATTGATTCATTGATTCATTGATTCATTGATTCATTTATTCATTGATTCATTGATTGATTCATCGATTGATCGATTGATTCATTGATATATTGATTGATTGATTGATTGATTGATTGATTGATTGATTGATTGATTGATTGATTGATTGATTGATTGATTGATTAATTGATTGATTGATTGATTGATTGATTGATTGATTGATTGATTGATTGATTGATTGATTGATTGATTGATTGATTGATTGATTGATTGATTGATTGATTGATTGATTGATTGATTGATTGATTGATTCATTCATTCATTCATTCATTCATTCATTCATTCATTTTAGTAATTTGTATAATTTGGAAAGTATATATATCTCTTTTTTGAGAAATCTATGTTTTCCTTGTACTGGACTTTGATATTTTCATCAGATATTAATACGCGGCTACTAATAAGCCAAAATTTATTTTTGATAAAATGTACACTTGGTGACCTTTGGCGACCCTACGCATGGTCTAGGAAGGTTACCGGCGCCCCATATCTGTTGTACTAGGTGTATTTAACATGTTTAATGATATTAGCATGGCGGTTGCCTTTACGCTTTCAGGGTGAGCGAAATTAAAAAAATAACAGTTCGCTTCCAGACTATTACAATGGCTACCTGCTTATTATAAAATAAATTTAATGTTCCCCAACAGCCATCTGGTATCCAATATAACTTACTGTGAATATGGTTTATAAAGTATGGTGGCTCCGTCATACATGAATATTTAATCTGGGCTAGTGGATTTTTCCACTAGGACATCGATTCTGGTGCTGCAATTACAGAGTAAGAGAGTATACGGGGGCTTTACGTCTTTTTCTAGGGCAATATCGCGAGAGAAGGAAGCACGACAGCGGGACTATGCCCCACTCTTTTTAAAAGATGTCTTAAAGAAATTCTTAATGTTGGTAAATTGTTTTGGTGGGATCGGCCTAATGGAAATGAGAGAAAGTTAAGATAGTCGTTATGTTTTTTTTTAGGTGGGATTGGCCTGATGGAAATTGGAGAAAGTGTTTAGGTGGGATCGGCCTAATGCAAATGAGAAAAAGTTAAGATACTCGTTATGTTATTTTTTTTTTAAGTGGGATTGGCCTGATTTGAAATGGGAGAAGTATAAGATATCCTTAGTGTTAATTTCGTGGTGGTATTGGCCTAAAAAAATGGGAAAAGTTAAGATATTCTTAATTTTTTTTTTTTTGTGGGATTGGCCTGATGGAAATGGGAGAAAGTTAAAATATTCTTAATGTTAATATTATAAGTGGGATCGGCCCCTGAACTGATTGGGCGGATCGGAAGTCGAGCCAAATAAACATCAGCAGAAATCCACCAGTCTAAGGTATTTGAAGTGGAATATTTCTAAGTCTTGTTGGCTTTCTGCAATTGCGATCTGGGAAAGACAAAACAACTTAGGCCTATTGATTTTTTACGGGTGTTTGAGTTTTCTTAACCCTTTAGCCGCCAAATTATTCAATTGGAATTTTCACCCACTTGAAGTTGTGTCTCGCTGACGCGATTCACAACTTCAAGTGAGTGAAAATTATTCAGATTTGACCAAATGGAGGTCAACAAATTTCAAATCCTCCTGATTTAATTCACCTAAAACTCCCTTGATTATTATAATTTTCACCCACTTGAAGTTGTGTCTCGCTGACGCGATTCACAACTTCAAGTGAGTGAAAATTATTCAGATTTGACCAAATGGAGGTCAACAAATTTCAAATCCTCCTGATTTAATTCACCTAAAACTCCCTTGATTATTATAATTTTCACCCACTTGAAGTTGTGTCTCGCTGACGCGATTCACAACTTCAAGTGAGTGAAAATTATTCAGATTTGACCAAATGGAGGTCAACAAATTTCAAATCCTCCTGATTTAATTCACCTAAAACTCCCTTGATGTCTTTTCCAAAAAGTAGGACACTATCCCACCACACTACACACTTCAGTTTAGTCTGTGCCAAACATCATCCCAGACTTGTCTGCGAGAAGCCTAGCCTTGCTGTACAAACAACAACAACTTGCTTTATTCATTCTCTCATAATTGACGGGATAATTGGTATGTTGATACCAGGTACAGACCTTAATTGGGTGATAGATATAAGTGTTTTCTCGACCCTTGGCGTTGCTATAGATCTATCTCTCCACAATGGGACGACGGCCCACACATTGCATTCCATATTAACATAACAACTGAATGACGAGCGGTCATCAGCTATTAATACTATTTACCTAAGACCACCTTGAGTATGACGGCCGTCAATGAGGTAAAAACACTGAAAACAAAATATTGAAAAACCGACAAAATTATGTAATGGGCTTACTCCAACAAAAATATGTTATTTTTAGTATTTGTAATATAATACTTTGAATATGTATTTAGTACTACTAAAATACATATACATGTATCTACATATTTAAAAAAAATATTATCTTATTGCAATCAGTACAAATAAAGTTATACATTTTCTTTTCGCGTTCTGTAAACACAATAATTGTTATTGCTGCCACGAAAAGTGTTATTGTGGAATCTAGTGGACGAAGACTGCAAACGAGTTGGTTGTGGCGATCAACATTTCCCAGTGTGAAAATGACCGCTCTGTCAGTCTGTTATATTCAATTTACATATCGCCGGCATCTACATTTTGAGTAATTATGGTACAAGCTGTGTAGAATCCGAGACAATGTCATGAACCCCCTCACCCCCAGGCCTGCATGACTGCTGTCACTGAGATGTGCACCTCAAAACTGACGCTCCAAGCGTTGGCTCGGACTTGGGCCGATGTCTACAACATCGGGCCATGTCCGAGTCCGAGTTTGGTCGATACTTATCTTGTGGTTCACACATTACACGTGCTTCCCTCATCAATCATATTTGTGACAACCATAATAACGGCCCGTTCTTCATCCTCATCATGTTGTCTTTTACTATAGAAATGATTCCTTAGTCTCTGTTTTCTTGCTGATATAGCAAATGAGAAGATAAGCTTCCTCGCCATGAGCGGCATGACATGAATAAGCCTGCCCTAAAAATACTATTTGAAGTAGAATATTTCTTAGTCTTTTGGGGTTTCTGCAATTGCGATTTGGGAAAGACAAAAAAACTTAGGCATATTGATTTTTCACGGGTATTTAAGTTTTCTTAACCCTTTAGCTGCCAAATTATTCAATTGGAATTTTCACACACTTGAAGTTGTGTCTCGCTGACGCGATCCACAACTTCAAGTGAGTGAAAATTATTCAGATTTGACCAAATGGAGGTCAACAAATTTCAAATCCTACTGATTTAAGTCCCGTTTTATCTTTAACAGGTTTAATAGCTGATATGTAATATGCTAATACAAAATGTAAAAAACGAATAATAACGGCTCCGGCGGTTAAAGGGTTAAAGGAGTATAGACCTAAACTACAATCGAAAATCTGAGTAATTTTCCGAGGTATCATCACCTCCATTTATGTGTAAAAACAGTCTCTACAGAACGATTTCCATCGTGATACCTATGCAATTTGTGATGAGTTAGATAAATATTTTTTCAGTCGGTAGCTCACGTGATATCGAAATGACCAACTGAAAACATGGGGTATCGCATCCTAAATTTTATAGCTCTCAGTCTGAAAATCGTTCGGTAGAAACTGTTGCTACACATGCAAATATATATGACTACGGACTGTCAAAACATAGCGTTCCGCAGTGGACCACGGGTTTGATTCACAAAAGTAATTATTCTGCTCGGGGAGGATCGTATATCCTTATAAGGTAACGAGACTATGTTACACCTGTGATTTGTTGGAGCAGAGTAGGCATGCTATAGCTAGGCTACTTCCCACTTCCCAAGTAGCACTGCATACCGCATACCTTGGAGCACTATTGTGCACACCCTCACTCGGTCAAGATTACGAATCCACAGGCGAGCGAGCAGGGTGAGTCACCCCAGAGGCCAGCAACCGCAGAGAACATCAAAAAACTGTACCGTGAGGATAAAAGTTGAGCAAGAAAAAGGTTGCCATTGTTAGAACTACAATCGCTAAAAAACACAAAAAACAGCAGACGGTTAGATAACTGCCCGCATTTTCACAGACCAGTTTCTGGGTTGTATGGCTAGTTTTGCTGGATCTCATGACACGTGAGAAAGTTTCTACCAAGCAAATATAGATATTTTGTCCAACTCTGGTTCAATATTGGGCCAACTTCGACGACGTTCGCCCAATATTGAGCCGGCCTTGGATCCGCACCCTCCGTGTCATGGGCTCTGTCATACTGCGCATTCCTGGGGGTAGATTCTGTTACCTGGGTAACAGAGGCCCGCTGTATCCGCTTACGCGAGAGAGATCGAATGCGGAGATGCGCGCTGCGTTCGACCCTCCTCGCAGTCCCCCCGCCACGCGAGACAATAAACGAGGCAACACAAGAAGCCAAATTGGTGTAATTTGTCGGTGGGGGGAGCGGCGAAGGCAGTTGTGTGTGTCCACACGGCGATAGCTATCAGGGTTTTCTGATAACAGTGGGGTCTGGCGGGTGATATGCTATCCACCCCGGGCCCCACAGGTATGTCACTGCCGCGGTACTGACGCTGATTGCAGCCCCCCGGCTCTGTCTGTCTACGTGTTCGGTTGGCTGACTGACTGACTGACTCTGAAAGTCGCACTGGGCAAAGACGGCACAGAATCACAAGCACATCAGGCATGCCTCACATGGAACCAACACTGTCACTCTAATCTTTGAAACACGGGGATATATTTTGTAACTGTGCCATCATCAACCATCAGTTGAACAAACAATGCTACTCTTCAAGGGTAGAATATAACAGTGACACATGGCACAGTGTCGTCGCGCCTGCTGACACAGACTCTGTTACCCTATCCTTGTGAGTCATTTAACAGCAGAGGATAGAACACGGCACTAGAGATACTTAAAAGTCTTTTCGTGAATCTGCATGAAACCGTCTGAAATCAATACATGCTGCGTGCGCTGACAACGGATATATCATAATTTTAACGACGGATTATTAGAACATTGTTCTTTACAATAAGATCACAGGATCTGAAAGATTCGCCTGTGTACTTGGATAAGTGACGACTGTTATATTCAATACGTGTAAGTGTTACTGTGAACGGGAGTGTTTTCAATTATTAACGCTTACAACGCTGAAATACTTTTGTATAAACCATGGAGACCAGAGGGTTTTTAAATTTGAAATCATCATAAATGTCTTAGTTAGCCCTTTTTGCTTCATTGGAATATGTATGATATGGGTATACGGCCATTAAAAATATTTTATTCTTTCAGTGCGGGGACCGACTTTAGACGTCAAAATCTGACGTATTTAGACGTACGTCTGAAGTCGGTCGCCGCATTGAAAGAGTTAAATACAGGGATAACTGGGTCGCTGACAATGCGTCGCCATTCATATGGAACCAAATTTTGAAGGCGTTACAGTGGTCTCGACCAGCCAGGTAAAATGATTTGTTGAATAATTTGTTTTCTTTTATCGAGTACCTGGTGCCTATGACCTCACCAAACACGATCAGCTGATGTGGTTTCTCAGGCCAGCTTATCAGATTTGCTGGAGGACTGTACACTCTAATATCCTAAACAAATATTTCTGATTTAAAGCAAGTGATCAATGCCACTGATGACTGTTATTTACATACTGGTCCTTAACATGTAGACCAGATGACGACTGGTGAAAAATTACATTGTGTAATACTTGTAAAAAGTTTATGTAAAATAAATTATAAATAAGTACATTTTCCATGCCTACAACATACACTTTTAGTCATAAAATTATCATACAATGACTAGACTGGATTTATTATAATACATTATTGCAATTTTAATACAACTCAGGTAAGTAGGCCTCCTAATAGAAAGTCTGACTTGTATTTGTTTACTAGTGTGTCTATAAGGTAACGGCTTACATATCGTTTAAAAACTATTCGTTGCTCCACTAGATATATTGGGTCATTGCTAGCTGATATAGTAAGCCATTGGGCGACTCAATATCTGTTATTTTGTGGGCTTCTTCTGTAGGATGAGCTATGAACATTGGAGAATAGGATTGCTGTGGTATTGGTCTGATCCTATCTGTATGTTATATACGGTGTTCTCTCGCATATAGTCCACTCTCGTGCCCCAAATCTGACGTCTATGGATGTCAGATTCTGATGTCTAAAGTCGGTCCCCGCACTGAAAGAATTAAAAAGTTGTAATGGTGGTAGACCCGTAACATAGGTATTCAAATAAAACGGAAAGAGCTAACTAAGACATTTAGTGTAAGCATATTTTATTAACAATTGAAGCAGTACAAAAGTGTAATCGAGGCTTCTCTTGCGACGGAAAAAAATTAAAATAATTGTTGCCTGACATGTAAATAAAGTGGTATGGTATTGCTGCACAAAAGCATTATACATTAAATCGTTGATATATATACAGAATCAAGATTAGTTATGGCAATTATTAAAAGACTCATGACAAATTATTCAGCAAGTTAAATCGGTTGGTGGCGATAACATTTTCTTGGGTAACCTGATTTATTATAAAGTTGCTTATACCATCACTGATGCCATATAAAAGAACATGAGCAGTAAATTCATAATTATAACGCAGAAATAAATCACATAAAATACGCCTAGGAACAATGTACAGTGGGCATTCGAGAAAAAATGAGAAGTTGTCTCAGGGAGACCACATTCACAGTTGTTATTGTCAATGATATTCATATCAAATAAATGTTGTCAGCCCACGTTTTCATTATAAGACATTTATTATGACCACAAAATGAAAAACCCTTTAATCTCTATGGTTTATAAAAAAACATTTCAGCGTTGTAAGAGGTAAGTGTGATTATATTCAATGGATTTCATATGCGAACTATTGGGCAAAGAGCTAATGTCACAGTGAGCTAAAACTCTCGCTCTTCGAGCGGTGACTTAAAGCAGCTGGGTCGTTATGGTTCACTGAACCATCATATTTACATTGCGGCGGACCCCACTCCTGTGGACCTTGACCATGCTGCCCATGTGTGCCATTGCATTGCATTGTTCGCCCCCACAACAAATCATGAAGACATACCTACGTTAAGTGGGACCTGGTATTTATCCGGCCCAATTTAGCCTGTAGAGCGACACCTCGCCCTCCCTCTGCGCTGTACACTGATGGCACAATTGAAAGAGTGACATTGTCTGGGAAACAATGTTCAATACATGACAACGCCGCTCACTGCGATCGACGACTTTCTCATCACCTTGTTATGAAAGGGTTGTATCTGCCACTTTAAAACGTTGCAAATACAACCCTTTAAGGCCAAGGTACTGTCAATAGACGATGTCTGTCAGATGCTATCAGGGAAAATAGATCTCTTTAATTGGGTTGTATTTCCTCTTTCGCTATCGACGGGGAGACTGGGGCAAAACATCCCCAGTTGACAGATTGGTGCGGACAAAACTGATCGTTGCGTCACATTCCCTGGAGCACTCTGTGACCTCGCGAGAGTTCAGTGCGTACTGAATAAGTACACATTGGTCAACATATTCTACAAGGTGTCGGTGTTCCTCCTTTTCTTCAAGTACTGGGGTAGAATTTCACAAAGTTGAAGGCTATACCTCAGAGTGACAATGCATTCATTTAGCCACTTGGTTTATGTAGATGTTTTTCTTGCTCGCTCCTTGTTTGCACAAGTCAGTTTCATAGCGCTAGGGAACAATACAAGAATATAGACCAACATAAAGGTAAATTAAACTAAAGAAACTTTAATGATCTTAAGGTTAGATCGGGATCTTAACCCTTTCAATCCTGACTTTACATTGTCATCTTCATCCACTACAAGCCGCGAATTGCTGTCGCAATTCTCGACTTGTAGTGGATGAAGATGATTTAAAGTGAGTGAAAAATTGAAGTAAGCTGCATTGTATTGGTAAACCAGTTGCATGGAAATTTTCATTCTAAAACCCTCAGTTGGAGGAAAATAAGTCTGTTTTCAGGGATGTAAAATGATGCTTTAATGCTTCGCGAGGGCTTAAAGGGTTAAATGTGATGTGTTACGTATGTGTGGCGCTATTACTGCTTCAAGTGTGTACACATGGTACAAGCAGGGGCTATTAACAACTTAAAATCCATGAATTGACGCTCATCATACGACCACTAATGAGGTTATATTTTCAATTAGTGCATTGCATTTATACAAGTGCATTAACAGATTAAGTACATTAATCATGTTAATATGCTATGAAAATGAAAACTGTTTATATATATATATATATATATAAAGAATGAAGAATATTTAATTGTGGAGAAAGCATGGTGTTTATTAAATGAGTTTTCTCGGAAGTACTTAACACAAATTATTTTTCTCTGGATAATTAAACGTTAACCCTTTTTGCGCAGGGATCGATTTTAGGCGTCAGAATTTATAGACGTCAGATTCTGACGTCTAAATTCGCACTGAAAAAGTAAAATATTTATAATGGCCATCGATCCATAACATAGGTATTCCACTGAAGCGCTAACTAAGACATTTATGATGATTTCAAATTGAAAATAACCCTTTAGTCCACATGGTTATACAACTACACAGTACATTAGACAGTATCATGCTCATATTGAACAAAAATCAATTAGCACTCTGAGTAATCAGCTAGGTCATCCTATTTTCCTTTCTTGTTGAATAAATACTCATATTATCCGTTAACTTAAACATGGTAAAACATGACATTATACAAAATATGGCATGCCGTGTAACTCTTTCTGATCAGACCAGTATAATTAGAATATCATATAATCGCTTGTTTGATATGTCAACCTTTTTCTCGCTAAGTTCATTTATTTAAATTTTCACCCACTTGAAGTTGTGTCTCGCTGCCACGACACACAACTTTAAGCGGGTGAAAATTACTCACATTTGTTTAATTTGAAACCAGACATTTGCAAATCTTGATTTTTAAACACAAATTTCGTTCCCAATAATCGTGTAATAAAAACGACTGAAAATCGTAATTAGCGTAGTAAGGGTTAACCCATTAACCGCCAGATTATTCAATCTGAATTTTCACCCACTTGAAGTTGTGTCTCGCTGACGCGATCTACAACTTCGAGTGATTGAAAATTATTCTGATTCTGACAAAATGGAAGTCAACTGTTTTCAAATATTTCTGATTTATGTCAAATTTTATCTTTAACATGTTTAAAAGATGGTACCCAATGTCCTAATAAAAAATGAAAACCCGAATATATGCGGCACCGGCGGTTATAGGGTTAAACTGCTCCTAAATGTTCAATTGTGACCAAATTATACCGCACCCTTTTAGGGTTATAATGATGATAAACACACAACACCCGACGTTTGTTTTCACGGTCTCTGACTGCTATATTGTTGTGATTTTGTCAAACATTCCGGGTACAGTCTGCGCGAGCACGTTCACGGTACGGTACACCAGCGCGCAGACAGGAAGTGCATCCTAGTTGGCCTGCGATCCCTGGAGGAATGTGTCCTTCTTGTTGTCTTCTCCCCCCCCCCCCCCCGTGAGGCCTTCCAACCCCTTGACTCCGGCCCGTGAGTGCAGGAGACTCCCCTCCCCCTCTAAATCCCGGCTGACCAGTCCGGGGGGACGGCGCGCGGGACCAGTCAGACTCTTGCCAACTGGATTTATCGAATGGCTGGGGAGTCAATAATCACTATCACGACCAAAGATTTGTGCTCCCAGCTTCATTACAGTTGTAACGTTTGGAGTGTGTGTGGGGGGGAGGGGGGTCAGATCCCTGTGGCCCCGCCACGTTACGGGTGAGAGACGATCGCTCCCAGTAGATATGCGACATTACCCGACGTTGGGCTGATGTTGGGCCGACGTCGTAGATGGCAGCCCAACATCGGGTAAATACCTCATATTTTCTGAGTTAGGGGGGTAGGGTGGCAGGGGGACGCCAGACGCCGGCCCGTCTTCTGTTTTTTGCAGGATTGCTCCAGCATAAGCAGCATCTCCAGCAGTGGTCGCCGGCAGGCGTTGGATTGGAACAGTTTTTGGTATTAATTTCGGCGCCGCTGTTAATTTTTTGTGTCTGTTTTTTGTGTTTGTCGGGGACAGGAGTGAGGATTGTTGGCGGGAGAAGCGATAGAGATCAGAACGGGACAAACCCCGGCCGAGAATCAGCGGACGAGCATCGTGTGGAGGAGAGAGAGGCAGAGCCGGCGGCCACCCCCAAACCCCAACTCCCTGCCTGGATGGACAATCAGCCAGTACTGGGATTGTCAAGTCCGGCCACTTCTGCCGTCTGATTGCCTAGTCTGCCACGACTACTGCTAATTCCCGCCTATTACTTGATCACGGTGTCGTCTCCTCACCACCTCCCTCCACCCCGCTCATCATACACCCGTGTTTCCAACAATTAGGCATCATCTACCTTGGTGATCTTAAGGAGTCATCTCTGTGGTGCCCCGTCCGGCGTCCACCTACCCCCCGCCCCGGCCTCTAGGTGGAGTCGGCCCCTGGATGCCTCCCTATTGTACATGTGTGTGTCTGCCAGCCTCCGGGCGTAGAATGGCCACCACGGTCTGCAAGTATATTCAACTCAGCTGTCCACCAACAAGCAATGAAATAAATATCTGTAATACAAGCAGCCACGTGCTGAACAGCTGAAGTCACATCAGAGAATAGCCCACTGATGTCACTAGAGCCATAGGATAACTTCTAAAGAATTACAAGAGATATCACTAAGCGAAAACATAAACAAGAACAATATACCACTGGTAACAAATGCAGTACATGCTGAACAACTAAATGGATACTGGAAAACATACCACCCTGGATAACACCTAATATCGAATCAGAGTATAACACCTGACATTTTAACGATTGCCGAAAATCGCAATCAAGCAACCAGTGTTGCCTGGTGACTATTGTCATGACAACAATCAGCAATGCTGACCACAGCCTTCTGTTGCCATGGAAATATGAAACGTGTGCAACGTCAAGTAGTTTAGCGTCTTCTCCGTTTGGTTTACACTGATATCTTCGGCGCCTGTTTGTGATAAGGTGGTGTTGCCAGCTCCATGGCCATGGCAACACGTGTCTGCCTGATGCTCAGCCTGCTACTCATGTTTCTTCTTCAACTTGACCTTGCCACATCATTCTCCTGGCACCACGACCACCTGGTAAGTTAAGGCTATTTGCATTTTCATATTTTAAAATCAATTTCAATTTCAGCCACTTAAAGTTGTGTCTCGCTACCGCGATCCACATCTTCAAGTGACTGAAGATTACTTTATTTAATTAATCATGTACAGTGTTCTATCACCATGCCTGCTAACAAATTATTATATTTCGCATTTTCTATTAATACATGTGGCAGATCTTTTCAATCCTAATGATACTAAATATGTTATTGTCCCTTGTGATGTAGCTTTCCTGTATTTAAATAACAACCTAATGACCGCGGATATCAGAATAAACCTTTTTTTAGCAGAATGATTGTATGTAAGTATATAAAGGAAATACATATCGTCATTGTCTCTATTTTACAAACTTTTCATAATTAATTTAAATAGCCATCATTTTTACATTATCTATACCATGCATGTATACCTAATACCGCAATGTGAAGGTAAATATCACCAATTGTTTACAATTGCTCACCTATGCACGAATTATCTGTAGCTGATATTAACCATTTCAGCACGGGGATCGACTTTAGAAATGAAATGAAATGAATCGGGCTTTATGCCACCTTTGTGCACATATAGGCTAAACTGGGCCAGGAGAGCCTCCTGAGGCTGGTGAGATGATTGAGATGACACTGTCCTCCAGACACATGATTCGAAATTCGAGCCCTGGCGGTCTGAGGCCGAGCACGCTACCTCTCGGTCACGGAGGCTCCCCACAATACTGACTTTCACACGTGGATGGGGAAGAAACATTTTTGTTTCTTTCAAACCGCCGAGACCGGGAACCGAACCCCGGACTCTGGCGTGAAAGGCAGCGGTGCTAACCACTACCCTAGGGCCCCCGCCCGGGATCGACTTTAGACGTTCACAGACGCCAGATTTTGATGTTTAAGTCTGAAAGAGTAAAACGTTTTTAATGGCCGTAGACCCATACCACAGGTATTCAAATGAAACGGAAAAGCTGACTGAGACATTCAGGAGGATGGAATGAATGAATGAATCATAGGGGTTTTTAGGTCACATTTGTGCACATACAGGCTAAACTGGGCCAGGAGAACCTCCTGAGGATGGTGCAATGAATGAGACGACACTGCCCTCCAGACACAGGATTCGCAATCGGAGTCCTGGCGGTCTGAGACCGAGCACGTTACCTCTCGGACGCGGAGGCTCCCCACATTATTGAATCATTACGAGTGAGTCGGGAAGAAACTTTTCTTTTAAATCTGAAAGCCACCTTTAGCCACTACACCAGGGCCCCCGCCCTTCTAATATTTGTTCTCTGGTTATATTGAAAGGAATAGAGCTTACATTACTGCATGTGGTAAGTTTTACTGTAGACCTGAATATCTCGACGCAATTCAAAAAGAGTAGAGGCCCATCTACATGATCAGATGTAGGAGCCGGTTTCGCCAGCCGGCTCAGATAAGTCTTATGTCAGTTTTAAGGTCACTGATTGGTTGAGACTTGATCACGTGCTCATATTTAAGACAACATTGTGACTTAAAGTTGGTTAGTGGGCTTTTGTGGGCCATCCCCGCAAACACAAGATGATAATCCAATGTTGTTCCACCGTCTGCGACGCTGGCCCAACATTGACCCAACAACGGGCCAAATCGATGACACATGTTTGGATGCGAGGACTATGGTATCCAAGCAAACATGAGACATTAACAGATATTAACACAAACACAAGACGTTCACCAAATGCGGGATCAATGTTGGTACAGCGTCGTAGACGGTGAGCCAACATTAAGCCAGCCTAACATATATTAACACCCCTGCAAACACAAGACGTTCACCTAATGCTGGATTAATGTCGATCCAGCGTCGTAGACGGTGGGCACATTGGGCCAGGGTCCTGAGTTTGTTGGGACATTGCTGCTCTGTCAGGGATAAGGTTGTACCACCCGATGGCTCATTCAATTGAGCATGTTTAGCTATGTTCTGATACCGCAGGCTCGAATCCCAGCCATGCTACAAACTATTCAAACGTCTGCTCTCCATAGTATGCTGTACACTATGACATGTATAAAGAACCCTTGCAGTCATTCGTTAACATGGCTAAGAGCAAGGTATAGTACCGACTTCTGGCTTCTGGTACACAGACTTCAAAGAAATATCATTCTCTCATGGCCCAGTTTAGCCCGTATGTGCACAAACGTGGTCTACACCCTCATTTATTCATTCCATATCATTCTGTAGTTCTGTCACGAACGCAGAAAGCTACGTGCAGCAATATTAACTCAGCAAACACAAAATCTTGACACAGAGTTGTTTCAATGTTGGCCCACCGTCTGCGACGCTGGCCCAACATTAAAACAACATCGGGTCAATGTCTCGTGTTTGCTTGGAAGTCTGGCCCTTTTTGACGAGTTATCGGTTTTGCTCTAATCTTAACGCTGCTCTCTCCACCATTATATTTAGTTCTGCCAGCTACGTAACATCACGACGGGACCGTTATTTACCATGTTTACGTTATAATTATATCTAGCATAACCACAGCTGCACGGCTATCATCATAAACCCCTCCAGCTTTTGTAATGGCGGTGTAAAGGTAAAGGTAAAGGTGCAGGTTTTTTATAGTCTGATATCAAGTATGAAGATCTATCAGCGGACTTTACATTTTACCCCCTGGTCACTGGACCTGTTCTGTCATGTGCCAATTCAACTCCCCGGGGAGCATACAGTCCTACAGCCGTTTCGGCGCATTGAACTTATCGTACACTTTGCCATCGCTGTCCTACCAGATACTCATTTTCACCTGAGTCAAGTGAAGCATTTGAGGGTGAAGTGTCTTGCCCAAAGACGCACCATCTTAACAATGTCCCAAGATTGCGTGGGGAGAAACATGATATTTCTCTGGAAATCCTGCACCAAGCGGGATTCGAAACCACACGGCCGGCAGCGACATCGGCAGAGCGCCACGCTCTAACCATTACGCCATGTCCCTCTGTAATGATACAATGCTGGGCCACTGTCTGTGACGTTGGCCCAGCATTATATCAGCATGGCACTGACGTCTCGTGCTTGCTGCAGGGGTCTGTCGCTGAGATGTAACACACTTGACCTCAGACTCCCGTTCGAGACTTGTGTTTGGATGCCGTCGTTTACTATACTTTCAAAGGTTGATTAGAGCGGGATCTCTGATTTAGCCGTCAGCGTTACCGCCTCCCGAGCCAGAGTTGCGGGTTCAAATTGTTTCTTCTCCGTCCGCTCGGAAAGATTATATATGTGGGGTGTCTCTGTGTCCGAGAGGTAAGGCGCTCCAGGGTTCGGCGTTCGAATCTTGTATCCGGAGGACAGGGATCGGTTTCTACTGTATGTAGAACCGGTGCAAACCCAGCAGACACAAGACGTTGAATCAATGTTGGTTTAACGTTGGTCCGCCGTCTACGACGTTGTATCTTGTGTCTGCTGGGAACTGTGTGTGAAAAAACATTGCCTTTTTATGTATCTGCGAGCGTTCATTTAAAAATACCAACATCACGGCCTTAATTCGCTCCGGAAACGAGAGATCACGCCAGCTTCTGGTTGGCTATAGCGGATGGAGGTGTACTTCGCCTTTAATGTGCTGCTCACTGGCCACGTCCACACTCTATGCCAGAGACGAGCAGCCAGTAAACATCGTTGGCCCAAAGTTACCCAGCAGAGAGAAGAAATTGAATCAATGTTTGTTTAACGTTGGTCCAACGTCGTAGACGGGGGACCAACGTTAAACCAACATTGGTTCAACGTCTTCAACGTTCAACGTCCTTCATTTCGGCCACGGATTTCGCAGACCAGACAGGAAGCCAATCAGATTTCCGATGAGAAGAATACAGTCCCGAATGCTGGCGACTAAGTTACAACGCCAAGTTGCAGACACACATTTCTAGGCATACAAAAAAGATCGACATATCCGGACGATATGTCTAGTTATTATATTCAATTCCCTTACGCAATTCCCAGACCAGCCGCGGATGTCTGGGCGACAGCGACGATACTTTATAGAGGCTTCATTGAGTCCCCTAGCGGCCAAATCAGTGACAAGTATACCACGTTGACTGTGTTAGCTGTTATTAAGAAAGGATTTTGCAGACAATTTTCTCTTTGATAAATCAGCTTTTCCAATGATTTTATTGATTAAGGATATAAACACATAAACGTGACAGTGGCGCAGTAAAAAAGTAACCATCAACTTGTGTGCGGCACGCAATCACCTTGAATCCAGGATATGCTGCTGTGCGTACAAACTACAGATATATGGGAGCCAACCACATCGACTTCCAACAAAAGTGTCATCTGACCCGGGTGTGACCTTATGAACTCCTGACGTCATTCACCGTCACTGATTAAAATTCATGTTATCATCACCCCTCCCTGGTCTACAGCCTGGCATGCATGTGTTGTCAAGGCTAAAGTTTTGCTTTATGAGGGTGTAGACTTGGCTGGACAGTATTCAAAGGACTAACTTCGTATTCAGCTTCCTTGGTGCAGCACGAAAAAAACCCTTTTCGTGCTAAGTTAACTTATTAAAATGTTCATCAACTTGAAGTTGTGTCTCGCTACCACAACCCACAAATTTAGGTGGGTGAAAATTTGTCATTATTTGTTTAATTTGAGACCAAACATTTGCAACTCTGATGTTTAAGCACTCATTTCATCCATAAAAACTGCTATTTAACTTCCTAATAAAACAGATTTAAAAACGACGATAATCGTGCATATGTCGTGCTGAGGTGCACTGGTAGTTGGAGCATTATGTGTTTCGCTTGGTATCAAGGGCATTTGTTTTACATTGACTTACTAGCAATATATTCTATCTGTTTAAAGGTGGGATAAATGCAAGTGCACAGATCAGCAAAAGCCATACAGAATAGCGGTGAAATATCCTATGTGGTCGCCATTTATTGAAAAGCATTATATTAATGCAAGTCAAAGAATATCTTACTCAGCCTACCCCCTTTCGTGCATTTTAACGGACCATGCACCCTACTTTATTTGCTATTTGCCATGGATGCCATGTGCATATATGTATTCATTCCATGCCCTGATCTAGTGTTTGACCTGCTCTAAAAATATTTGATATTTTTTTCCTGTGGAAAATATTTCAAAATTATGTCTTAAACATGTTAAAGAAGACACCCATCACATATCATACCGAAAGCGCCGTTAACAGCACTAATAATAGATATGCACCCCTACAGCGCGGATATCGACTTTAGACGTCATAATCTGACGTCTAAGGTCGATCCTCGCACTGTAAGACTTAAAATATTTAAAATGGCTGTACCCCGGGGAAGAGATAACTAAGGCATTTATCATGTTTATGATGATTTCAATTTGAGCAAAATTCTATAGATCCGAGAAAAAGCCCGTTCTTAGTCATAAAAAACTCAATATATTTTTGTTCGAGGAGGATAACTTGAAAACCATATAGGCCTTCGACGTTAGACCAACATTGTATAAATGTTAGACAAATGTTTTGTGTTTGCTGGGTGGTCACGGACACTGTCCACTCAAAACCAAAAAATATCTATCACTGCAAAAATACAAGAACAGGATGTATATTGTCTATATTTCGAGGTATTCCAAGTTGGACTACTTTTCTCCTATGTAAATATTGCTTTTATGAATATTATCATCACAGATTCAATCAGATATGGATCTGTGACTTCTGGGAAAGTATCCCGTCCAAAACAAAACAAATAAGAGTGTATTGAGTGAATATACTCGATCTGGCCTGTTAAATCATCCTTTAGACAGACTCTGGCCTGTAGCTGATTGCTGATTGTCGTATACGGCCCCTTAGACACATCACTCCTGGGAGGCTGGGTTTTACTGGCCATACCACTCTGCCTCCCATTGCTGAAATATTATGACAAACATGTATAATATAGAAGCATCTCTAGATTATTACTGTTACTTATAACGTGGTAATTATTTGTAGATCGTAATTGCCTGGATTCACTTTGTAACATTTGACTTATAATATTGTATAATAGCACAGATTATTGAAGTTGGTGAATTTAATATTTTGTTTTGTTGGATTTACATGCTGTATTATTCAACCGATTTCTTCATGTTTATCGTCTTGGTGAAGACCCAGCTAGGGCTCATCCCACTAGAAATCTTAAAATTAAGATTATCTTAACTTTCTCTTATCTCTGTTAGGAAATTTATTTAACCTTTTACCGCCAAATTATTCAATCTGAATTTTTACCCACTTGAAGTTGTGTCTCGCTGACGCGATCCACAACTTCAAGTGAGTGAAAATTATTCGGATTTGACAAAATGGAGGTTAACTGTTTTCAAATATTGCTGATTGATGTCACATTTTATCATGTTCAAAAGGTGGTACATAATGTGCTAATAAAAAATTGAAAACCCGAATATATGCGGCACCGGCGGTTAAAGGGTTAAGAGCGTCTTAACTTTTCTAATGGAGACCCGAGAGAAAGTTAGGATAATAGTAATTTAATTTTTTAGTGAGATGGGTTCTAAGTGTATAGTATAGTGGTTTAAACTGCTTGCGTGTCCCAGCGGAGCTCGTCGATTCCTACCCCGCTCTAATATGTCATCTTCCCTACAGCATGGCTGGGCTTCTCGTGGTCGCATACGTATCCTCCCTACAGCGAGGGTGGGCTTCTCGTGGTCGCATACGTATCCTCCCTATACAGCAAGGCTGGGCTTCTCGTGGTCGCACACGTATCCTCCCTATACAGCAGGGCTGGGCTTTTCGTGGTCGCATACGTATCCTCCCTATACAGCAAGGCTGGGCATCTCGTGGTCGCATACGTATCCTCCCTATACAGCAAGGCTGGGCTTCTTGTGGTCGCATACGTATCCTCCCTATACAGCAAGGCTGGGCTTCTCGTGGTCGCATACGTATCCTCCCTATACAGCAGGGCTGGGCTTCTCGTGGTCGCATACTTATCCTCCCTATACAGCAAGGCTGGGCTTCTCGTGGTCGCATACGTATCCTCCCTATACAGCAAGGCTGGGCTTCTCGTGGTCGCATACGTATCCTCCCTATACAGCAAGGCTGGGCTACTCGTGGTCGCATAAGTATCCTCCCTATACAGCAAGGCTGGGCTTCTCGTGGTCGCATACGTATCCTCCCTATACAGCAAGGCTGGGCTTCTCGTGGTCGCATACGTATCTTCCCTACAGCAAGGCTAGGCTTCTCGTGGTCGCATACGTATCTTCCCTATACAGCAAGGCTAGGCTTCTCGTGGTCGCATACGTATCCTCCCTATACAGCAAGGCTAGGCTTCTCGTGGTCGCATACGTATCATCCCTATACAGCAATGCTGGGCTTCTCGTGGTCGCATACGTATCCTCCCTATACAGCAAGGCTGGGCTTCTCGTGGTCGCATACGTATCCTCCCTATACAGCAAGGCTAGGCTTCTCGTGGTCGCATACGTATCCTCCCTATACAGCAAGGCTGGGTTTTTTCGTAGTCGCATACGTATCCCCCCCCCCTATACAGCAAGGCTGGGCTTCTCGTGGTCGCATACGTATCCTCCCTACAGCTAGGCTGGGCTTCTCTTGGTCGCATGCGTATCCTCCCTACAGCAAGGCTAGGCTTCTCGTGGTCGCATACGTATCCTCCCTATACAGCAAGGCTGGGCTTCTCGTGGTCGCATACGTATCCTCCCTATACAGCAAGGCTGGGCTTCTCGTGGTCGCATACGTATCCTCCCTACAGCAAGGCTAGGCGTCTCGTGGTCGCATACGTATCCTCCCTACAGCAAGGCTATGCTTCTCGTGGTCGCATACGTATCCTCCCTACAGCATGGCTAGCCTTCTCGTGGTCGCATACGTATCCTCCCTACAGCAAGGCTATAGCTTCCCGTTCTGTAACCCGCGAAGTCTAGCCTTGCTGTTGGGAAGATAAGATATTCAGGTTTTAACTGTTTAAAGAATTAAATTTGCACTCACTCAATTGTAAAAAATAGTATTGTAACCGAGAGGTAACGTGCTCGACCTCAGTTTCGAATCCTGTGTGTGGATGTTCTGTTGGCCTAGATTAGCCTGTATATGCACAGAAGTGCCCTAAAGCCCTCAACCCTATACCTTCTCATTTTTATTTACTCTGAGATTGTAATTGCTGCCGCAGCACCGATCTCGGGTTGAATAAAATGTTTATAAAAATGAGAATTAAAACTCACCAATCATAATATTATATCATAAATGAACTCCTATTCATTGTTCCTATTGTGATAAATTTTAGGGCTTATAAACATGATAAATAAATTATATTTTAATTTTTTTCAGCTTGTCGTAAATAATTATATTATAGTAATTATCCAAAGAAAATATATCTATGGATCTAAATTTGCACAACTTACCATGTTCTGTGAACATGGTAAATACCTGCCCAGCAAACACGAGACGTCAAACATCAATCCTTAAAACTCTAACATATATAATTTAAATTTTCTACTCTTACAATGCGGGATCGACTAAATTAGACGCCAGAATCTGACGTATAAAGACGTCAAATTCTGACGTCTAAAGTCGATCCCCGCGCTGTAGAGGTTAAATATTTGAATTCTTCACACACCAAAAGTTGTGTCTCGCTACCGCGACCCACAACTTCAAGTGGGTGAAAATAACTCAGATATGTGTTTGATTTGAGACCAAGCACTTGCAAATTTTGATGTTTGAACACTCGTTTCATTACCAAGAACAATGATTTAACTTGTTAATAAAACACATTAGAACGGCTAGAATGGTACTTAGCGCTTTTATGGTTGATCCTTATAGCACTGAGCTAATCAATTTAAATTTTTAGTCACTTGAAGTTGTGTTTCGCTACCGCGACACACAACTTCAAGTGACTGCAAATTTATGTTATTTGTTAAATTCAAGCCCCGATATATATCATTGTTTCAAGGTTTGAAGGCATATTTTACTGTGAACAGCACGTTATCAAGGGTTTTACATGTGCTTATAATGACGCAGAATGCCCACTGCAGTAGACACCAATGCTCTAAGGGATAAACTAATATCGGGACGGTGTCGCATGTCTGGTTACGGAGCTGCAATGGTTATAAACAAACCCCAGTAAAATTCTGGATACAGTTTCTTTATTATTGATTCTCGGATTTCTCGGTCAACATCGTCAATGTCTGGGGTTGTTGGCGGAGCTTTGTCGCCAGATCTCCCACGGCTGGTCCGTTAACCATGTTAACCTGCCACACGTTGACCTGGGCCTCCGCGAGGTCTCACGCCGCCCGCGCGAACAAGCTGCGCTTGATCTCACAGCTAACACGGATACACTGCTGGTCAAAATGGAGCTAACCAGCCGGAAAATCATCTGCGTCGCTGCTGGTTTTGTTCTCGGTGGTGTTTGCTTATGTTCTACTGCCTACGTGGCTTACGGGTGCACGTGTGTTTAACCCTTAGTACGCTGAAATATTTCTACATAGAGCAAGAGACCAAATGTTTTTTTTTTAATTTGAAATCATCATAAATGTCTTAGTTAGCTCTTTCCGCTTCATTTGAATACCTATGTTATGGACACAGCCCTATAGGGCTTATTAGTGAATGTTATAACATTTTAATTATAAGAAATACATATATTTGAGACATGGATAAGCAACCCTGAAAACAAAGAAAATAAATATTTTAATTAAACATAAAGTTCTGTGAACTATTTGGACTGTCTTTTTATAATAAAGCTATATTTGAATAACATAATAAATATTATCAAATGTACTATCAAATTTGTACTATCCATGTAAAATTCACACGAATGATTCCTTCACATGGTAATGCTTTGTTAAAACAGAGAATTAGGCTAGCATGAATTATTTGAATGCATTTTCCACAGCTTATGAATCTAAACAATTAGTAACGGTGTCACTGTGGGACAATAATAAATTGAAAATTGACTTAAAGTACCGTGTGTGCTGGCACTGATTTAAAATTAATCTATTCAAATCTGTACAGACCTTAATGCAAAGCGAAACAGCAGTAACTACATAGTTGAAAGTGAGCAGTTACTGCTGTTTGTCTTTGCCTGGCATCATAGCCAGCTGACCGACACAATCACTAACCTATTTTTGTAATACAATGGATAGATTTAAAACTGATACGATACGTTTAGAGTAGTTTGCGGAAATGTCATTACCCTCCCCCTCCTCCTCTAGATCGGATGCTTAAACTGTGACCTTCTTATGGCAAAATCAGGCCGTGGCCATGTCCAAGGTCACAGATCATTGTAGGGTGACAGTCGATCTAGTACCCCTTTCCCCCACACACCCCCCTTATTGTGCATTACCCTGGAATACAACAAAAGAAAATAGAGCCCTTTCACACAAACTAACCGGTTTGTTCCCTTATACTTAACAACGTTGATATGTCGTTTAATCGATTTTGTCGAGAAAACAATTTCAGACACAAAAAAAAAAAAAATTTACATAATTTTTGTGTTTAGTTGAGACTGACTTACATGTGTATTTCTCTTTGGGTACATGTGTATTTCTCTTTTTATATTGATGATATTTGATTACTCTTGTACATGTTACCATGGTTACTGTTATTAAAATAAATGATACCATTGTTATTCCATGAATTGTATTCAATATATGCCACGTGGTGCATAACCATTAAAGCACTGAAATATTTTTATATAAACCAAGAGAACATTTTTTTTCAACTTGACATCATAGCAAATGTCTTAGTTAGCATTTTCCGCTTCATTTGAATACCTGTGTTATGAGTCTACGGCCATTATTTATATTTTATTTCTTACAGTGCGGGGATCGACTTTAGATCTGACGCCTACAGACGTCAGCTTCTCACGTCTAAAGTCAATCCCCGCACGAAAGGGATCAATATATGTGGCATGAAACATGACACATGATATTAAATCACAACGAATGTAGTTATGACATAGCTTAGGTGTTCAGTTGGACGTGATGATGACATTCATCAGTTGTTCACTTGGGTAATAATGACATTGATCAGGTGTTCACTTGGGTAATGATGACATTCATCAGGTGTTCACCTGGACGTAATAATTACATTGATCAGGTGTTCACTTGGACGTGATGATGACATTCATCAGTTGCTCACTTGGGTAATAATGACATTGATCAGGTGTTCACTTGGGTAATGATGACATTCATCAGGGGTTCACTTGGACGTAATAATTACATTGAACAGGTGTTTACTTGGACGTGATGATGACATTCATCAGTTGTTCACTTGGGTAATAATGACATTGATCAGGTGTTCACTTGGGTAATGTTGACATTCATCAGGTGTTCACTTGGACATAATAATTACATTGATCAGGTGTTTACTTGGACGTGATGATGACATTCATTAGGTGTTTACTTGGGTAATAATGACATTGATCAGGTGCTCACTTGGACGTGATGATGACATTTATCAGTTGTTCACTTGAACGTAATAATGACATTGATCATGTGTTCACTTGGACGTGATGATAACATTCAACAGTTATTCACTTGGGTAGTAATGACATTGATCAGGTGTTCACTTGGGTAATGATGACATTCATCAGGTGTTCACTTGGACGTGATGATGACATTCATCAGATGTTCACTTGAACGTAATAATGACATTGATCATGTGTTCACTTGGACGTGATAATAACATTCAACAGTTATTTACTTGGGTAGTAATGACATTGATCAGGTGTTCACTTGGGTAATGATGACATTCATCAGGTGTTCACTTGGACGTGATGATGACACTCATCAATTGTTCACTTGGGTAGTAATTGATCAGATGTTTACTTGGACGTAATGATGGCATTGATCGGGTGTTTACTTGGACGTAATGATGACATTCATTAGGTGTTCACTTGGGTAATAATGACATTGATCAGGTGTTCACATGGACGTGATGATGACATTCATCAGGTGTTCACTTGGTCGTAATAATTACATTGATCAGGTGTTTACTTGGACGTGATGATGACATTCATCAGTTGTTGACTTGGGTAATAATGACATTGATCAGGTGCTCACTTGGGTAATGTTGACATCCATCAGGTGTTCACTTGGACGTAATAATTACATTGCTCAGGTGTTTACTTGGACGTGATGATGACATTCATTAGGTGTTCACTTGGGTAATAATGACATTGATCAGGTGTTTACTTGGACGTGATGATGACATTCATCAGTTGTTCACTTGAACGTAATAATGACATTGATCATGTGTTCACTTGGACGTGATGATAACATTCAACAGTTATTCACTTGGGTAGTAATGACATTTATCAGGTGTTCACTTGGGTAATGATGACATTCATCAGGTGTTCACTTGGACGTGATGATGACACTCATCAGTTGTTCACTTGGGTAGTAATGACATTGATCAGGGGAGTTTACTTGGACGTAATGATGGCATTGATCGGGTGTTTACTTGGACGTGATGATGACATTCATTAGGTGTTCACTTGGGTAATAATGACATTGATCAGGTGTTCACATGGACGTGATGATGACATTCATCAGTTGTTCACTTGGGTAATAATGACATTTATCAGGTGTTCACTTGGGTAATGTTGACATTCATCAGGTGTTCACCTGGACGTAATAATTACATTGATCAGGTGTTCACTTGGACGTGATGATGACATTCATCAGTTGTTCACTTGGGTAATAATGACATTGATCATGTGTTCACTTGGGCGTGATGATAACATTCAACAGTTATTCACTTGGGTGGTAATGACATTGATCAGGTGTTCACTTGGGTAATGATGACATTCATAAATTGTTCACTTGGACGTGATGGTGACATTCATCAGTTGTTCACTTGAACGTAATAATGACATTGATCATGTGTTCACTTGGACGCGATGATAACATTCAACAGTTATTCACTTGGGTAGTAATAACATTTATCAGGTGTTCACTTGGGTAATGATGACATTCATCAGGTGTTCACTTGGACGTGATGATGACACTCATCAGTTGTTCACTTGGGTAGTAATGACATTGATCAGGTGTTTACTTAGACGTAATGCTGGCATTGATCGGGTGTTTACTTAGACGTGATGATGACATTCATTAGGTGTTCACTTGGGTAATAATGACATTGATCAGGTGTTCACATGGACGTGATGATGACATTCATCAGTGTTCACTTGGGTAATAATGACATTTATCAGGTGTTTACTGAGAGACAATGGTGAGGTTGATCAATTATTCACTTGGATGTAATGATGATATTCATCAGGTGCTCGCTTGGGAAATGATGACGTCGATCAGGTATTCACTTGGAGATAATGATGCAATTGCTCAGGTTTTCACTTGCATAATGATGACATTGATTAGGTGTTAAAATGTGTAATGATGACATTGATCAGGTGTTCACATGGGTAATGATGACGTTGATCAGGTGTTCATTTTGAGATGATGATGCAATTGCTCAGGCAGGTTTTTACTTGGGCAATGATTACATCAATCAGGTGTTCACTTGCATATTGATGCAATTGATCAGATGTTTACTTGGAGGTAATGGTGACTTTGATCAGATGTTCGTTCACTTGAGTAATGATGACATTGATCAGGTGTTCACTTGGGTAATGGTGGCTTTGATTAATGTCGTGATTACAACTTTAAAGAGATGACACACACCTGAGTAATGATGACATTGATCAGATGTTTACTTAGGCAATGATGACATTGATCAGGCGTTTACTTGGAGGTGATGATGACATTGATCAGATGTTCACTTGGATTATGATGACATTGATCAGGTGTTTACTTGGGTAATGGTGACATTGATCAGGTGTTTACTTGGGTTATGATGACATTGATCAGGTGTTCACTTGGACGTGATGATGACATTCATCAGTTGTTCACGTGAACGTAATACTGACATTGATCATTTGTTCACTTGGACGTGATGATAACATTCAACAGTTATTCACTTGGGTAGTAATGACATTGATCAGGTGTTCACTTGGGTAATGATCACATTCATCAGGTGTTCACTTGGACGTGATGATGACACTCATCAGTTGTTCACTTGGGTAGTAATGACATTGATCAGGTGTTTACTTGGAGGTAATGATGGTATTGATCGGGTGTTTACTTGGACGTGATGATGACATTCATTAGGTGCTCACTTGGGTAATAATGACATTGATCAGGTGTTCACATGGACGTGATGATGACACTCATCAGTTGTTCACTTGGGTAGTAATGACATTGATCAGGTGCTCACTTGGCCGTAATGATAGCATTGATCAGGTGTTAACTTGTTCGTAATGATGGCATTGATCAGGTGTTTACTTGGAGGTGATGGTGACATTGATCAGATGTTTACTTAGAGGCAATGGTGATGTTGATCAATTATTCACTTGGATGTAATGATGATATTCATCAGGTGCTCGCTTGGGAAATGATGACGTCGATCAGATATTCACTTGGAGATAATGATGCAATTGCTCAGGTTTTCACTTGCATAATGATGACATTGATTAGGTGTTAAATTGTGTAATGATGACATTGATCAGGTGTTCACAAGGGTAATGACGACGTTGATCAGGTGTTCATTTTGAGATGATGATGCAATTGCTCAGGCAGGTTTTTACTTGGGCAATGAATACATCAATCAGGTGTTCACTTGCATATTGATGCAATTGATCAGATGTTTACGTGGAGGTAATGGTGACTTTGATCAGATGTTCACTTGAGTAATGATGACATTGATCAGGTGTTCACTTGGGTAATGGTGGCTTTGATTAATGTCGTGATTACAACTTTAAAGAGATGACACACACCTGAGTTATGATGACATTAATCAGATGTTTACTTAGGCAATGATGACATTGATCAGGCGTTTACTTGGAGGTGATGATGACATTGATCAGATGTTCACTTGGATTATGATGACATTGATCAGGTGTTTACTCGGGTAATGGAGACATTGATCAAGTGTTTACTTGGGTTATGATGACATTAATCAGGTGTTCACTTGGACGTGATGATGACATTCATCAGCTGTTCACGTGAACGTAATACTGACATTGATCATGTGTTCACTTGGACGTGATCATAACATTCAACAGTTATTCACTTGGGTAGTAATGACATTGATCAGGTGTTCACTTGGGTAATGATCACATTCATCAGGTGTTCACTTGGACGTGATGATGACACTCATCAGTTGTTCACTTGGGTAGTAATGACATTGATCAGGTGTTTACTTGGAGGTAATGATGGTATTGATCGGGTGTTTACTTGGACGTGATGATGACATTCATTAGGTGCTCACTTGGGTAATAATGACATTAATCAGGTGTTCACATGGACGTGATGATGACATTCATCAGTTGTTCACTTGGGTAGTAATGACATTGATCAGGTGCTCACTTGGCCGTAATGATAGCATTGATCAGGTGTTAACTTGTTCGTAATGATGGCATTGATCAGGTGTTTACTTGGAGGTGATGGTGACATTGATCAGATGTTTACTTAGAGGCAATGGTGATGTTGATCAATTATTCACTTGGATGTAATGATGATTATCATCAGGTGCTCGCTTGAGAAATGATGACGTCGATCAGATATTCACTTGGAGATAATGATGCAATTGCTCAGGTTTTCACTTGCATAATGATGACATTGATTAGGTGTTAAATTGTGTAATGATGACATTGATCAGGTGTTCACAAGGGTAATGACGACGTTGATCAGGTGTTCATTTTGAGATGATGATGCAATTGCTCAGGCAGGTTTTTACTTGAGCAATGATTACATCGATCAGGTGTTCACTTGCATATTGATGCAATTGATCAGATGTTTACTTGGAGGTAATGGTGACATTGATCAGATGTTCACTTGGGTAATGATGACATTGATCAGGTGTTCACTTGGGTAATGGTGGCTTTGATTAATGTCGTGATTACAACTTTAAAGAGATGACACACACCTGAGTAATGATGACATTGATCAGATGTTCACCTAGGCAATGATGACATTGATTAGGCGTTTACTTGGAGGTGATGATGACATTGATAAGATGTTCACTTGGATTATGATGACATTGCTCAGGTGTTTACTTGGGTAATGGTGACATTGATCAGGTGTTTACTTTGGTTATGATGACATTGATCAGGTGTTTACTTGGAGGTGATGATGACATTGATCAGGTGTTCACTTGGCGGTAATGATGGCATTGATCAGGTGTTCACTTGAGTAATAGTGGATTTGATTGCTGTCGTGATTACAACTTTAAAGAGATGACACTTTCAGGAAACAGATTCAGAATTTATATTTTGGGTCGAAGTTCACATTTGCCACTGGTGCAGGCAAGTTGCCAATGCCTGGTGCATCGTAAACGTTTCCATTGTGTCGCGCTCTGATAAACAGGTTTGTAAAATCTCAAAAGGCGCAGCGAAGAATGAAAAATATAAAAGTAGGCCACGATCAACAGATCAAATTGTAAATGACTACGTATAAAATATCAACAGAGGAGAGGTGACATCATCTTGACCCAGATTTCCTCGGTGCTGTACACTAACACCAAGCTGCAGCTGTCCACAAAAAAACCCTTAAAGTTTGCATTAAGTTCACTGATTCCATTATCATGATTATGAGTTCCTGGTGTCAAGTGAACATATCAACAGACATCCCATGCACATTTTATGTTTTGTTGTAACTGATTCATTTTAATACACCGATCGCTCTGTACCATGTATACTGGAAATGATCATGGTAATTATTATTTCCATTTGTCTGGCCCGCTTTCCTGTGTAAAAAAACATCATCACTGATCAGTGTGTATACTACACTGTCTGAGACACGATGCAAATGTTCATTTAGTATATTCGAATCCCCTAAACACCAATCTATTTCTTCAATGCAGTTCAATTGTAAAATTTCTAACGTCCCTAACTCCTCGGAAGAGCAGAGCTCATAGGCGCACAACTTTTCTTAATTCCATTCACTTTGAGGTAGAAATTGCCGCCGCATTTCTCGTTTGAGGCGAAAGATAGTCCTTTATTTGATCTTATGTAAAAGAAGTACTTGTATATTATATCAAAATTTATAATTTTAATGGAATATTTCATCTATTCTTGATTGGATTTCGCTCGACCCTTTTCCAGCTAAGTTATCTGATTTAAATTTAAATCACTTAGATTGTCTCACTACAGCGACCCACAACTTCAAGTGGGTAAAACTCACGCATATTTGTTTAATTTGCGACCAAACACAAATTTTGGGTAAACACTCATTTTATTCACATTAACTCTGATTTAAATTATCCATAAAACAGATTTAAAACGACTATAGTTGTGACTGTGACAGATTATGTAACATACAAATAAAGATTTATCTCTTAACCCTTTAACCGCCGGTCCCGAACATGTTCGGTTTTTCACTTTTTCATTAGCACGTTAAGTACCGCATTTCAAACATGTTAAAGATAAAATGTGACATCAATCAGCAAGATTTCAAAAAAGTGGACCTCCATTTTGTCAGATCTGAAATTTTTTCACTCACTTGAAGTTGTGTCTCGAGTGGGTAAAAATTCAAATTGAACAATTTAGCGATTAAAGGGTTAAAAAAGTTAAAGCGCTAAGCCCGACTACTGTCGTTTTTAATCTGTTTATTTTAAATTATAGCTATTGGAAATGAAATGGGTGTTTAAACATCAACATTTACGAATGCTTTGTCCGTAATTTTCCTTCACTTGAAGCAAGGAATTTAAGAACTAAGCGGGAACATGGCTAAAGCGTACTAGCGCGCACATTAACGTACTAGTGTTATATCGGTACACGGTGGACAATGATAGAGTTCAGAATTCCTTTCTCACTTACCGGACACTGCATTATTTGTACGCTAACTGCCCATATTCGCCAATTCGTGAACAAAGCTTTCCTCGCTAATGTTTGACCTCCAGTGACCTTTGATCAGCGACCTTCCGTCGCGGTCACCTGACATTCACAGATTACGAGGACCTGTTGTTCACGCTCAAGGCTGCGTGGTCACGCCACATCGTAGCTCAGCAAACACAGCACGTTGACCCAATGCTGGCTAATGTTGGCTACGTGATCACATCACCCAGCAAAAACGAAATGTTGATTGAAACAGCGCTGGTTGATGTTGTACGAGCGTCGCAGACGATGGGCCAGTTCAACGTTTTTTGTTTTTTTTATTGCATTTTCACAACTCCTTGAAAGCTTTCAGTCATCTAGAAACGTTGACCTTATCTTTGTTTAACAACTGTTTAATGTTTGGTTAGAAATTGTGCTAAAATTTGTGGAAGAGCTTTTTCTGCTGGAAATTTTCACCCTTACCACTTGAAGTTTTTGTCTCGAGGCAACCCACAACCTTAATTAGGTAAGAATTGCATTAATAACAGATAACTTGGTTAAAAAGACTCAAGGTTTTAAGCATTTTTTACTGAAGAAACAATTAGGTAAGAATTGCGAGTAGATAACTTGGTTAAAAAGACTTAAGGTTTTTTACAATTATACCTGATTACCACAAATACGACTTTTGACTTCAAATGAACATGATAGAGTTTGCACCTTTTGTCACAAAAAATGCTTACCACGTTTGATGAACTTTCCGCAATAGGTTAAAATGGCGCAATTTTTCTGCATCAAGCATTTTTTACTGAAGAAAATGATTAAATAATATATAATTCTGTCATTTTATACTCCTACTCTGATTAGAGATTCAGATATAATATATACTGCTGTTTCTTCAGGACACTCCCAGCCAGCACGAGACAACCAACGTTGATTTAATGTTTGCCCATTGTCCAACATTAAACTTGGTGAAAAACCGGAGTGACAAATAAAAAAAACGAATTTAATAATGATAATCGGGACCAGGGGTCAAAGGGTTGTTTTTACTGAAGAAACAATGAAATGAATATATATCATTTATTTCTAAATTCCTATTCTGATTAGAGACTCAGATAATATGTTTTGCTGCTTTCTCAGGACTATAGTGTGTTATCGTTATAGGTCGGAATCGTTGTATCGGTTACACGTGCTTCTCTCGGCTGTTATTGTCACCACAAACGTCCAATCTCGCCCTTTTCAGCGACAAAGTGGTTTCTCGGCTGAGAACACAACCAAAGAAACCGTGTTGTTGTGGTTGAGTTCTGGTGTGTATTGTTGTCAGGGGGCATTGAGGTATTGTCATACCTGGAACCAACAAGGACGAGACGACAAACCAGTGCTGGTTCAATGTTGGGCCAGCGTCGTAGACGCTGGCACAACATTATACCAACATTGGATTAACGTCTCGTGTGTACTTGGAACCAAGAGGAAGGACGGCTAAGAAAGGGAGGGCGGGGGTATAATGGTTTGACTTTGTATATAATTACACTCACCGATAGGGCCGATGTATATTTTCTTCCACAAATTCTAGCCGTATGTCGGATCCACGTAATTTGTACCAAAATTGTAACACCACCACCACAACTTATGTCTTGGTATACATGGTATATACACTGATGTATATTGTAAATACATTGTTATACATTGTTATATTTCCAACATTTGCTAATAGCTTGACAGGAATTGCACAAAGTACTTTCTACAGTACGTTAACGTGTTGAAGTTTCAAGCGAATGACAAAAATTTATATAGATAGAAGTTCGACGAAGACAAGCGCTGAGTATAGTATATTATTGTCAGAAGAAATAGTTTTTTTGAGCTATCCTTAGCTGCTTTGTCATGGACGTGATTACAACGACGTGACAATGAGACTCAAGTCAAAACAGAATACAAAAGCCCAGCGCCGGTGTATGTTTTGCCCAACATCGTAGACATGCACCGCGGTATTGGGCCGCTTTTTTTCTTGATCCGACACCCAGTTGAGCATTTGACGCTGTGTTTGGGATTTCACACACAAAGAGCGTTGAAAATCGACGTCGCGTGTGTTCGTTTTTAACATCTGACAGAGGCTCAGCAGTTCTACTGATATTTTGTTTCCAGTTTTTTTTTCGGTGACAGTGCACATGCAGTGCTTTTGAGCTCGGGTCATTGGGGGGGGGGGAATTCAGCATCGTCCTTTATGCCTGTTATCGGGGTTATCAGGATGGGAGCCCTGGCACAGTGGGTAAAGTTGCCTGTTTGGAAAGTCGGATATACCCGCTCACTCGTAGAGATTCAGTTTTGTGGGGAGCCTCAATGACTGAGAGGTAGCCTGCTCGGCCTCAGACCGAATTTCGAATCCTGTGTCTGGAGGGCAGTGTCATCTCATTCATCTCACCATCCTCAGGAGGTTTTCCTGGCCCAGTTTGGCCTATTGTGCGCAAATGTGGCCTAAAACCCCATTCATTCATTCATTCATTCATTCATACCTGCATGCAAACGCAATTCACACTTCACGGTGTGTGAAAATCACACGATTTTATGAAATAACCAAGTGCCCAATATTGAATTTGATCGGGTTAATCCGTTTTCCATTAAATTAATTTTTTTGAAAATATGTCAGATGTGTCATTAGCATGTAACGGGTTAGATTGCGAAGAGCAAACCCCGGTATTAACCCTTGACCCGCTAAGCGCGCCTATAGTCATTTTTAATTTGTTTGGTTTCAGTCAATACAATCACTGTTTTTGGGAACTGAATGAATGTTCAACCATCAAAATTTGCAAATATTTGATCTCAAAATAAACAAATATAAGTAATTTCCACCCACTTGAAGTTGTGGATCGCGGTAGCGACACAACTTCAAGTGGGTGAAAATTTTAATAAATCATATAACGGGATTAGGGTTAGCCTAATAAGATGAACATACTCAGACTCAGTCTCATCTATTTTTTTCCACGTGGTAATTTTGTTAACAAAACGGTTCTTTTATAAAAAAATAGAGAACGGGCGACTTCCGCTAAGACTACATTGTCGCTGGCGTGGAAGCCACCCAACATAGTCAACACAGTCTAATTGGGCACAACCTGGGATACATCTTACTAAACATCCTTACTTTGATCAAGGAAGATCAAGGAAGATTATTCTGTGAAACGCAGTGACGTCACTCGGTGAAAACAAGGTTATATAACACCCCTCCCCCATACTTCATTCTGTGAAACGCTATGACGTCACTCAGTGAAAACAAGGTTATATAAGACCACCTCCCCCATACTTCATTGTATTAGCCAGCTCGGTGGAAGCAAAGGAGGTCAAGGTCATTGAGTTTCACAGAATTTGCTTCGATCTTACCTTAACGTTCTCTCTTCTCCATAAGATTAGGATCGATCCTAACTGTTCTATTGAAAAGAGATTAAGTTAAGATAATAGCAAAATTAGGATACTGAATCGTATGAGTGAGTGAGGAAGAAACTTGCCAGAGCGACGAATGAATCCGCGACCTCCGGCGTGATGGACAGCAGTGTCCAACCGCTACACTAGTGCGGGCATTTTCTGTACAAGTGTCAGCCAGATCTTAGGCATTTGATTGGTCAAATTACTACATGCAATCTAAAATTATTTTGTCATGCGTTTTTTGTGCTAAGAAAGAAGGGAATAATATTAGTTTTTGTTCCACTATTGAAGTCTCTCATTATGGTCATGCCATAAGAAAAATAATTTAAAATTAAATGTGATTCTTAGCAGTTTTGACTGATAACTGCAGGGCTATTGTACTGTTCTACGAAATACATATTGGAACTACTGGTCTAGATAACCTCAAATGGACATTAAACTTCAAATGATGAAATCCACTAATTATTTATAATTCACATAGTGATATTTTTTGAAAATATGTTTCATCATTTGTTCATTATCAAGTCAAAATGTGACCATTGTGACTTCTTCGCCTTTTGATCATCTTGTTTGTGAAGCAGTGCTTAATACATATGTACAATGTCGGTTTTGGTAGCATAGTCCAAGAACTATAAATTGGAAGACGAAACGGTTTTCAGAAAGCTGGCACGTGAACTAGTGTAGACAAGCCCAGGGACAAGTAAGTATTGCCAAAACAAGCGACTCTGAAGAGAAATAGACACATTCCACAGTAGAATCCACCAGACACGGCACTTTCTACATATCTCACATATGGCTACCACTATTATATGAAGTATTACCCAATTTGTCTTTCATTTTAATATTCCTATCATTTAATGAATATATCTATGTATATAGGCGTGGACATAAATAATGCATCTCGAGTGACATTTCGTGTGAAAAAGAAACACATACTAGTATAACATTCTGTCTGATAAATGTTCCTATTCTTCAATACTTCAATCTACAATTTTTGTCATTTACCGTGGTGTCAACTGTAATGTTCGTATATGAGTGTAGGGCATGGCTGTAGTTTTGAAATTCATTGACGTTATGATTTTGTATTATCTGAGTTTGGCACGAAAAAGTTCGACATTGCGCATGTAAATCTTGACAGGGTCACATCAATTTCAGTGACTGAGTTCTCCAGGGTAATTCAGACAGTTAAATGGAGTGGTCTTGCCATTTACACTCATATTGGTACATATGTCTGTGCTGCATACAGTTGGCCCAAGTAAGCAGTTCCTGTCTTTTGGCTCAGCAGACCCCGTTATACTGTATGGCATGTGTCTGACCCTGCAGGCGACTCTGGACACTCGGTAGCTGTGTCACCACGGGGGACACGAGGAGCCTCCTGAAATGTGGCATCAAAGACCTTCTGGTGGCTCGCCAATACCTCACATCTTTACATCTAGAGACATCCCAGCAAACACGACATATCTACCCATTGTTTGACCAATGTTGGCCCAACGTCGTAGACGGTGGGCCAGCATTGGTCAAACAATGGGTAGATGTGTCCTGTTTGCTGGGACAGTCTGTCGAACTGGAAAAGTAAGCAGCTACTGATGTTTGTCGTTGCGTGCGCAGGCCAACAAAATCAAATGCTAACTTGAAAGAATAACACAATATAAACCGCAGTAACTGTTTACTTGAAAATCAACCCGTTACTGCTGTTTGGCTTTGAGGACAGTGTTCATCTAATCTCCTCACAGAACTATGCGCCATTCGCTACATCTGGTATAATGCGGTCTCCTCTTTGTCTTTTAAATTGTGTGATACATGTATGAGATCTATGTTAATGCAATCACTTGCAGTCAAATTCCAATGACGTCCAAAGTCGATCCCCGCACTGAAAGAGTACAATGCTCATACTGGCCGTATACCCATACCATAGGTATTCAAGTGAAGAAGAAAGAGCTAACATTTATGATGATTTTGATTTATGCACCGCACGTCATATCTTGAATAAAATGCATTGGATAAATGATGGCATAATCCAAAGTTTATCTGTCCTTTCATTCGCTACAGTGTATTACATGTATTTACTATATTACATTATTATGGTTTATAATATGTATCCCCCCCCCCCCTGAAAGGGCTGATATCACATATGGAGTCGTAAGTTTCTGTCGTATGTTTGATAATAAATATTTTTTGCAAAATGGTGTACTCCAAGGTTCTTGTATGCTGACTTTAAAATGTTTAAAACACACCCTCGCATTTTAAATCTACAGTTAGGATTTGAACAATACAGTGTATCATTGCGTGGAAACAAAATAAGGAACGTTCTCCCATGTCCCAACGTGCCAATGTCGGATGCGATGGCACGACGCAGGACTGACATTGGGCTGTCTTGTTTCCCAGGAAAGGTTTTGCACCCAGTGCACGCGGTCTGGGTGCAAACGGCAATGCTGATTGTGGCATTGAAGTCTCCGCGTATAGTGTGTTGTCAACCTGCCACTATTGTTCAGGCATCAATGTAACCTGTCTCGTGCGCTCACACACTCTAACCCCAACAATCGACACTGTTCACACCCCTTAAGCTCAGCAATCCACCCTTACGAACCCTTTAAAATCAGTAATCCACTTTTTTCTTCAAAGATAATTATAACCAACTGTTCTGGTGGTTCTCGTGCATGTGTTGATCTCACGGCCGTATTTGGGATTTATCAATTCGTATTGTACCCGGTGGAAATCCACCACCTGTGGTGATACAGTACTTAAGAAAACGACATTACTCTAGCGATACAGCCTGATAACAGATCAAAGTTGTATTTTCCTGCAAACATGAAGAACAATTCGGCGATAACCACGTTGGTGTGTATCTGAAATTTGAAAAGAAAACATAAAAACACGTTTAAAGATAGGCCTATAATATTCTCGATGAGTACAATTAGGAGTCAATATATACAGCGGACCGGGTTCAAATCCAGGACAGTAATGTTCAACCTCAGCACTCTCAGAGTTGAACAAGGTACTAAAGTACTTTATAATTCCCTTGTGGTCGGTTTAGTATTTTTATGGGGACCCCCAAGCAATGTTGTTTTAGGTTTGGCCCAGCGTCGCAAACGTGGGACCAGCCTTAAACCAACATTGTTTGTACACGTAAGACCCCGTGTAACTGGAGACATCACACCGTATGACAGGGCAGTGCAGTCATCATGCGAGAAATTCCCTTTGGGGACTGTTCATCAGGCAAAAAATGCCTCTGTTCGACCACCCTGACTGTGCGACATGTCACTGGTACAAGATAAATAAAGGGGAGGGGGTAAATAGAGCCTATCTACCCCCTGTGCCAAGTCTGGCTGGTCTACATGTCTAGGGACGTATGTACTGTGAACAACAGGATTCTTGTTGTTACATCTTGCCTAATTTAGTGCATAATAGATTATATAACCTCTGGGAAATCACCCCGTTAGCATGAGTATATTGATGTAGCAGTTACTTTTAAGATATTATAAGTTTAAAGGGACCAGCCGACCTCCTGGTTTTAGCCATGGTTGTCCAAAGTCTAAACTGGCCTGGTTTATTTAACAGTTGATTAATTTTACTTTTTATTGCTGACGTATTATGAGACGAAAATATTATAAACTAATAAAAGTTAAATTTAAACACTTTAATTTAGCAACAATATTTGATTAGTGACAAACATCTTCCACAACCAAGAAATGTAACAAGCATAACTCAGTTAAAGAACTGCGTTCTGTTTGTGTCAAGTCCTGTATGGAGAAGGTGGTATTTTACTATAAACATGATAAACGTTGTGCACCATCGTACATTGTTTAACTGCATATGTCGTCTACTTCTAAGCAAAATTGCATACATAAAAGTGGCACATATTCATAATGATCTTTTATCGATCCTTTTTTATAGATCCACCATCACCACCTCCTATGTTGTCTCGTCGTCCTTTTTCAGTCATTCTGTCACTCAAGACTCAAGACAAGACTCAAGAAATATATATATAATTTTTGTCACTGGTTTATACACCGATCTTTGTATAAATATTTTCTTTCTTCTTGGCCTTGTGCGTCTCGTCTAAAAAAATATTACATTTCTTGACTAAATGTTTATCAAGCATTAGATAGATTATGGTGTTTAGCCGCCGGTACAATCTGTGACAGAAATACGATACTTCTATTAACTCTTGTATTGCTAAATTATTTGTGAGTATTTTTCATTGACATAAAGCTGGAATTGCTGACGCAATGTCCAGCTTTAAATGAATAAAAAATATATATATTTTTGAAACAGATACACGTCTCAAATTGAATTATTTGATTAACTGAGCATCTACCAAAAGATAT
Source organism: Flabesymbios commensalis (assembly GCA_964017125.1). Taxonomy (NCBI): domain Eukaryota; kingdom Metazoa; phylum Annelida; class Polychaeta; order Terebellida; family Flabelligeridae; genus Flabesymbios; species Flabesymbios commensalis. The sequence continues at coordinate 23,050,623 of OZ024909.1, read as the reverse complement.
GTTACACATCTTAGTGATACTTTACTTAGTCTGAAATTTGCTTGAAAACGTATATATACGATCTTAGCAGCACAAGGGTTAATTATGTGAGAACGATGCGTCTCTTAGGAACTAAAGGGTCGCACCTGATATTCATTAAGGTGGCGGATACGACCCTTTCATCCTTAGGAAAATAATCTGATCTATTGTGCAATTGTATCAGACATAATGTATCAATATATGCACTTCTAATAGGCCTCTTGCACGAGTTGCGCAACGACACCCTTCTGCTACCAATATGGGAGCGATTGTGAAACACGCACCGCACTTCTTAATATATAACACTAGCGATCCCAGCAATGTACACAAATAATAACAACGTTAAGAAACATACAGTGCTATCTATGATTGTCAACCTGATCCGGTCGTCTGTAACCTCTTCACATTATCTCTGGTTATGTGCCTATTCATGAGAATATTTGTCTCATGTAGTTATATCGTCCCCTTAGATATGAAAGGGTGTATCTGCCACTTTTCAAAGTGGCAGATACACCCTTGCATATCTAAGGGGCGATTTCTGATCAAAGCGAGTCGATACCACTTGCCTATACTGTGAATATGAAGATTTATTTTTAGCTGATGATTCTCGTGGCTAGAAGGGAGCATAATGTTTTTTCAAACATGGGTGATTTCGGCATGTTCTTACCTGAGCTCGGCTCTCGTAAAAGCAACACTAAACTAAAGAAAGCTTTAGCAGCATTAATTACTATAATGTAATTTTATTAGCCTTGAATGTTTCGAGCTGAAATTCCCTGCTTCTGGTAACGTGAGACGATCTGAAAAAACGGTTAATTGTTTTCAGGTTTTTAATTACTCTGTCAATTTATTAAACGCCATGTAATTGCCGATGTACCGGTGCGAAAAAAAGTATGAAAATGATTGGTTGTTCATGTTGATGCGAGAGTTTTTATTTCAGGTGAATTAAGACTTTTAGTCTATGATTTGCGGCAACGCTGTCGCATCAGTCGAGACCACCTGAGGATATACCCAGTGAAGACGTCAGGCCTAAATTGGTTTAATGCCGGGCCAGCGTCGTAGACGATGGCACAGCATCAAACCAATTTAGGATCCGCGTATTTTGTTTGTGAGTACGCCGCGTCAGACGACAAGGCGAATACTTGCTAATGACAAGTAAATTGTAGAGTATCTCAATCATCCCGGAGAATGGGGGGATAATTAAAGAGTAGTAGATGTTGATATGGCAGACGCTCCAACAGTACAGTGACTGCGGTTGCCCAGAGCCGTGCTGCTGCACCCAATGCTGTATGAATGCTGGGACGACGTCTAAGACGGTGGCCCGTCATTGAAGCAACAATGAGCCGTTGTCCCTTGTCCCTTGGGATATATATGGGATGATCTAAACAGACCACAGTCATTTTCACACCGGCCGATTTGTTGAGGGGACGACTCGGGGGTTTGACGTCGCATGCTTTTATATCGTCCTCATGGATATGAAAGGGTGTATCTGCCATTTTGCACAAGTGCATCTGCTTCTTTACAAAGTGGCAGATGCACCCTTTCATATCCAAGGGGTCGATTTATTATAGTGCAATAATAAAGCTTAATCCCCAACGTTGCTCTTTTAGAAATACTTTGGTTGATTTCATGCATGTGCTTTATATTACCACAGGCGATAATGCACACCCCATGCAATTGGCACATTTAGAAATTCTATGGGAGAAACGAACATGTCTAATTCGCCCGCACTTTGAAGTGTGTGTTCACAACAGATTCTATCGTATAGCCATTCGAGGGTTTCTAAACAGAGATCGTGTATTTGGCACACTTAGCACATACATGTATTTTGCAAAGTTTCACAAATATATGCTAAACTCCGGACAACGAAAAATCTCCCAAATCAATGTAAAAGAACACCTTAAATTTGAACCGAGGAAAACGGCAAACTGTGCAAATAACCCAGCATACATAAGATATTGAATCAATATTGGTTTAACGTTGGTCCACCGTCTACGCCGCTGGACCAAACCATCCCAGTAACATAAGACGTGGAACCAACGTATATTTCATGCTGAACATTAAACCAGCGCTGTATCAACGTCTCGTGGTATCCATTAAAAAATGTCCAAATGGAGTGCGCTATTTCCAGGATTCGGATTTTTGTATGTTGAATATAATAGCAGGACGTGACGCTACTACCCAGCAAGCACAAAACATTTGCATAACATTTATGCAATGCTGGACCAACGTCGAAGACGTTGGGCCGACATTGTATAAATGTTATACAAGTGTTTTCTGCTTGCTGGGTAGTCCCTCTATGACTGTGCTTTCTTAAACCTCACAACGTTGGAATATTTTTAAATTAACCATGGAGACCAAAAAATTAATTCTTTCAGTGCGGGGATCTTCTTTAGACGTCAGAATCCGACGTCTACAGACGTCAGATTCTGACGTATGTAGTATCAATGCCGGGGACGAGTTTACCCCCCCCCCCCCTCTGGCGATCTCGTTTTTATTCATCTTGCGAAATACAGTATTGTGGAGACCGAAAGGTAGCCTGCTCGACCACCAGAGTTTCCTCTGGCCAAGTTTAGCCTACATGTCCACAAACGAGGCCCATTGTTGGTTTGATGTTGGCCCAGCGTCGGGGACGCTGGCCAACATCAAATCAACACTGGGTAAAAAGAAAGCTCACAACCTCCTCTTTATCCTTATGAATTATTCTGGGGTTTTTTCGATAAATTTTATTTAAAATATCTTATTTGATACACAAATGCGACGCGGGAGCTCATTGGGTTAACCCTTTAAACTCCGAACAATGCATCAGAACATCATTAAGCATCTCTGAAGAATGACTACATTTTCTACACCTGGGGTTTGACGAAAATTTTCACGAAGCTGTGTAATAATAGCGATATTTTTTCACATTTGCCTCCCGCTCCAAGTCATTTTCATTCAATAGCTGAGAATTCAGATTTAAAAATGTTATGTATCGCATAGCACAATGCTACACAATTCTGCCAATTTGCTAATCAAATTTGTAATTGATTAGCAAAATATTTATACATCAATGATAAGGATGTCTAGCAAGTTACAACTTGGATGAGAAAATTTCTAATCAATAATTTTCAAACATTTTCCCCTTGTAGTGGATGAAAATGACAATTGTAAATGCAGGCTTGAGAGTGTTTTAAGCGCATTCAAGCTGTTTTTTCACAACCATCTACCAAAGCATCAGGTGTCGGTCTTTAAAATATATCGCTCATTATAAATTAAATGACCAGCATTAGGGTTATTTTTCCATTCATTTGAAGCTGACAATTGTGTCAGCAATGACAGCTTCAATAAAACATATATCAAGGTCGAGTCCAGCACTTAAAGTCTTGAGTATATAAGCCTCAGCAAAGTTTACATGCAAGAGGCCTCTGTATATATTTGAATTGACACACTTTTTGGGTCGTGACAAAAATGCGTAACCCTATGAAAGCATGTAGACAAACAACCCTTTAACCTTATTCGCTCGGTGAGAAAACTACCATTATTTACCTTATACTATTGTGCAACACGGAAGGTTCTATCTGCTTGAACAGTTGAAAGTATGCATGTGTAGATATTTGCCCTCGGGAGAATATCCTGAAATGTTAGTTTATTTTTGCTAAATTACTATTGTCTTCAGATCTTGTGAGGACAGATTTAGTAGATAAATAAATTTGTATGACAGGAAAGAGCAGAATAACATTAGTAATTTATATCTTCTGCTAATTGATTGTACTAATTGATATTGTATACGTGATAGACTGCTGATTCATAATTTGTTACCTCTGTGCTTTTGCAACATTATACTTACGGTTAATGGTTTTTATGAAGCATATGATACTTTGCAGCGAGCGGACCTTTGTATGACATAAATTTATATATACAGCATACGGAGCTTTTCAAAGGACATTTCAAGTAAATAAATTGTAACAGAAAGTATTTAGGCATAATTGGAGAGCACCAAACGATTGATTTCAAATGATTTATTTGGAGTAAGCCAATCATTTGGTGCGCTCCAATTAAACACTTTCAGTTACAATTTGTTCATAGAATGTTCCTTATTGAAGCTCCGTGATGCAGCGCCAACAATAAAAACAACAATATAATAATATGAAAGGAAAACACAACTATAACATTGTTGTGAGACGACTTTGACTACCAAATTTTAATATAATTTATTGAAAGGAAGATATTGTTTATTGCGAGCACAATAAAATAGAACAGAAATAACATCTATTTGACCTTACATAATTTAGACACAATATAAATACAAATTTTGCTGTGAGAAAACATGGTCTGGAGACTTATTAAGATTTTGTTAAAAAAAAACCTGGCAGGAGAGAACAGAACGGATATGTCCCTGGTTTTAATTTGAATACAAACTGTAGGTGATGCACTGAAAAGTAGAGGGTTGGTTTCTTTTTTATTTACCCGAGACTTGTACAGTTTACTTTTCACCAGTCGTCCATGTGTGTGGCGGCCCGCTTGTGTTTGTATTATAGATCCATCCCAGCGGGTGGCGAACTGATGATACAGGTACATACGACACGTACATCCAATGTTGGTTTCATGTTGGGCCAGCGTCGCAGACGCTGGTCCAACATTCAACAAACTTTGGTCAGTATTCCGTACAGGCGGATGCACACGGTATATTATGCTGGAGTCCCACACCATGTCATTACATTGTCATTGTACTCATCACAACCACACGTGGATACATATCGTCACCTTGGTGTTAGAAGGTCGTATCTGCCACTTCGTAAAGTTATAAACCATGGGGACCAAAGTTTGTTTTCATTATATATAATATATAAATGTCTTGGTTAGCTCTTTCCGATTCATTTGAATACCTATGCTATGAGTCTGCGGCCATTATCATGATTATAAATATTTAATTCTTTCAGAGAAGGGATCGACTTTAGCCGTCAGAATCCGATGTCTACAGACGTCAGAATCCCATCAATACGAATTATTCAAAACTTTGAAACATTTTCAATCGTTCCAAGTTTAAGACCGCATTAGTTTAAGCTATGATAGTCGTGATCAGCAGGTGAAGGGCTAACCGAGCAAACGCAAAACATTTGTATAACATTTTCACAACGTCGGCCGAACGTCTTCGACGTTGGCCCAACATTGTACAAGTGTTATACAAATCTTTTGCGTTTATTGTGAAATCTGAAATCTGTCAGGGTACGCTCAGCACACGATCACTTCATCATATAAGACTCAACAAGGCAGAAGACATTTCGCTTACGATCACCTTCATGTTGGAGCGGGCCATACGAGCACCATGAAGTAGATCTGTTCACACTAAGATATTTGCAATCATCAAATCTGTACAACAGAAAACCTCGGCTTCCTTCATTTGATACAGTGCTGCCTATGAGGAGTGCACC
>OZ024909.1:22972694-23040194 GCA_964017125.1 Flabesymbios commensalis | reverse complement strand
TCCAAGATGGCCGCCTAAAAAGCTTGTGGGCACGATAACTTATGAACCGTTGATTGGATTGCATTCAAATTTTTCTCTAGGTATTTCTGATGATTTGATTACCTTTTGGGATTGATCCTTTAAAAACAAAATGGCTGCCGCAGCCATTAAAAAAAATAATTGGGGGGGGGAACATTATTTTTTTATATATACTTGTGTGGTCATGGACTGACCTGGAAATATCTACACTCCTCCAGCAGTGTAACCTGTCCATGTGTAGACACTGCTAACCTTCGTCTCTGGATTGGATAATAATGCAGTGGTAAAAAAAAAGGTCAGTGGGAATTCCCCTTCTACCAAACTTATGTGGGGGGGGGGGGGGAGGGGGGGTTTCAGAACTTTTCAGATGCTGGCAGAGCTGTTCGCTGAGTGGACCTGGCAACCTTCCAACACCTCGAGTTGGCAAGCTGCCATTATCCACAGGAGACCCTAACCTTTCCAGTACTTGAGAACTCAGTGAGAAGGCTGGTTTTGAGTCTAGGAAATAGGCCTATGTAACGGGGATGCTTTTAATGTTTTCATGCCGAAAACAGTCACTTCTAGTTTTGACTATGTTGCCATGTATTGGGGAATATTTTGCTGAATTATTGTATGAATGTTTCGACAATAAAAAAGCTATTTTTACAAAATGTGATTGGCAAAATGATAAACCCAGATCAACTAGCTTATATTAACACCTGATTAAGAAAAGCTGTATTAGTCAGAAAATACGTTTAGTGTCTGATATAAGTGCATTTTAAAATTAAGAAAAATAAATGTAACATGTTAGAGCAAGAGCATAGTAAAGGCTTATTAAGTATAATTATTCCAACATTGATATGTTGATCATTAAAGACCACGTGGCTCAAGCGAATTTTAGAAAGGAAGGGATGAAAAGTTGACAATATTCACGAGAATAGATTTATCAAACAATTTTTAAAATAACCTCATATGCGATATGCGCATTCGTGACATAAAAGAGCGATCCTGCCTATAGATCCATAGTACAAGCTTTTGTTTCAGTTCACAAATGTGAAAAGTTATAAAACAATCAATAGAATACTAATATAACAATATGCAAAACAGATAAGAAAATAAACATGTCACTGTTTTAATCGTGGACAAACAGCGGGTTATTATTTTTGACATTTATTATATTCCTAAACATAGGCCTATTTATGTTGTGTCATACACTTTTTAAAATTATGGCTTTATTTTGTTTATGTTCATGCATGTGAGAAACAATATGTTGTCTTTTGGTGCCCTTTTAATTCTGTAACCTCACCTGTAACAAGGAATGTCATTGCCCATGATATAGTGGGGGACATACACACACAAACCCTATCACAGTTTAAATTATAGATTCATTGTATATAATTGTATATATTATCAAGGTTATGCCTATAAACTAACGAATATAGCATAATAAATATATTTGTTATATTTTATATGACAATATAACAAAAATCAATTTTAAACCTTAAATTTAGAGACGGTTAACTGTGAAAGTATATATGTTATTTTAATGACATCATTATTTTAACCATTTCTAGCCTGAGTTTACCTAAGACACTCCAGTGTTTAACCCTTTCAAGCCTGAATTTACCATTGTCATCTTCGTCGATTACAAGCCGCGATTTGCTGTAATTGTAATCGACGAAGATGACTTGAAAATTGTCAGGTATTGGTAAGCCAGTTTTATGGACATTTTCGTTCTAAAACCTTTTGTTGTAGGAAACTTTGATCTGTTTTCAGGCATGTAAAATGATGCTTCAATGCATCGTGAGGGCTTAAAGGGTTAAATTGTCGTGGTCTTGTCTTTATCTATTACTCATCTGTCATTCTCGTGGTGTCAAGGCTTTGTATTTACACACTCATATGTACTTATCTAGAAACATACCAGAAAAAAACCGTATGTATCCTGCATACACAATAATTGCTGTTTTGCCCACTGTTCAAGCTTGAAATTGCATGGTCTGTGCATAAGTTGAATGAAGGTTGAACCAACGCCTTTAATGATACAAGGAAACACATTTTTTTTATTAACCATGGCCTATTGAAGGCACAGGGCACAAACAAAATCAAATGTAACAAAATAACAATGTAGCGACATAAAGTTAATAATAAATAAACAAGACGAACAGAACAATCAGGTATAGTGTATGTTTAAATATACATATTTAAAAAAAGCTTTAGCGCTGCACTCTTAAATTGTGACCACCTAAAACTGATATGAGGTTATTTAATCATCTCACACGTTGTAGAAGAAGTGACATAAATCTTGAGCCTGTGGTTGTCTAGAGCTCCAGCCTACACCCGATGGAAATTCTCTGAAAAGTAATACAGACTTCAGCACGCATCATTGAAGCTCGGTTCACACCTTCAGAATGTTATCTGATCAGGCATCAGATTAATCTGATATGATGATATGGTCAGATTAATCTGATCTGATGATATGGTCTGAAGATTAATCTGATCCGACAAAAAGTGAATGAGTGAGTGAATGAGTAAGTGGTGAGTGAGTGAATGCGTTTTTGTGTTGCGGTGGATGGGTTTACATGATTCAATTTACCGGTACTCACTATTGTTCTTCGTCTACTGAACGTGTCATCTCTTTCCAACCTCAAATAGTTCAGAAGTGAGTCTAACATACCAGCAGTTTACTTTGAAAATATGATTCTATTTCATTCTTAGTTTCGATTTTCTCTTTTAATTTTCTTTAATTTCTTATGCAATTTGTAATATTAGTTTATAAGAAAATACAATTTATTCCATTAAAGCGACAGACACTTCGTAAAATTTGCTGTTGAATTAAATGTATAGGTCACTATACCATTTATACCACAACATAATTTTTTTTTGTTTATGTTCAATTGCTATTTTATTTGGTTTTACATACCTAATTATCTCTGTGTTCCTGCCTCATAATTAAGATATGATTATGTGAGACTTAATCAGCTTCAGCATAGATCCTCTTCTGAGAACAATGTTGGCCAATAATATTTAGGACTCGTCGCAGCTCAGGAGAGATCCGTACTAATTAACAGTGGAGTTAACAAACTAAACATGGCGACTTGCAGGCATGCTACGCATACTATATAAATGCGAAAATCCGCAATAGTAATCACAAACTTATTATATTACATTCAAATATGAAATTCTGAGCGTACAAGTTTGCCAACCTTCAATCGATGTTCTTCCGCTGCCACAATTTATCAAGTTTGGGATTTTGGTGCAGCTAGTCACTGCCCAGACCAAAGCGTGAGCGACTGTTCAAACGGTGAGGAGCCGACATAATCAAGGCTTGCATACCGTCGACATTGAAGACGATAATAAGTATTCTGTGAAACTCAATGACCTCGACCTCCTTTGTTTTCACCGAGCAGGCTAATACAATGAAGTATGGGGGAGGGTTCCTATATAACTTTTTTTTTACCGAGTGACGTCACTGCGTTTCACAGAATGGTGTGATATGACGTATGCTTTTCTCTCGCACACTTCTGGACTATGTTTTTTTCCAAAATGGTCTGGGGTTTTTGCGCGCGTAGAGAAATTCCGCGCGGGTCGCAAAAGCGGAAATGGGGCGGCGGAATTTTGAGAAATCAAGTGAGCGTGGCGCTGGGGTCTATCGTCGCCTACGTAACGTACTAGGGCGTGAGAGACACCAACGTCACGCCCTGTGACACCAACCTCTTATCTACAAAGTCAAAAGGCAGTATCTGCTTAACTGTAAGGTGAGAAGATACTGTCTTTTGGCTTTGCACAGCAGTACTGATTTATCACGACTCCGCTAAGCAAAGGCAAACAGCAGTAACTGCTTGCTTGCAAAGTGAGCACTTACGTCTATTTGCTGCCATGCAAAGGCAAACAACAGTAACTGTGTATTTCAAAAGTGAGCAGTGCTATTTTACAGCTCTGCAAAGCAGATCTATTCGACGCAGCTCATTTCCAGAGAAGCGTGTGTGCATTGTCTTTATCAAAAATAGACAATTCCGCCATTGCCAAGGCAAACTGCAGTAGGGCCTAACTGATAACTTGAATAGTAAACAGTTACTGCTGGGCGCTTTCGCTCTCATGAAAATTCACACGGCAGTACTTTTTAGAGTATATTCTATGAAACTCGTCTCCTGAAAAGTGTTAAATAAGTCAGTTCTTTTATGTAACCCTTGTGCTGCTGGGACAGTATATATAGGGCTTCAAGGGAATAAAAAGGGAGGGAAGAATAGGGAAGAATAAAAACCCACTGAAATTGATAAAATAGTTTGTGAGAGATGCTCTGCTATTCATTTTTTTTCAATTTGAAAGATGCCTATTTTCCATGAATAGTAATATTTTCCCGTCATTACGAGCTGAAAATTGCGTTGTCAATTCCAGCTTCAAATGAATGAGAAATAGATACAAACAATTCTGCAGCACATGGGTTAAAATCATCGCTTCATGCATTATAACATTGTCCCCGTGTTGTCACATTTTCAAAACAGAAAATAATATTCTGGAATAGTCAATCTTAGATATACCATATGAACTTCTCTGAGAATTTACTATTTAAAATGCATTCATTGGGGAGAGATGACCATCTTATCAAATTGATTTTCATGGATCTCCAAACACAATCTTTTCAGTCAATTTTATGGGGTGCATAATTTAACTCGACACCGGCTTGGTGAAGGTTATACGTACGCTTCGGTTCAGGTCCTATAGTCCGACGGCCCAATAGTCCGACGGCCCATTAGTCCGACGGTCCATTGGTCCGACGGCCCATTGGTCCGACGGCCCATTAGTCCGACAGCCCATTGGTCCGAAGGCCCATTGGTCCGACGGTTCATTGGTCCGACGGTCCATTTGTCCTACTGATCATTTAAAAAAAAAACTTGCACACGTATATTATCTGTGACACCTATAAAGAAATTCATTTTATTGAGTTTTGAGATTATTTGAACTGTAAAGTACCTACACATGAAAGGGAATTTTCATTCGCAGTGAAGTAGAAATTACAATATAAGCTGTTGATAAGTAAAAATAACGATGCTTTTCTAAGCATGATATAATGTATAACTGTACAATAATTATGCCATGCCTATAATTACCAGACAGAATATTTTTTTTAATGAAATAATATTTTACTAAACAAGCTAAATTGCGGTTCAATGTTTATCATTTGTAATGGTCTGATGATATAAACTTAAAAAATATAAAATTAAAAATATTTTTTTTTAATTATGTAATTATGGGAATAATATAGGAACATAATTCATTGAGTTTTTATTATATTTATGTGTTATATTAACGTGGGGAGGTTTCTCATGTAGGCCTATAGTGAGACATTAATGATGGTAATTTTAAAAATACAAATTTTTTTTGAAAATGAAGAGTTTAGATTTTTCATAAAAAATACGTTATTCGGTTAATCTACTATATGTTACTTCGTTTTATCGCTTAAGCCTATAAACACTTACTTTATTATACATGCCAGTCACCTGTGCTATATGCTGATTGAAAGGGACAAAAAGGAAATCTTTTGAATTTTGGGTTGCTGCGGCAACGTAGCAAGTGTACCGAAAGCCTGTTTATCAGTTATTCCTGTATTTCTTATTCTATGACATGCATGTCTAAAATTAAATCGCGTCCTATTTTCTCGTTAGCTGGTAAATGCGCAACACCAAATTAAAAACAAAACAATGTTGGTCTATGGAAATGTTGATATATAATGGACATATATAAGGAGCCAAACTATAAAATACGATTTTGGACTGATTGTGTCAATATATATATATTTAATAATGATTTTTGTCTTTTTTTTTCGTCGTGAAAACTTAAGAAAACGGGGATAAGGGTAATTGCACCATATTCAGTAGTTGTTTTTATGAAATTGATATAATGTTTTTTCCCTAATATCATACGGATATAGCTGGGAGATGTTCATATTAGAAATCAATACAAAATTTTTGGGGTAGAATAATATTATACGAGGCCTGGTAGTTTGTAGTGTGAACTTATTTTTCAAAAATATTGCAATTACGGCATGTTGCCTTGGTACGACACTTTATATAGTAATAATACAGCATAATAGTAGTAGTAGTGAGTACACATTTTTTTTCTGTATGGAAAAGGACAGTTTTGAAAGAGGAGATTCTGAGGAAAGGATGAAACGAGGAAGAAGAAACGAAAATCGCACTTGCGAAATAGAATATAGGCCCCTACCAAGATTCACATTGATCATAGTGCATGAATTTCGCTGATTCAGTGAATTATCAACCAATTTTCATGACATTTTAAAGAAATATGTTTTAGTGATGACTGGGGCATACCTTAAAAATATCATTGAAAAAAGTGTATGTAGTTTAAAATTTAATATCTTTAACATGATTGTAGTAAATATCGCCCTTTATTAAACTTATATTAACCCATTAATTTCATTTCATATTTTTCATCGTAGTCGCCGCATTACTAGAAACTACTGCGTGTAAAAATTAGTTCAGAAATGACTGAATATTCAGTGAAATGTATTCACCCTAATAATCCTAATCTGACTATAATCATGACAATACATATATGGGATATTTAATCGTATTCCCAAGTGATCATGTAGGCCTACGTCATTTATCGAAACTTTTTAATTCTGAATCAGGATCGATTAGGGCCTAATCCGGATCATCTCCAAAATTTAATCAATTATTATTCCTTTGCCAAGGAACACATCTCTACGAAAAGTTTCATACAGATCCGTTCATTGCGCGGTATAAGTTTGAGGTAATCCGACAGACAGATAAAAAATACCTTGATTTTCACAGGTGATACATAAGTTGCAAATGAGTTGCATGGTTTTCCGCTGCGCGTTACCCTCAACGTTCTTATGCATTATATTTCAACCCAAGTAGGCCTACATTATACAGTTTAACAATTACTTCACCAAACTTTATTTCTAATTAATCAAGCAATAAGTTTCACACCAAGCGAGGCCTAAATTTATATTATTTAGATAAGTTTTGATTCATTTCGCGTGATCATTAAAATCCATTGGAATCGCCACACATTAAAAATGCAAAACCGTTTTTTATGCTACAATCAATAGATTGCAGTAGGCCCTATATATAATTTTTTTATTTTTGTTTAAAAAATTCTGCCCGCACCTTGCATAAATCTGTATTATACTCTACATTATCAGGCTGATTATATTATATTTTGATGGGTGGATACATTTGTGTAGTGGTTACGCCGAATGCTTGTCACGCCGGTTTGCACCCCGCTCTGAAACTCTGGGTCAAAGTGACATGATGTTTCTTCCACACCCACCCCTATTGGGAGAGCTTCCGTCCATGTCTGGAGGACAGTGTCGTTTGATTCACTGGTCTCAACTTCCTGAGGAGGTTTAAATTGGTAAATAGTTTAGAGTGAATGTGCAATAATGTAGCCTAATATGCACTCATTCTTATACACTCATATCCTCATTTTTTTTAGAAAATTTTCCCAATAGAGCGACCATTTGATATCCTGGGGGAGAGATCCTGGAAGACCTTTGCTCGGCAGAATATTTTTTTCACTAGATGCTGGTTATTTTTACACGCCGTTTGATTTCTTTTAGTATTATCAAGGAAATCTCAATATTGAATTTCCTTATTACTGAAGGTCGAATTTTCTTAGCTAAAGCTATTCTACAGAGTAGGACTAATGGGCCGTCGGACTAATGGGCCGTCGGACCAATGGTATGTCGGAGCAGTGGGTCGTCGGACCAATGGGCCGTCGGACCAATGGGTCGTCGGACCAATGGGTCGTCGGACCAATGGGCCGTCGGACCAATGGGTCGTCAGACCAATGGTGCGTTGGACCAATGGGTCGTCGGACCAATGGGTCGTCGGACTAATGAGTCGTCGGACTAATGGGCCGTCGGACCAATGGGTCGTCGGACCAATGGGTCGTCGGACCAATGGGCCGTCGGACCAATGGGTCGTCGGACCAATGAGCCGTCGGACAAATGGGTCGTCGGACCAATGGGTCGTCGGACTAATGGGCCGTCGGACTAATGGGCCGTCGGACTATAGAGCGGTCTCCGTACGCTTCCAGTACAGTGTGCGAAGGGATATACCCTGCAGACACGTGGCATTTACCCATTGTCGTTTCAATGTCGGCCCACCGTTGTGGACGCTGGCCCAACATTGAAACAACATTGGGTGAATGCCCATGTTTGCTGGGATAAGTTACAGACCTAATTATATAGTTTGTCACTATTATGTGGGTCTCACAACCGTGATTCATAAATCATGGCCATGACGCACACACTGTGTCATATTATGTTGTGCCGGGAAAACGTACGTAAGACGTCCGCAAGACTTCCTTCAAATATGATTGTTTTAAGCACATCCTAATCCGACTCAAAGTGATTGTTCATAGTTGGTTTAGGCCTATGTTGGGACAACGTTGAACTGGTGTGACACGATAAAAACGCTGTGGCAATGTAAGCCTGAAGATGTGGAATAATATCTATTGTCAATTTTAAGTTTATTAGCCCTTTCAAGATTGAATTTACCATTGTCATGTTCATCCACCACAAGCGTCGAATTGTTGTCGCAATTCTTGACTTGTGGTGGATATAGATGATTTAAGGTGGGTGACAAATGAAAAAAAAATTGTTATTATAAAAACAGTTCTATGAAAATTGTCAGTTACAACGAAAATTGTCATGGAGCTGTTTAAAGTAATAACGCCATATTTTCTTCATTTGTCACCACATCACCCACAGAGTGGCAGATGCACCCTTTCATATCTAAGGCGACGAAGTAAGCTTCATTTACTAAGAGCCGTTCGCGTGGATGAAGATGGTAATGGTAAATTCCGGCTTGAAAGGGTCAAGGCGCTAAGTTGTAGCCTAAAATTCCAGTTTCAAATGATGAAAAAGAATTCTGTTGATGAACCTCAAACCGCTGTAGACATAATTTAAAGTTTCACCCACTTGAAGTTGTGACTCGCTACCGCGACCCACAACTTCAAGTGGGTGAAAATTACTCACATTTGCTCAATTTATGCCTAAACGCTCATTCAATTTCCAAGATCACTGATTTAACCTGATAATAACACAGACTAAAACAAAACTACATTCGGGGGTGGGGGGTGGTGGACTGAAGTTTTTGTCGCGGACAAATTCTTCATTCCAACCCCGCTCGACGGCACGTTGAATTTTTTTTGCAAATTTTATTACATGTTTATATGGAACAGTTCTTGAAGTAAATTATTTATTTAATGCAGAGTCTGCCCAAAATTATTTCCTTCAAAAATATTCCAGCCCCCCCCCCCCCCCCCGGGGATTGAATGGCTAAAACCGAATTATAGTTGAATACTTTGCATCTATCGCATATGATTGTATACATTTCAGAGGCGTTTTATTTGTTTGGAAACGTGCTTAAAGACATATAGTCACCTTGGTATTAAAGGGACGTATCTGCCACATTGCAAAGTGGCAGATACGACCCTTTAATACCGAGGTGACTATATTTATATGCGCATCCAAAAAGACAAGGGTTCACGTCACCCTACAGGTGATATACTATACCCAGCACACATGAGTCATTAATACAATGTTGTTTTAATGTTGGGCCTGCGTGGTAGACGGTGGACCAACAATAAAAAACCGTTGGTTCAATGTCTAAAGTTAGATTTCTTGCAAAACGCAAACAGCAGTAACTGTTTACTTTGAAGTAAGCAGTTACTGCTGCTTGCCTTAGCAAAATGCATGGTTCCTACTTATAAGAATAATGAGTGACGTAACCGTTTATTAGGAAATTGTCACTTCGTCGTCTGTGCCAAGTGTGATATCAAAGAGCGGCAACCTTCTCCGCAGACACGAGACATTGAACCAATGCTCTGTAATGTTGGGCCAGCATCAAAGACTTTGGGCCAACAATAGCCCGGCATTATATCAATGTGTTGTTCTTGACTGGGGATTCCCAACTCGAATGGAATAAAAATTGCCCGAATTCATCACTGATATTACAGGAAGCCCAGTGAACGCTGTGCCAATACTGATTTGACCTTCACCTACTTACAGCGCGGAGAAAGAATCTGACGTCTGTTGACGTCAGATTCTGACGTCTAAAGTAGATCCCCGCACTGTAAGAGTAAAAATATTTATAATGGCCGTAGACCCATAACATAGGTAGGCCTATTTAAATGAATCGGAAAGAGTTAACTAAGGCATTTATGACCATTTCAAATAGACAATACACCTTTGATCTCCATGGTTTTTACAAAAATATTTCAGCTCCCCTAGTCGGTTGTATCGATCACATGGAACATTTTGAATAAATATTACTTGTATGAAAAATCGCATTTCCATCACAATAATGAGGTTCAGCAGGGGAGCATATAACAAAGAATCCCAGCTTTGATCCTATCTCAACTTTATCTCATTTCCATCAAAAAAGTTAGGATTGATCCTAACTTTTCTAATGAAAATGAGAGAAAGTAAGGATAGGATCAAAGTTAGGATTCTTTGTAATATGCACCCCAGTGGACCCCTCCCACTAACAATCCTTGAAATAAGGTTTTCTTAACCTTCTCTCATTTCCATTAGAAAAGTTAAGATAAATCTTAACTTTTCTAATGACAGTAAGATAAAGTTAAGATAACTGTAATTTTTGGATTCTTAGTGGGATGGGCCCCAGAGCTTTGATTTGAAATATTATCCACGGGTATCTATTTTTAAATATTTTTATTCACCTTGGTGTGGAAATTGCGACGGCCATTCACATCTCAAGATGAATGAGAATGGGACTATAAACCTAGGTATTAGGCTGAAACAGGTTTCAGCCGCAGATTGACCCCATCAAAAACTTGTGGGACATTTCTTTGGACGGTGATATCTAACACTAGTCTTGTCCTCGAATAATCAGGTCTAAAATAGCTTTTTGAGAATCAGTAACGTTACAGCTACGGGATCGCATGCTCAGCTCATTTTCCGCATAGTCATTAAGAAGTTATGGAAATTTTTCGGACCTTGGGGTCGAGATCGCTCTCAGTTCCCGCCATGTTGAAAATCTGTTTTTAACAAATACCGAAATCCACGATCTCAGATAGGACGTCAGGACTAGGTGTTAGGATCGCCAATAAAGGAGCAGCGTCGCAGACGGAGTATCAACATTAATTCAAATTGAAAAAAACAATATTTCAGCGTTGTATAAGTTAGTATACGTCAGCCCAGAGAGCACGACATTATACTGAGATACTTGTTTACTGATTTGACTAAGTCTTGTCGTAGGTTGCCCACCTGGGTATGCACGCTCCATTACCATCGTGATTTACAGGCGCTGACACGTGGAATTCCACAGGAAGTCCGGATGACTCTTCTCTTCGGGCGCTCTGTTATAAGTAGTCATGATCATGATGATGAGCTAATTATCAGCATTGTGTCACCTGAGAGAAAGGTGCTAGCCGATGTGTGATAACCCAGTGGATATATATGATATATCTAAAAGAACTCAGCTGCGAACATTCACATGCTAACTTGAACATGTTGAACAGTTTAAACTTGACGCGATCTACTACGGGAGTTCTAAACCTGACAGAAAATCAAAGTTTCGTAAACCTCTATGACATATTTTGTGGACGTTACTTAAACTTTAATTTGTAAGGTTGTACATTGCGAGAAGGCGAATTTTTGTACCACACCGCCTACCGATTATTGGATTATTATTGACGTGTTGTCCATCCTCGTGTCATTGTGTTGTCGTCTGGCACTTAAAGGGTGGATCCCCTCTGCACTAGTACATCAGCTACACACACCAGCGGAGTACATCAGGCTTAATTTTGGAGAGACCTCCGCACTTGATATGTCATCTGGCCGGAAGCAGGGCACTGTTGCCATGGTTGTGAGGGCTGTGAGGTGGACACTGCTTCTGGGAAGTGTCAGCTTGCTGTTAGATGTCGCCGACTCCTCCCCCCTTCTCATCAGGCTCACACCGCTACACGTACGATTCTCTTTTTCATATCACCACACTAGTATATTATATTATGCTGTTTAACCCTTTAACCACCGGTACTGAATATATTCGTTTTTATCATTTTTTACTACCACATTAAGCACTATCTTTGAAACATGTGGCATCAATTAGCAATATTTAAAAAGAGTTGACCTCCATTTTTTGAAATCTGAATAATTTTCACTCACTTGAAGTTGTGTGTCGCGTCAGCAAGACACAACTTTAAGTGGGTGAAAATTCCAATTGAATAATTTGGCGGTTAAAGGGTTGACCCCTGTAGCTCTGGGGTGATACATTTATTTTTCACTCACTCGATGTTGAGGATCGCTACCGCGATCCCCAACGTCGAGTGAGTGAAAATTTAATGGATTGATGAATTTTAAGGGCCACAGATTAATGTATAGAAATGTTATGTTAGAAACCGCTTCCAGGAATGTTTTTACAGTCGACACCAGTTCTTCGGCGGGTAACCCTTGTCATGCTAGACTCGTACATATATTATGGTTACAAGCTTGTTTCAAAAGAAAAGATTATCATGTTAGTATTATACCCTTGTAGCACTGATGTCCATTGAAGTCTCTCAGTGCTTTCTCTACCCCCTTTATATGTTGGCCCTCGCGATAGTGGTTATTTTTAATCTTAGCGAGGGTCTCCCAGCCATGGAATTTTTGGCGAAATCTCTCTCTCTCTCTCTCTCTCTCTTTTTTTCTCTCTCTCTCTCTCTCTCTCTCTCTCTCTCTCTCTCTCTCTCTCTCTCTCTCTCTCTCTCTCTCTCTCTTTTATACGGGAACCGTCTTTATCTGACTGTAGACTTCAGATTTTGACGTAAAAAACGATCCCCGCACTGAAAGGATTAAACAATTTATACTGGCCGTAGTCCCATGACATAGGTATTAAAATGATAAATCACCCGAAGACAATCTGAATACTAACGCTCATGCTTAGACTGATTATTTAACCCTTACAACGTTGAAATATTTTTTTAGAAACCTCGGAGAACAAAGGGTTTTTTCAATTTGACGTCATCATAAATGTCTTCGTTTTGCTTTAATTCTTTCAGTGCGGGGATCGGCTTTATACTTCAGAATCTGACGAATATAAAGACGGTCCCCGCGCTGAAAGAGTTAAAATTATAAAATAAATAAATAAATAATAATAAATAAATAGTTAAAATATAAATTACAGGGATTTTTGTAAAAAAAGATCAATAGATCTTCTCTCTCAACGCAAAACATTGTCTAACCTAAAAAGGTTCGTATTTTCCACGCCCAATGTTGTTATATATATAATATTACAAAATTAGTTCTGTAATCATTAAAATTAAATTTTAAATGACGTCATAAATAAGTGTAAGAAAGTTGCGGGGAGGTACCTTATCGCGTGGCGGGTTCTCAAATCAGAATTATTCCACTCGAGTTGTATTTACATAGAGAATATATATTTATTTCTCATCCAATTCTAGCTTCTAATTTGCGCCACGTGTTTTTGTTTAACCAGGACACAAAGCGTTGAGTGACAGATGCACGCGGAGTCCGCCCTGGGGGGTGTCACCTCATTTACATAATGTGGTCAGCACGGGTACTTACTCCTGACCTTGTGTTTGTTATTTCATACGAATTATGAATTATTGGGCAATGATTTTCTTTACCCGGCCGCACATGGTGACAATTAGCATAATTTAGTTTGCGCGGTGTGCGCCCGTGACCTGTGGTGAAGTTTTGATAAACGTGATTGGCTGTAATCAATCACCATTGATCACCTTGATCACAGGCTTGACAAATCGTCACTTTGGATATGAAAGGGTGTATCTGCCACTTTGTCAAGTGGCAGATACACCCTTTCATATCAAATGTGGCGAAATATACCAAACATATATTTATTCGTGTAACTACTAGCAATGTAAGAGATGTCATTCTGCTAAAAAAATACTCGCCTTTGGATAAACACTCCATCACTTTTGGATCAACGTCTCTGACGTTGACCCGGCAATTTATCTTTTATCTTACACAGAAGCGTGATGACGTGGATGACGTGGTTGTTACGTTGTTTATCTTTCACAGAAGCGTGATGACGTAGATGACGTGGTTGTTACTAGGTTTATCTTTCTCCTTCACAGAAGCGTGATGACGTAGATGACGTGGTTGTTACTAGGTTTATCTTTCTCTTTCACAGAAGCGTGATGACGTGGATGACGTGGTTGTTACGTTGTTTATCTTTCACAGAAGCGTGATGACGTAGATGACGTGGTTGTTACTAGGTTTTTCCTTTCTCCTTCACAGAAGCGTGATGACGTAGATGACGTGGTTGTTACTAGGTTTATCTTTCTCTTTCACAGAAGCGTGATGACGTGGATGACGTGGTTGTTACGTTGTTTATCTTTCACAGAAGCGTGATGACGTAGATGACGTGGTTGTTACTAGGTTTATCTTTCTCCTTCACAGAAGCGTGATGACGTAGATGACGTGGTTGTTACGTTGTTCTTTCTCTTTCACAAAAGCGTGATGACGTAGATGACGTGATTGTTACGTTGTTCTTTCTCTTTCACAGAAGCGTGATGACGTAGATGACGTGGTTGTTACGTTGTTTATCTTTCTCTTTCACAGAAGCGTGATGACGTGGATGACGTGGTGGTAACGTTGTTTATCTTTCTCTTTCACAGAAGCGTGATGACGTGGATGACGTGGTGGTACGTGAACAGGGGGACACAGCGCCCGCCGGGGTGGAGGAGCTGAGGTCAGAGGTCAGCGTACTGAGTCAGCAGCTACATCAGACGAGACAAGAACTAGAGCAAACGAAACAGCAGTTTCAGCAGCAGCTTCAACAGCTTCCAAGGATGGAGGTGAGCGAGGTAGAGTGTTTCTTGACACAGGGGCGTATTCAGATCTGCATAGCTAAATGGCAGTAACTGCTTACTTGAAAAGTAAGCAGCTACTGACTTTTTGCTTTGCACGACAGTATTCAAGGAGGGAGGTTCACAAAAAACTCAGAAAACGAAGACAATTAGGATTTATCTCAAGTTACTCTCTTTTTTTTTTCCTTTATTTATATTGGAAAAGTTCAGATAAATCTGAACTTTTCTGAACTTTCTCATTAGAAAAGTTAAAATAAGATGTGTCTTAACGTTTGTAATGGGAAAAATAGGGTTTATCTCAACCCTTCTAAAGAAATGTACAATTAGGTTAATGGATACTAACCTACTTTTACACCGAATAATTTAAAAGGAAATTCTCCAGTAACCAAACACACTTATAAAAGCATAAACGTATCTCCTTGTGGGTTTATTTCTAACCCTTTTCACGCTTAGTTATCTTATTTAATTTTTCACCAACTAACCACGTTGTTGCAGCGGGGATGTTGGCCTGATCAGAGCCAGTAGGCCCCTACAGGTGTACTTGGCCTACACACGGATACGGCACAACGCGTGACATCCATTTGATACCTGAATTTTCATTTGAAACCTTCAAATGTTATTTGATACCTCCGAATATAATTTGAGACATGTGTTACGTTATTAACACATGACGAAATTAGTGTTATGAGAGCACTACAACCGAGTATGTGGTAATAATGCATGATATAAAATATAAAACAAAAAACGGCTGTAATATATATCATATTAACCCTTGTCCTGCTGAATTGCTTCAATTGTATTTTTCGTCATTTGAAGCTGGAATTGCTAACGCAATTTCCAGCTTCAAATGACGAAAAATATTACTATTTATGAAAAATAGACATGTCTGAAATTAAATTATTGGATCAACAAAGCGTCAATTAAAAACTATTTTATCAATATTAAGTGATATTTTTATTGATCTAAAACATCCTCAACCCCGTATATATCCGGGCATAGCAGGACAAGGGTTAACCTCAATCTGTGGATGTTTTCAGGTGAAATGTCGGACGAGATTCACATACTGGTATGAGGCGGTGGGCAAGTCTTTGGAATACCTGGATCAGTTTGATATTCACTGTCATTCCGGTGAGTTCCTGAGGCAGTGGAGGATGACGTGGGGACAGCACGGCATTAAAAAGGCAGTCCGATTTGTCTGCTGTAAATTCAACTTTTCACAACCCGCCTCTCACATTGTCCGACACGACACCAACACACAATCACAGCATAATCAAAAAGGGGAAGGGGCGAGCTCTAGTGGTCTACAAACACCGGCGACGGACATGCGGTGAGGCAACGCCGCCATTATAACATCAATCTGCTTGGTGATTTGTAGAAATGACAATTGAATTTGAAAATGATTCTTACATGCCGGAATTAGCATGTGCCGGCGTACTTTAGGGCAGTGCAATTTGACGTAGGTAAAACATGGGACCCACTTCAAATGTGAAATTTCAAAGGACCAGTTAATTTACCGTACAGTGATAATTTACTGATGGCAACAAAGACAAATCTAAAGCAAAAAGGACCAGTTGTTCATTTGCTCTCTTGTGTCCAAGCTCTTGGGCAGACATTTTCAGAGAGATTGTTCTGATTCTACCATTTAGATACAAGATTCCAACTGAGCATGAGCTATGATGACAAAAACACGTGGGGTTACGCTTTTAACGAATTTGCCACCCAGTCGCGAAAAAGGATGGATGCGCATTGGCCTGCCTTGCGAGGTGAAGCATCAATACGTTGTATATAGCAGTAACTGGCGAAGCGAGAGGTTACGTTCAACAATAGGAATTGGACATGTGAAGATTATTTTTACTTTGCAACAATGAATAGTGTTAGTGCACCATTATCGTGTGCTGAGTAACAGAGAGTCTGTTAATAGAGTCATGTCTATTTGCAAGGGTACCATTATAAACGTTGCAGATGGTATTTTAAAAGTACTTTGGTCCACGTTGTAATCTTATTTTATTGTCGTCATTACATTTGTGTGACCAGTTAAGTTGTTAAATTGACCCGCA
The DNA here is from genome assembly GCA_964017125.1 of Flabesymbios commensalis. Classification (NCBI taxonomy): domain Eukaryota; kingdom Metazoa; phylum Annelida; class Polychaeta; order Terebellida; family Flabelligeridae; genus Flabesymbios; species Flabesymbios commensalis. The sequence goes on along the minus strand of OZ024909.1, from coordinate 23,023,299 downwards.
TTGATGGTACATCGACATAAATAGATGGAACATTGACTCAACATATGAGCCAGCTAGGTTCATCAGCGCATGTTGTTGTTACTGAGTTGACAGAGTGATACATATTTATATAAAACAAAGAGATGCATGTTATCGTTATTAAGTTGACAGTATCATACATCTTCGTATAAGTCAAAGAGATGCATGTTATCGCTATGGGATGGATAGTATCATGCATCTTAAGAAAAAGAGATGCATGTTATCGCTTTAGAGCGGACAACGGAAGACAACAAATGTGTGTTATCCTTACGGAGTGGATAGTATCACACAGGTCAAGACAAAGAGATGCATGTTATCGTTACCGAGTGGACAGTATCAAACAGCCTAAGACAAAGAGATGCATGTTATCGTTACCGAGTGGACGGTATCAAACAGCTTAAGACAAAGAGATGCATGTTATCGTTACGTAGTGGACAGTATCAAACAGCTTAAGACAAAGAGATGCATGTTATCGTCACCGAGTGGACAATATCACACAGCTTTATATACGACAAAGAGGTGCATTCCATCGTTAAAGAGTATCATACAACTTTACACACGAAACACTAGGTGCATGCTATCGTTATGTAGTGGACAGTGTCATAGTATACATATGGCGCCAAAAGGCCTGTAAACTTAAATCACTTTTTGAACAGTGGCTCCCATCCTGCAGCTTCATAAAAACACCTCGTGATTAAAGGGTTGTAAACGCCACATAACATAAGTGGCGATGACAACTCTTTAAGCCCAAAGTGCTTATATGTCGAGGCTATGTTTTATTTTTTATTTTGTAAAATATATATTGCGTTGTTTACTCCACCTGCATTCCACTCTTTTTATCTGTATATTATGGTGCTACGTGTTACGAATTGTTGACCTTGTACTTAATAGTAACCGGGTTAGTAGAATGTACTTTATCAGATTATCTTTGTTGTTGTTTCTATGTTATAATAACCTCAACATTACTGTAGGACACTATCATGACATTAATTTAACATATCTACATCAAAGCACATTCCAAGATAATAGCCAATGTAGATAAAAAAAAAGTTCATTTAAGGTTATTTTGCATTATACAAACCCCAAAAAACACAGCATGCATCAAACGATTACTTCGTCATGCCAACCTGAAGATAAAGGTTTAGATCTATAATTGAATATGGTAAGAGTTGAAAACAACAGAGCAACAATTATTCATTTACCAATAATATGTCATTTTGTGATGATAAGCCATAATAAGAAACACATTTTATAAACATTTTACCAAAATCATTTGTTTTACGTTTATGTAAAATATTCGGAAATAATTTTACCTCCATTATTTCATGTTATGATTTTATATCAGATTTTACTTTTTATGTACATTTTGTACATTACTGTTCGCATATATTTGACAAATAAGATACAGTGCTCATTCAGACTTTCTGCTGTTATTTCACAGTTATTTCACATATTTCTAGCATCATTCCTTTATTTTAATTATTTATTTACCTATTAAATATGCGTGACGGCCACATTTGTTTGTTTATATCATTTTGTATTATTTATTTATGTGATGTTGCCAGTGTATCTGGATTAGATGTTCGGCATGGTTAATAGCCAACATTATATTATCGAATACGTGCCATTATAATCAAACGTTTTACATTATTGATAAGATCCATTGGTTTAATCTTGGTCTGATTCTAGTCCAGCATTTACCCTTGTCCTGTCAAACTTATATACGCTTTCCAACATGTAAAGCTAAATAAAAATGCATCTAAAATTACGGGGTAGTTGCCCAGTTAATGAAATAATTTAATTGAGATCCAACTAAATTTGAAAAGTAAATAGATACTATTACTATATTAGTAACTGAGAATTAGCAAGTCAAAACAAACCTAATCGGATTTATGAACAATTGTGGTATAATGTTTTGGTGACGTTTTATATACTGCTGAACAAAACGTAATTATGTCAATCACTTATTTAAAAAATAGTCAAACTATTGTGACTTTCGTACTTCAAATTTTAAATGGCACAATAAAATCAACTATTGTTTTTATTACTACTTGTAAGGCAACATTCGAAAAATATAAGATTGTTAAATATAGCATTATTGTGCAATGTTACACAGGTTTTTTTAAAAGAAGGATTGGTATGTGTATTTATACATAACATTATTATTATTGTCAACATGCATCCCAGTTTGGCTGACTGTACATGTACATACTGTAAATATATATGTCGGTATTCTATCATCTTGCCAGAAAGAAACTGCCACATTCCCTGCGTTTAGAGTTAATGGTTACATACATATAAGGGGTCCGGCGATTGTTTTCACCGTTCTGGCATGCTCGATTTCAGTAGAATCTCATAGCCTTGAAATTAAGCAAGAAGTGAAGCTAAGTAGGGTACACTTAAAAATGTTGTATGTTTTTTGTCAACTGTTCAATCTGTTTTGTTCTCCTACCTCCCTGGTACAAAAACATAACAAATAGCATTCCACACTCACTCCTGACACCATGTAAATATTCATATTTTCAAAATTATGGTCCTCAGTTGTTTAACATTATGACTAGGAAATTATTGCTGTACAGGCCAGTGTCATTTGGCCTTTTCCGACAAAAGGTTATTTTATTTATATAAAAAAGTAGTACAATTTCTGATAGTAAAATCTGATCCAGAAACAAATAAATCACTAAAACGGTTGATAGTGAAACAACACGTACACTATTTTCACTCTCTTTTTACAATGGCCAGTTCCAACTACCATAGCTTGTTGAAGGATGTACGCGTAGTTTGGTGTTTGTGAATGAAAACGTATTTTTATCGCTGAGAATGCTAGTATTGAAGTTAGTTTTTACCGTCAATAATAGTAGCTACATCAGTGTGGTATACTTATTTTTTCATTTTGGTGTTTACAACTGCTGACTGTAAATGCTGCTATAATGTAATAAACATTCCATATAAATTCCTCATCATGTTCATTTATATATATGTTTGTTCTTTGTTTATTACGTTTATAGAAACAACAAATAAGTATGACTGACCATAAACATCATAGACGAAAGAGAAGTAGGCCTATTGTTTACATATGCAAGTGCGAAAATGTTTTTACTTTACTACAACCAGAAAATTGCGTAAAATTAGAAGTGACTGATGATAGAAAAAAATTGTTTGAACATTATTTACAAATGGGACACATTTGATCATGCTGTTTGGGATTTTTAATCAATATTTTTTAACTTTTCGACCAATTGTCAACTTTTCGACCATGGGTCTGGAAACCATATTTCCATATTATCAAAGCAAACATTTCACCCTCTGGGGAAAACTGTTTGTACGGTGTTTTTAATTATGCATAATTCACAATAAATCTATGTTAGGCCTGGGGGTGTTTCCATGAAAAATAGTTTTTGCGCTGCAATCCCCCCTCCAACATGCATTGATCGTATAGACGTACATGAGCTTTATTTTTCCAAACATCAACCAAAATTTAAATCTCCAATTTTTTTGTCGGTCCTTTCGTCACCATAAACTTGACATTGTTATATGTGCAAGCATATTACCGTATTTTGCTAGAATAATAATAAAAGTACTAATTACGCAAAATGGAAACTGTTTTAATATAATTATATAACAAAATTTTAAAATAAATCACTTTTAATGTCATTTGCCCAACAGAAAGAGATAAATCTTAATTTATTTTCCACATGGATTTGTTGTATTTTAATACTCGCTAATTTACATCAAACGACATTTTTGTTGGAGGTAGAAATATTAACCAAAGATATAAGTGTATAAAAAAAAAATATATTTTAATTATGTTTAGCTTGTCTATTTTCATATATTATGGGCAAATTGTTCAAAATTATATGAATATATAGCGTAAAATAAAAATAAAAATTGTGGGAATTAGCAATACTTAATGCAATTTATCTACTATTCAAATGATAAATATATAATACATAGATTATTTGATATTACCATCCTTGACGATGGCTCGAATGGAAATTTTCTGATACTTTATTAACATTATTTACGGTATAACATAGTTATACCATACAAAAGTCTGACATATTATGTAGCCATATTAGTCTGGCAGAATATACTGTCGGTTTGCAAAGGTATGATAATGCAGAGGTATGTTATAATACTATGAGTGCATCAAATGTGAAAAGGTTGCTATTGGCATGCAACTGAACACTACACGCGAGTTCACAAGACTAATCTGAACGCATGTGAGATTGTTATAGGTACCAGATACATGCATATCATTGTTGTAGCTATGTACGATATTGGAGGCTGCTTTCTTGGGACGTGACATGATCATTCTAGAGACAACCATAAATGTTATATTGGGATTGAAGCATGAAAGATGGGTAAGGACACATGAGATAGTTTGATAATATTTTATACATTACATAGAAGCACAACAAGGCACTTCCTTTCAAGTGCTACATAAAACACTAGCTATGGTCAAACACGAAATTTTTAAAAAGAATCTGTTATTGACCAGAACCTGATGTAGAAGCGTGAGAGACCCGCAAAAGTGGGTGGGAGATACACAAATGGCAACGGCCAATAGGAGAGGAGATTACAAACTGATGCTGCCACAGTGAGGCTGGCCAATCACAACCCACGAATGAGAGATCCGTCAGGCCCAATTCAGGCCGGTTGTTAACCTTTAAAACGAGTCTGCCGTCTATGGACTTCAGACTCTGAAGTTGGTCCCCGCACTAAAAGGGTCAAGGTTATCACTAGTCTTGTACTACTATGAAGACAGAAACGTTAACAAGCAACAAATAGCCTCTCTATGCAACAGGCCATCTATACAACTCAATGCTGAAAAATTTCTAGTACCCTACTTTGCCATGTTTACCCATATTTACCTCTTAATTATTAACCCATTTTTAACTTGGAGACCCCAAGTTTTTAGTCTGACTTTCAGCGAAAACGTCTGTCGTTAACTCCGTTTAACATCTGTTCTGCCTGTGCAAAGTCAAAAGGCATTATCGGCTCCCTGGTAAACTAGGCATTTACTGATTTTTAACTGGTTCTTCCTGCCATAGCGTTGCCAAAAGGCCGTATTTGCTCACTTGTAAAGCAGGTATTTATTTTTATTTATTTATTGCACCTCCATATTTGGAGAAATAAAACATACAAATACAACATATTATAACAGCATCATAATACAAATATACTAAAATGTAATATGTAAATGGCATAATAAAATATCTTGAAATCTAGTAAGCAATGTGACTAGAGTGTGTGGTCTGGAGTGTCTGAGGCCATAGTCATGACTATGTAGCAGTACTCTGAGGGTGTCCACAACACCATCTTCTTCGACTTTGACTACATTTCGTCTGTGGTGCTTACACTTAAATGCACTCAAAATAAGTGGAGCCCCCATATTAATTACGTTAGCAGCCAAAGTTTGAGGAAATACATCACCATGCCCAATATATCGGGCAGCAAAATAACAGCATAAATTACGTAGTGGTGAGTCCACTTTAAAAATCCTCCTCCACAGATTAATTCTACAATTATTGATAGTCTCGATGCACCGATAAACATTTAAGGCAGTCAGAATTTTACTGTGACGAGAGCACTTACTGAGCCCAAGTGACTGTTTAATTAAGGAACCTTGGGTTGATTCAATGTTTTTAAAGGCTATTTTTGACAGAGAAACAGCTTCCATGCCGTACAGAAGTGTAGGACAGCAGACTGTCTTCCACAGGTGTGACTTTATGTCTGTAGGCAGACCAGGATAGCTCATACCAGAGGAGCTCATGCTGTAAAATGCTTGTCTACATTTCTGTATTCTTTTATTTACATGTTTTTCACTCTTGCCATCGTTGGTAAAAATAATACCAAGAACATCTAATTCGGTGGAGATTTCCATACGCTGAGAGCCCAAGTACCAAGATGGTTGACGACAGAATAAATCGGCTCCTGAAATCATGCATTTTGATTTGGCAATACCAAAGTTGAACCGCCATTTCTTCGAATATGCAAGGCAGATATCAATAAGTGATTGGAGGCCACCTACTGTGGCACTAAATACATTTATATCATCAGCATATGCAAATGATTGATATGAATCAGGTCCATCAACAAGCAAACTAATTAAAAATATACAAAAGAAACGTGGTGATAAGACACTACCTTGACGCGTACCTCGTGTGATATTAAACATATTACTGTATGAGCCGTTCATTCTCACTGAGGCTTTCAACCTGGAGTACCACCTGTACATAATAAGCCATTGATTAGTTGGGATCTTGTCCCTTAGCTTATAAAGAAGCGCACTGTGCCAAATGGAATCAAAACATTTTTCTGCATCTAAACTACATGTGTACACAGGCGATCCTCTATGGCGGAAATATGAGGTTACATCATTAAATAAGGCGGCTGCGAAAGTAGTACCTCTATTATCACGGAAACCAAATTGACTAGGACAACTGTCATCTTTAGGAAGCATTAATAATTCAATCAATTTAGCATGTGTGGTACTCAGTGTTATAGGTCTATAATTACCAGAGATGTTCGGATTTAAAGTTGGTTTCTTAAGGACAGGAATTATAACACCTAAGGTAAAAGACTCAGGTACCAGTCCATGAGACAATATTTGAGAGTAAAAGTTCGAAAACACACTATACATTAATTCACTTTGCCCATATATAAGATGCTCAGTTGAGATATTGTCTGACCCTGGTGATTTGCCTTTGGTAAGGGAATGTATTAACCTAGCCACTTCATGAGTAGTCACATGTTTGTCTGTATAATAATTGTCATTACTCAGGTATGTTTCATTTACAATAACTGCTATGCGCTGTTGGTCGAGATGAAGATTACCAGAATCCTGCATAATAGAAGCATAGTGTTCTGCGAGGCTATCTGCTTCTAAGGGAGATGTACTGTTCTGTTTGCGTCTGGCACTAATACGGTTCCAAATGCTTTTAATGTTATTACTCTTAAAATCATGTGTAGCAGATCTAATATGTTTGTCTATAACGGACTGTACGTTCTTTTTGCAAATACATCGAAAACGCCGTTTTAAGTCTTTATAGCACTCGTATACAGTTCCACTTCTGGGCCGACCACAAGTTGACCATAGTCGTCACCAGAATTTCTTTTTGTCTCTGAGTTTCTGTACCTCTGGACACCAGAACGCCTTTGGTTTAAAGCGTTTCTCTGGGTAGCATCCAGCCTCTTTAGCAGCTTGGTGCATGGCATTGCTGATATCTTTGTCATGAGAGTCTAGTAGTTTTTGTTTGGTTTTGAGATCAGCCTGCTTGACAATTTTAATGAGAGTGATATTTTCAAGTTTTCTTTGCAATATATCCCTATATTTATTTTTGCGTTCCGTGTCTCCCCAGAGTGGGCGTGCGAGAGCTTCATCCTGCTGTATCTTAGCTGCTTTCATAGGAATATTCACATCAAGGGTAAATAACATACGGAGGGGCAGGTGATCTGAAACATTGCCATCAAGTTCGGGGATTATTTCACACATCTCAATGGTGTTTACATTATGGCTTGTGGTAAGGATATGATCGATCCAGGTATAATGAGAATTTTTGTGGCAGAAATATGTGTATTCAGGGTTCTGAGGATGAAGAAAATCAGCCACAAGCAAGTTATTGCAAACTAAGAAATCGTATAAAATGTTACTGTGCACATTAAAACCTGGCTTGCGGTACCAGTTACTCTGCAGTTTTTAGTGCGCGGTAACTGAACGTTCATGTCACCACATATCTTCAGAGGAGCACCCTGAGTGTGATTATCAATGACAGATTGAAGGACGTCCACAGTACTGACAAAGCTCTTAGTTTGACTAGCATCATTTCCTTTAAAATATGGTAGATATGTACAAATAATAGACTGCAGTGAATTACCCTGGTGATCGAGTACAGATACAGTTATGATTCTGTCAGAAGGTGTTTCTAATGAAAAATAATTAAAATCTTTATGATTTCGACATATCACAGCTACTCCACCAAAAGGTCGCCCACAATAGTCACTGGGAGTGTCGACCATTGATGATTTTGTAAAAACAGACCATGAGTAATTTGATAGTGCTTTATCATGTTTGATGACCTCTTCAATAAGATGTAGTTCGTGTGGCCTTAGCCACGTTTCAATCAAACATAAAACATCACAGGCGAGCAGTCTTTGTGTTATATAGTGAGCACATTGTTTAAAACCCTTACAGTTAAATGACTCTAAGGCGAGCTGGATTTTATCAGTGCTAGTGCCACTGCTAGTGGCTTTACTATTCAGTGCGGGACTGCCAAGTGTCATCTCGGTAGTAGGGATGTTGTTCGTAGTGGTAGTCTTCTGTCCGTTGCTGTGAATGGGTTCTGTCATGACCGTGACTATCTTCCCATCGTTGCATACGCTGAGCTGGTCGCTCTCTATAGTCATTGGGATTGATTGGGTGGCGTTGGAAGTGTTGACTTTGTTTTCCGAGCTGTGTTCGACTTCTAGGCCTCTCTGTCTGTCTGAAGCGAGGAGGGCGGTATCTTTGCTCGTTCTTTTTCTTATGGTTGAAATGCCTTTGCCAGGGAGGGTTCTGTGGCTTTGAACTTTGTCGAAAGGGCCGTACAGTTACACCCTCTGGCCAGCTAGAGTTTTTAAGCACCCGTGACTCATCTTCGGCAGCAACGGTCATCTTCAATAAGAGGAGAATTATCCCTGCGGGCAAGGACACAGACTTCAGCATTGCGTATGCCTATCTCCTCCAAGAAGAGGGTAACATCGTGAGCCGTATGCTGTGCATCTACTCCGCCAATGTACACATCTCTTCTTTTCTTGCTCACAGCAGCTTTAGGATTGTAGGCTTTTTGGATGTGGGGATTTCTTTTCCCAGTTTGACGTTATCTTGTGGCATAGCTTGTCGATGTCTCTCTAGCCTTTTTGATTTTCTAGCTTTCTTTCGTTGGTGTCTTTTTGGAAAAATAAAGTTTTCTGATCCACCGGTTCTGATAGGCGAGTCTGGAACTCTTGTAGTTGTGATGTCATGATCACTGCTGCCATCACTGCTCTCTTCTGAACTAGTAGATGACTCATCAGTCTCCTCATCATTTTTTGGGTTTTGGTCTTGGGTTACTTCTCAGACTCTACTACTTTCAGTCTATTTTCCAGGCAATCAAGTCTTGTGGTCAGGTCAGCTACGACCTGAATGAGAGTTTGCAGCTCATCACCTGGTGGGACTAACACGTCATGGGTGGTGTCTGAATTAGGCTGTGTCTTAGGCACCAGGATTTTCTCCAGTTCCTTGGCAGCTTGTTTATTGGCAATGCTATATCCCATGTAAAATATATCTCGGGCGATTTTGTTTTTCACTTGTCTATTTATCACTCGTTTGTCTTTGTACTCAGAGAATGTGTGTAATACAAGGTCACCCAGCTGTTTTTGTAGTGACGCCAAACACTCCATATCAGTTTTTATTAGCTCTTTTTGTATGTCCATGGCGGCATATCGGTAAACAATATGTAGTGAATCTAGGAAGACAGAGCTATATTTGGAACAATCGACACTACTGAGTTCAGATAGTTGTGTAATAATATGAGGCTCATTCGTTCCAGCCATAGCTATCTGCGTATTTTTATTGTCTGTTGGGAATCTTGCTTCTGCACAGGAAGGACATAGCATCATGTCACCCTGGCTGAGAGTCACAGAATTATCATTACAGTTGTTTGGACAGTTCCCTGCAGAGCCAATGCCTGGCAAACCTTCACAGCGCGGCATGGCTATGTATACGAATTACGTGTGTAGATAAATTGTGATGTAGATTGTCTGTACATGAGATGATCACTCAAGCGTGACGAATATATTGGGTAGTCTCAGCTGCAATTTCAATTGATCTTATTCAATATGGCGGCCCCCATGATGATCGATAATACAATGTATTACAATGTGGGCCACAAGATCCCTTCAAATAGTGTCTTTCTCACCAAAGAGTAGCCCTGTGATTCAATTCAGGATCTGCGGGAGCTCTTCCAACACATTGATATCGTAAATTTAAAAATAGAGACCTTCTCAGTGTAGCAGGGTGTAATTGTGAGTGCCGATCACGAATTTGCACTTTAGTTAATTTCACTGACAGCTGACAATTGCGTGTGGTCTTCTCGTTGTGTGTTTGCTGGTTGCCTGGGTGACTGCCGTCTGGTTGGTTGCCATCTGGTTGGCCTATCACGTCCTGATCCGAATTCGTCCTTCCCGCGAATTCATGTTTCTCTTCATAATTTCTCTCTCATTCCATTAGTTAACATGTAGTGAAATCGCCATGATTTCCTCTGCTTTCAGGTTGGTGATCGGAATATTGTTTTTAGTCAATCTTGGTAATTGTTCTAGGTTAATACTAGTTCTTGTATTGTAGTGTTATTCGTTTAAATAATTATCCTGTTCATAATTATTCAGCTTATGAAGGAGTTGTACGAATTCATAGTTGACTCAGTCTTCTGTCGGCATCAGTACAATGCCAGTAATGTTTCTCTAGATAATTTCTCTCTCATTCCATTAGTTAACATGTAGTGAAATCGCCATGATTTCTTCTGCTTTCAGTGACATGTAACTGACGTGTACTAAATTTATCATCTTCATCGCTGTCATCAGGGTCATCTTCATGATCTTGGTTTTGACACTCTGAGTGTGACGATGTAAATAAACTGTGATGTGAGACCATTTGAACCTGTTGTTTGTTTACCTGATTTACTCCAACCAGTACGACCTATTCCAACCCGCAAAAAGAACCTAGTAATTGTGATATAAAGACCGCATTATACTCCTTAGGAGAAGGAGATTAAATCTGGCAAAATCAGAATAATTAAATCAGATAAAAATTGAGATATAATATTTATAGTGTCTGTATGACTGCATTCGTTACATATCCTCGCATTCGTTACATGTCCTCATATACTTCCTTTACTTCCTTTACGCTGATGTCACTGCCTCCTTCTTGTTTGTAACAGCACTTTCAATAGACAGTATATGCACACTTGTGAAATAAGCAGAAACTTGGTTTTGCTGTGAGCAGAGGCGTTCATTGTCATGCTGGTTCTAGGCAGTCAACATGATCCAATGTTGGTTAAATGTTGTGCCATCATTTATGACACTGTTCCAACATCGGACCAACATTGTATCAGTGTATTGAGTTGCCGGTGACTACAAAACGAGACGCTTAGCCAATGCTGTTTAAATGCTGAGCCATTGCTGTAGACAAATTGGCCAGCATTAAGCTAACATTGGATAAACGTTTATCGTGTTGAGGCCTATATATTGGTGGACTAATGCTGGGATAATGCTGGCCCAGTGTTGTAAACGGCGGGCCACCATTAGACTAACATTGTGTCAGCGTCTAGAGTTTGCTGATTGGCTGTGACCAAACCCAGTTAACTCGAGGCATTGACCCAATGTTGTTTTTATGTCGTGCCGACGTCGAAGATGTCGGGCCAATAGTAGAACAACATTGGGTTAATGCTTCGTATTTGCTGTGATAAGTGTTTTCGCCCCCCCCGCTCTCCCACCTCTCTCTCTCTGCTGCAGTCACCTGTGTTATCTTACACAATATAGCAATTAGGCCATGGCTAAGATATTTATCTAAAAAAATATCAAATTTCGTTTTATTATAAATAGATTTTTGGACTTAGCGATTGAAGGCAATGGGAATTGATATAATTTATATACTTCTGGCTTGAAATATGACCGAATAACAACTTTTATTGCAATGCCCGTGCATGTAGTTGAGTTAACCCTTTTATTACGACCATCTGTCATGAAAAAGGGACAAAGTATGGTGAAATATACATTTTCAAAAAATATTATTGTCATTAATTCAACGTTCCTGGGTTATATCATCATATTATAGTTTTACACCCGTGCATTTTGAGTGGATGAATGACGATTTCGTGTCTTAATGAGCTCTGCCCGACACCATCTTTTGAGCATTGAACACTTTGTTAAAACACACGCTTAGCTACTTAATTACATGTAAAGAATACGCAGTGCCTGACTTATAAAGAGTATTTGCGGGATTCCCACAAAAAAATTAAAACTGGCCCGACATAATTTTATCTGTGCATGTTTTTGACGCAACAAGTTAATTTTAGTGGGCCATACAATTTTTCAAGACAAGTTCTAGGCCCCGGCTAAATAATAACAGATCGCCTGCTGAATTAACCATATAAAAAATATATAATATATTTTCTGTGGAATTAACTACCAAGTCATTACCAGTGAATCTTTTTAAATTTCAGTTCCCAATGTAAGACGCCTATTTTTCCAAGCAGGAAAAATATTATTTATATGGCGGTATTTACTGTTGGTGGTGCAGCCAATAAATGCCCATTACGGCCCACACTGGTAAATTGTGAGCTGTGTATCGCTGCATTAGTTTCAAGATTTAATTTAGTATTCAGCGTTATTAGAACAGAGTCAAGGTTCGCCATCCCATGATCGAAAACATATAGGCCTATTGCTTACTAATACAATTTAAATGAAGTAAAGCAGAAAACGAGCTACTAAAACCATATAGTTGAAATGTTGCTGATTCCAACGAAATATTGGACTGTCACCTGATAAATTGGTGGAATGTTAGATTTAGTACCATTGCCAATATCTCGCAACATTGTTGGGGTAGGCCTATTCCTGTTATGGTACCAGGTAACCTAGCCACAAGTTAACCTCGCCACAGGTAATCTCGCAACAGATTTGATAACCTCGCCACAGAAGGCTGAGTTGTCTCGCCACAGCTTTGGTAACTTTGCCACAGGGGGCTAAGTAACCTCGCCAAAACGTCGCCACACCTGTTATATCCGATTTATCAATGTATTTTCAAAGGTTAACCTCTACCTTAAACCTGGTGTAGATGTCTATATAGACTTAGACTATGTGCCATTAAAATGAACAGCAAAAAAATAACAAAAAATGTACAAATATATGACAAATATTAATAGGCCTATAAATTTATTTTGTAAAGCAAATATTGTAGAAAATTTGTTCATGGTGACTAATATATTAACCCTTAAACCGCTGAATTAAATAATATTAAATTTTTACACACTTAGAGTTGTGTCTCACAACTTTAAGTGAGAGAAAACTACTCGTATTTGTTTAATTTGTAATTTAAGACTAAGCAATATAGAAATCTTGATGTTTAAACGGCTATTAAACGGATTAAAGCGCCGTCGCGCTTAGCGGTTTAGGGGGTTAGTAAATTAGGTGTAGGCCTAGCGGCAACAACTCAGGAAGGTGATGCCACTGCCACAAGAAGAGATCTGACAGGACCCCAGGAAGACAATGAGTAGCTGTAAAGCTATGTGATCGACTCCAATAACATAAAGGGTGCTGGCACAACACGTGACATTACCTCACGTGCGTGAGTGATGACGGAAGTCGATAGGGTCTACTTGCAAACGCTGAATGTTAAACCATTTCAGCGCTAAAATGTGTGTTTGAATAAAGTAAATAGAGTGTCAGTAATTAACCGTTATATCACGAATCGTTACTACACGATGCAACCACGGATAACACGATGCAACCATGGATCCCCCAATTTTTCCCCCATTTATCCAGAAAAATCGTGTTATAAATATTTCAACATCCGATTGAGCATGACAATTTCAGCTAACTTTTATTTAGCACTGCGAGTACAAAAGGTATGAAGTATATCATGTGTAGAACAGACCGTCAGGATCCCAAGAAGGCAATTTTAGGTGCCTCAGCATGTACCAATATATGATATAGCCCCTTAATTAGGGCCCATATTAGTGATTTTTTAGCATACCGAGTACGCGCACAAAAACAATGGCACAGACAAGGTGGTTGGTGGTAGAGCCCGAGTTCGTCGTTCTTAAGTGTTAAATCCTGTACTTAATGAGCTTAAGAAAGTGTTTTATTGGTGCTAATTACAGATCTAATTAGCATAATCTGTGCATAAAAAATCTCAATAGCATGATATTCTCGGATATATAGTGCGTCAGAATTAACAATATTAAAATGCCAAGCCTGTATAAAACCTACTTAAGAACCCTTTAAAGATTGGGGTAAAATAGTAGTTCAATTTCTGCAAAATTAATGGTAAATTAAGTGACTGTAATATGTTAGACACGGTGCAAACCGTTGAAGAAATTAATTATGTGTCATGATGTGAGGTTGGGGTGAACGGTGACACCCTTTTAGTCAGAAGGCCCGCTAGTAAGAAGGCCCTTTAGTTAAAAGGCCTGTTGGTCAGAAGGCCCATTAGTCAGAAGGCCCGTTAGTCAGAAGGCCCGTTAGTCAGAAGGCCCGATAGTCAGAAAATCAATTAAGCTTTTTTGTCAGAAGGCCCTTCAGTCAGAATTTGTTCATTGGCATTGAACAATTCTAGGGGACGCTGCAGTTGATATCTGGGCATGTGGAGAGGGGGGGGGGGACTATATTATTTTGATTGAAACGTTTGTTGTCCAGCTATTGATAAAGCAATATTAAGAGTTGTGCATAAAATAATTACTCAAGGATACTTAAAAAAATGCTGACGGAGTCCATACGAGTTTTTCAAAAAAATCGGTAATTTAATAAATAGTTTGCAAGAGAAAAATAGCCATGAAAATTAAATTGTGAAAAAATTATACGCAAACAAATTGCACAACTGAGAGTAAAATCCATATAGATCAAATGTTGCGTCTCTGGGACATTAGTATATACGTTCGACTATTAGTTGGTAATAAGCCGATATGATCTGGATAATTATGATGTTGAAAAAAAATCACGATGGTTCGTAGTTCGTACATTTATATTGAAAACTAGCATTATTGATGACTGGTTGGTTGCTTGGCTGGGTTATTTTCATCAATGAGTGCGCTTTATTTTTTTAGCACTATGCTTTTTTGCATATATATAAACTTTAGTGAAATAGGTGTGAAAAGTGTGTCATGAGAAAACCCCACAAGATTTTTCAATTGGAGTTTGTAGCCATCTGTTTAATTTATATCAAGCGTTCATAAATGTATCATTTTGCTCAGAATAAATAATAAGTTGTTTGTCCAAATATTCTGATGACTAGCATTATTTGTCGACTATTTTGTGTGGAAATGCTTGTTTTATATTCGAGAAAGTGAAGTTTATCTAAGCACGGGAGAACTATTATATAATGTGATTGCAGTATATATTATTACCGTGCGAATTAAGACCAGCGTAAAATTTGAATCTCATTATAATCTATTAGCAGTATCTTGTTATCTCGACCATTTTTTCTCAGCAAAGTTTCAAAATTTAGGTAGGCCTATTCGCGTTTCAAGCAGTATGTTGATGGTACTGCTTGTTCATATATACATTGTTCCGACCTGTTCAAAGACATGGAGTGTACATTGCTGCATACGATATGCAATTACATGTATTATTATTATACTATATTGTTCCTATATGTAGAAAATTGACTGTTAATTACAGACTTCTTGGCAATAACCACTTGATCCAATCATTATGGGTAGTTTTCATTCATTTGAAGCTGGGAATTACGTCAGCAACATTAGGTTCAAAAACATAATGAGTGGCCTATTAATAACGCAACCCTTATGAAAGTGATAGACGTTGTTACTGCACAAGTAAATAAATAAAGACAAATAATTGATCATAGGGTTGTTCACATATGAGATGATTTCGATGAGGTAATTATCTGACTTTCTGACTAACGGGCCTTCTGACAAACGGGCCTTCTGACCAGTCATCCTTACTTATTTTCTGACTAACGGGCCTTCTGACAATCGGGCCTTCTGACTAATCATCCTTATTGGTTTTCTGACTAACGGGCCTTCTGACTTACGGGCCTTCTGACTAATGGACCTTCTGGCTAACGGGCCTTCTGACTAAAAGGCGGACACCGGGTGAACGGATGGAAGGGTGAAACTATTTCCACTATCTCGGTATGTGCCCTATAGGCCTAGTGGAAGTACAACGCATTGAAAACAATGTATTATAAATGTGAAACATTTAGTCAGAAATAAACACATATATCATTCGGTTTTATCTCATTCCGAAACATAACATGGGTATCTTATAAGCCTAAATTAAAGTTCTTTGCACGTTATCTTGTGCCAAAGCATAAAGTATCCAATATGTCAGCTATAAATAATATTGAGTTTTTAAGACAACCATTAAAGTTAAATCATATTTTGATGTTTTAAATTAGTCAAATAATCAATTATCGTCACTTGAACTGTCTTTCTCGTCACTTGCGGATATAACATTGTCATCCCCTGATAACTAAAACATCTGTATTATATGCACGAATGACCACATCTTTATATAGTCCTACATTGTCAATTGCTTCTGTGTTACATAAGTGAGTTTTAACGACACATATGAAAAATATATATATATATTTAAACCATTAATCATCCATGTCATAAAAATCAATAATTGGAACCGATCAGCTTATAGATACGAGCAAGAATACATAGTACTTCATCCTGATATCAGTAATCAGGTAATGTGTTTGTATATATGCAACAACGATACCAAAGCGCGGGTGCCCTGGTGCCTGCTTGGAAAGTCAGAGATCGCAGATTCGTCTGCTGCTTTGGCATTCCCAGTTTCAAAGAACAAAATGTTTCCTCCCTGCTCAATCGTAAAGATTGAATATATTGTGGCAGCCTACATGACCGAGAGATAATGTGCTTGACCGCAGACCAACAGGACTCAATTTCGAATCATGTGTTTGGAGGGCAGTGTCACCGCATTCTTATCACCATCCTTAAGAGGTTCTTCTGGCCATGTTTAGCTTATATGTGAACATTTCATTACATTTGATGACGCCAACTAACACCTGACTCGACGTTTGCCTGATAACATTACTGTAACATTGCAGCAAAGATCGTGTGAGTTGAGAAAACCTTCATGGGTCTTTATCTTTGGGTCGATCTACTGTTAGTATTGTGATTAGGGCTTATTGAAGAGTAAAGACTTCGTGAAAATTCCTGGCTAACTGGGGCTTATTAAAAGACCCAGAATAAATAATAATTGCACATCTACTCTTGTATGTACATAATTTTTACATTGTAGTCCTGTAAAAATGATTTTTTGTCAAGCATGTTTCATTATGTGCAGTGGACATACTTCAGAATGTGTGTAAAATCAGCAAATTGTATGATGGGAATCGAACATATAATATAAATTATAATGATGGATGAGATATAAAAATATACTACCGGCCTATACATATTTTACTTTCATGATAATGAAATTTAGAGCATAGATATACATTCTCTGACACACCTGTAGCTGATATTTTGCAATGCTGTTGACAAGTTTAAAGGCCCTTGGGCCTCTTGTTATGTATCTGGGCGCTGTAATTTTAAATAGTTATCTTAAGGAATCGAAAAGCGCAATTTACTACAACGACTCCAATAACCCTGCGGGGATATTCCGATAAAAACGGATACATCCAGAAGCTAAAAAGGCCTTGGAGGTTATGATTCTTGAAAGTGTGGATCGCGTCATTTGGGACGATAATAAGTGGATGTGAATGTCATTATGCCATACAAACTACACTACAATTGCCATGGCCGGATAACATACAACAAATATAATACAAGCAGCCAAATCATATATGAGTACGAATACACTGCTAATTACTACATAGCCGATGACTTAAACCAAAGACTCAAGATCTAAACTACTTTAGAATATCAACGTTTCATGTATAGGACTAGCTTCAATCTGTTGAAAGTAGATTTTTTAAGGGAAAAGAAATATATATTTAAATATATAGGTTGTGTCTACAAAAGCTCCGAACTCTAATAGAAACATAATTCAACATTAAGTTAAATAAAATACAAGTAAAAGTATAATGTTCTTAAGCTTGTTAAGTGGTGACCTCAAATAATAATGAAAATCGTGGTACCAACAATTTCTTATTTCTATTATATAATCATTTTTTTCCAGTCATAGACAATCCAAAGCGTTTAATAGTTTCTTCTGAAACGTGAAGAGATCTACAACATTTCCATAAATGAAATTGTTCAGACATTTCCATAAAAGGAATTTAAGCGACCCATGTATCATTTTTTTAGAAATTATCTAGAACAAAAGTGTCAAAGCTATATATTCACGTAATTTTTTTTTTATTCAATATTACGTCTGAGGTTATAATGGGGCTTAATTATCATAACATTGGGGGCTAAACGGGTTGTTAAGAACATTACATTTACACAGTTTTACACCTACAAATTAGCCAAACATTAATAATAATTTGAATACTTTCCTTTCCCGAAATCTGCTGATTTAGCTGACTGATTCAGAATAATGATTGATTGGAATTTTGTCTTTAATTTTTGGGTTCTTTAATATAATTATATACTCCAAAACAGCATCATCCACCAATAAATATTGGATGTTATTTGTTCGATGTATTCTAGATCAGCACCATTTGCAATAAATGAATCTGTCCTGTAAGTGCATAGGGCCTGTATACTTGTCCATAAAAAAAATCATATATAGGGGAGACCGGGGCTAGTTCGCCCAGGGGTTAGTCATTACAGTGCCCATAATTTTGAGAGTAAATGTATTTTCGTTATGTGCTGCCTCCTAGTAAAGGAATGTATCATTACACTTGACTTTTTGTGCTAAGGTTTTTTTCAAAACAAATTATGAAAAAAGCAAAAAGATTTTTTTCATTTTGAGGGGTCAAAAGTATTTTTTTGCTTTCGTACAAAATGTTATTTTGCTCAATGTTTGCCATTTAACCTGAAAGTTACAGCTCCACTAATTGTAGTTCCCTAACTAAAGTTAATAATCCTTTATACATGTTAGGTTGCCTTCTGTGATTGTTAGTTCTAAATATATATTTTTTCAAAATACGTCCATGTGGGGTTTGTTCGAATAGAGAACAAATCAAATGGGGATAGTTCGACTGTTCAGAATAACCCCACAAAATATCTGGTACATCCAACATTGTTCAGACACACCCCATCTCATGTTCGAACTAACCCCAATGGTGGGGTTTGTTCGAGCAGTGAAAAATCTAACTTTAACATGCTTTTCTGACATACTTTGTTTTCAACTTGAGAATAATGTATGCTAAAAATAGCATCTATAGTTGAATAGGCCTATTTCTGGACAAAAATATCATTCTCCTAACTTTTTCATATAAAAAATACATCATTTTTTTCAAATTTTTGTTCGAACTAGCCCCGGTCTCCCTTATCTATTCCTCGACAATATGACACATACAGTAAGTTGTATTTTAAACTTGTGCATAAATAAAAAATGTCACATGAATGTCTGCCTTTAACCCTTTAACCGCCAAATTATTCAATTTATTATTTAATTTTCACCCACTTGAAGTTGTTTGCTCGCTGACGCGATCCACAACTTCAAGTGAGTGAAAATTATTCAGATTTGGCAAAATGGATGTTAAAAGTTTCAAATATTGCTGATTGATGTCACATTTTATCGCAGACGTAGGCATACATAATTATACCGTCTGAGGTTTAAAAACTTTCTCGGATGGGCCCGACACCTCAGATCCGTACCTCCATCCCACTTTCCCATTCAAAACGAAAACAGTCTGGTTGAATCTACGTCAGATCTGCGTGTTGAACTAACTTTGTAAATTTGTCTGACCTTGGTAGCAGCTTCCTGTAATATAAAGTAGATGGCGAAGTTCATGTTACACAAACATCGTACACAAACAAATGGAGCGTCGTGTTCATGTTATCATGGTTATAGGTGCGGAGCCAGTCTGCATATCTGGTAGTATTCACAATGGACAGAAATAACCTAGCCAATGAAAACCATAATTGGACGTGTAAACTGTGTTACAGAAAGATTAAAAACTGCCCAAGATTTCCTCACATATGGCACCGTCTGCAAAGTTATTCCAGATGTTAACGGGAAATTGACCTAATGTAGAGTGCGTCGTATCACCTGATAGTGCCCTAATACCCCCTGAGAAATCATACATCATCTGAATACCCCTTTATCATTTACATTCACAACAATACCGCCCCCTTAGATATGAAAGGGTGTATCTGCCACTTTTTAAAGTGGCAGATACACCCTTTCATATCCAAGGAGACGAATTTATTACAGGAAATAAACAACGTATGGATACTATAGTCTATGACTAGGATGCAAGGTGATAAACAAAAATGTGTAATACATGCTCAAATACTTAAACGAGAGAATGATGTATATATATGTGACCAATATGTACATGATAGGTCTCATGTCGGAAAAATACAATATGGAGTTTATGGTACCATTGGATAGCTGGAGCTTTAATATGACACATAAAATTATCTTGATTCGGAGTTGAATTATGATCATAGTAGTGACGTGAAAGGCAATAAAGTCATGGCAACAAATTTGATAGGAAGTTCTTTATATTGAAAAAATTGTTTCTTATAGTACAGGGGCATATGTTCATATTTAGGGTCATGTTTGCAAACTTTGTTAATTTATGTTACACACTTTTCGGTGGCCATAGAGGTATACTGACACAGAATAATTTTGGTGCCAATATTTTAATACATTTTTTATGTGTTTTTTGCGGGAATTACGAAATGACTAGGGCCTACAATACACTAGAAAGAAACTATATATAAATTTACAAATTCGTGTTGTAGTATGTCATATAGCACCTTAAAACAGCCAGTGAGACCCATGGAGTACTTCTTGCACAAAATGATCATGTTTGTGAGCTTACATAAACTTTTATATGGGAAAATAATGATATAGTGGCAAAATTCAAATAAATTGAACGAAATTGACATACGCCCCTCGGTAAACATAATGTCATCTATTTCAAAATCCATTAGTGCAGTGTGGCAAGGGATATTTCACGTTACTTCCACACTGACATCAATCGGTATGCGACACAAACAGATACTACTTGATAGTGTGTTACACTTCCTTTACTGAAAGTTCATGCTTGTTTTGGATCGCTGTTGATATATCAGTGACATATATAGTATTCGTGTGGCGGCTTAAACATGTTAGTGAGCGTAAGCAAAAGGTTTCCTACCTTACGCAGTTGGACAATTTTTTTAAAAAGAATTACTTGACATGGGGTGTTGTAAATATGTTATTGATATTTATTATATATATCAGTATATAGTTTGCATACAGATTTGCCCCCGTAATGACTCCACTTCGGAGAAACTGTGTTGTTTGTGGCAAGCTTTTTAAAGGGTTTTGTAATACGTGACAAGCCTTGCCAATTTAGTAACAATGTACCCGTATCTGGAGGTTTCATGATTCCGAAAACATTCCGGTGTATCATCTCAGCATGGCCCCCATACGACTTTGTAGCATACTCACTGCAGTCACTTAAAAGTGTGCTGAATAAGTGAATGCGGTTTTACCACTACCATCTGCACTTTGTGCAAGCATTGTGACAGACGGCAGCCTTAAGTGGGGATGATAGCACAAACCATTATATCCCACCCATTTCCACTAAACATATCTTGAAAGAACTGTACATAGCCATACCCCAATACGAACATTACTTTTGGGACATGATTTGAACCCGAAATTTATCAAGATCCAATGACCTTGATAAAACCTGGATTGAGGCATATATGGATCTCCAACCACCAGACAAATCCGAGACGTTTCACATTTGAACTTCTTTGCACAACTATCAAGCATTCTAATTAAGAATCACTATATGTAGCAATAAAAATTAAAAATGAATTAAAATACATATATATATATTATTATTTTTATAGGTCCCATATAGTAGAACAGCCAAACCTCCAAAAGACGTCTAGAAATATTTTTTACGGCATGGAGAGGTAATAACTGGCATCCACTATAATTGGGTCACTCACATGATGCACAATACACAATACATGTGGGTGGATGCTACCGTCAATTTTGATTTTGAAGGTCAATTTTGACATGTTTAAGGTCACAAAAGCAAAGTGGATATTTTTTATTGCAGATAATTATTTATCACTATTATTGATTATATTACTGATTTATTTTATTGTTTTAGCCTAGTATTTTTTCAAAATACATTTAAAATCAATTGACTAATAATTTCTTATTTGTATTATTATTTTAAAAATATTCTAGTAAGAATTATTTACAAGAAAAATGCCACTTTTTATTATACATCATTATTATTCATTATTTTTAATTACATTATTTATATATTTTATTGTTTAGTGCTAACAATATTTCATCATAAATGAATAGGCAATCTATTGATAAATTATTATTTGTATTATTATTAATAAAAAATATTGTAATGATTATTATTTACGAGGTGCAGAACTGCAATACGCAATTGCTTTAATGACAAATGTGATTATTGATCACTATTATATTGATTATGTTAATTATTTTTATGTTTTTATGTTTGTATTACCCTACCGTACATTCACATTTAATTTAGAACAATTTAGTATTTATATTTATGAAAAATATTGTTGTTAATGCTATATTTTTATTATAGGGGTTAAAATAATCTTTTCTCACTATCCTAATCTGCTAATTGTATTTTGCATTGATTATATTGATTAATATTTGTATTATTTCATAATAAATCTGCAGTTAATGTAATAATAATTTATTATTTTTATTACTAGTTATAAAAATATTGTAATTATTATTCTTTACCAAGTGAAGGACTACCAGAGGCAATTTCTTTGATGACAAGAGAAAACATCCAGTACACTTCAAACTGGGAGTTATACCATTGTAACCTATTGTGACTATTTACACAGACAAAGATAAATATTTTTGAAAACAATAAATTAGATGTGTCAACCCCTACTGAGATCACTCAAGAGTCCATCTGATGATATCACAAGAGTCCAGTGGCAGACAGAGGACTGAACATTAAATAATTGCAAAAGGCAAGCTTTGGCCGTATGCAATACCTACATATGCAGGCATTTTACAAAATTCAAGATGACTGCCAATATTGTTGGTAAACCACGTTTTCAGTTATAAATTGCATCTAGTATGAGACATAGAATCCTAGGAATCAATAACAAGGATTTAGGAATTGTGACAAGTTGAATTTTGTAGCCATTTTGCTTGCCACATTACTCACCTTCACATGCTATACATTATATCCACATACATTACAATATGATGCCTTGAAGTGAAACATATGTCAGGATGCGAACTTATAATATTTAGACATTGTATTTAAATATAAAAAAATATCATACTACATCGCACTGTGCCAATATTAATGAGCATATATAAATTCGTATATGTCATTATAATTATCATACGTGGTATTATAATATCTAAATAATATTAGTTTACTGTTATTGTATCAATATAAGACAAAACACTTTAGAGAAATACATGTAAAATTCCAGGATTTTAAATTTTAATGACAGGATATTAAGATATGACTTTATAGTATGCATTGTATGACTACACCTTAAAATAAAATTTGGCCTTTTGTGACCTTATGTAGTTCATTGTTCAGATAATGTCGATGGTGTGCTTTTGTTGCTATATATTATTGTTTATAAAACAATGTTGACTAAATGTAAATGAATACATCTAATTTTTAAAACATTGAGAATCCCAGTTCGTTAGTACTTATTAACAACGGTTTGTTTTGATACACAAATTCTTAATTTTTGATACAATGTCTACATGGATTACAGTATAATACCTTTAAAGTCCAATAATCCGTCGGGGAAAATATGCATACAGTGCAAATACTCAATTTACACAAACGTGTCAATTCACTTTTGGTTCGGGCATTTTGATTGTATAACTACTTTTTAAATAACGGTATTTGCACACATACTGAAGTAAAATAATTGATAGATTTACCTGAAAGCTTCGAGAACTGTGATGTTTCGATATATAAATATAGCAATATTTTTTTGGACAGGACGAGCATCATGCTAGATGCTAATTCATCCCTTATAGTCACAGCAAGATCGTATGCCAAATAAAAAAAGAAATTTATCTGCCTATTTTTGATTAAAGGGACTGGCCCCGGCTAAAATCATAAAAAATCGGTGATTTTATTTTGGATTCCTAATATGACCATATGATGTAAACATGTCCATAGACTAGAACTGCAAAAGTTTTTTAATTTGTCTGCTGCGCATTCACCAGTTAGGCTAGATATAGATACGAAATTCCCGTATTTCCTATTTTTGACATGGTTGTCAATAATTAGAAATCGGAGATTTCGTCTCTATATCTATATCTATATCATGTTTACATCATATGGTCATATTAAGAAGCCAAAATAAAATCACCGATTTTTTTATGATTTTAGCCTGGGCTAGTCCCTTTAAATGTCGGGTTTTATGTGTTTTTCACATTGCAAAAGGTATACATTTATTTCCAATTATATTGTGCCGATATTAAACATAGATTCGCTCATAAGGACTTCCCAAACACTCAACACTATTGAAATATGCTATATATCTAAAACTAAAATATATTTACACGATCGTATAGGCAACTGCGGGTTTAGTAGCCAGTTGACGGCCATCTTGATTGTTTGTGAAATACAAATGTAGGTAAAGTATATCGCGGCATTTTGAGCCGGGTAATATATATACCCGAAAATATACATGATTTTTCTCAAAGCTTAGCCGACAAAAGTTATCTATCTCATCTGGACTATACATTATTATTTAACTAATTAATTTATTAATTAATTATAATTACAAGATAAAACAATTAGGTATCATGTTAATCATCAGTTTCTATATATATATATATGGGCAGAATGGGCTTCAGAAACATACACCATAACAGCGGCAGGGTTAAGTGCAATGGAGGGTGGCACAAAAACAATACAAAATTGGTACGCCATCACTCATTAATCAAAAAAATCTTTCTCATCATTTGAAATTAATAATAAATTATTAATAAAATCTACAAATAAATGAAATGAATCGGGCTTTAGGCCACCTTTGTGCACATATAGGCTGAACTGGTCCAGGAGAACCTCCTGAGGATGGTGAGATGATTGAGATGACACTGTCCTCCAGACACAGGATTCGAAATTCGAGCCTTGGCGGTCTGAGGCCGAGTACGCTACCTCTCGGTCACGGAGGGTCCCCACAATACTGACTTTCACACGTGGATGGGGAGAAACATTTTTTGTTTCTTTCAAACCGCAGAGACCGGGAACCAAACCCCGAACTCTGGCGTGAAAGGCAGCGGTGCTAACCACTACCATAGGGCCCCCGACCATCTACAAATATCCGCGAAACAAAATCATAAATAAAGTTATTCGAAATAATTGAATTTAATACCAATAATAAATATTAGGCAAATATTAGGCCGGTTAAAATTGCCCGACTTTTCCCTAACGTTCCACATTTTGTTCAAATTCGAAGTTTCAAGATCATGTGAGAACCCTGACATTTATGGGGGATAAAAAAAATTGAAATATTGTTTGTGGGAAAAACGTTTTTTAAGATTGTTTGAAAAATCATATATAGTAAAATCTTGGTTTCAGTACATTGCTATGAGCTTTTAATATATTCAATGTGCATGATTATGTAATCACTAATACCGAGATATGGGATTGTAAACCTGAAAAAAGTTTATACGCGATGTTAAACATGAAAAGGGGAGAAGACCTATATCCATGTCTGCCTTATACACCAACTAGAGAATGCCAAAATCGAACAGAGCTCGAGCAGTTTTTTTTGGTGGTCCCTAAGTATACACAAATTATTGACGATGAACGACAAACAGTGCTAAAGAAAATGTGATGACTTTATGACGCTTTACTGTAGGCCATCACTGAAAAATGATTATCAAAATCTACGATCCTTTAAAATTGTCCTTCTATTTTTCGTCCTCGTGTTTCTCATCTCATAACTAGTGCTATATGTCATCATACATTATTATTAACGTTGCAACGAATACAAAATCGTTATTTTGGCAGATGCACAAGATAGTGATTACTGTGGTGACTAATATTTTTCTCACAATCTGTCTGAATAAAATAATCTAGCATATCCAGCATAATATTTTTTTATTTTTTTATGTAAAAAATGTGACATGAGAATATATCTCATTCAACACATCACGTTCAATATTTACCGGTATGATGCAATGGACAAGTTGTTCTCCTTAGTTGTCAAACAATGATATAAGCAAGGATATACTTGGGAGCTTTTTCCATACCACAAAAATCGCAAATCTGAGCAAATACCAAGAGCTGTGAAATGTGATTTCTACATTAAAACTGCTACTTTAACCCTTAAAGCGCTGAATTTTTTTAAAATTACCTTGAAGACCAAGGGTTTTTTTCAATTTGAAACCATCATAAAATGTCTTAGCTAGCTCTTTCTGATTCATTTTAATACCTATGTTAAGGGTCTACGGCCATTATAAATAGTTTTACTCTTACAGTGCGGGGATAGACTTTAGTCGTCAGAATCTGACGACTAAAGTCGATCTCCGCACTGTAAGGGTTAAGGAGAAATATAAAATTACACTGTTGTTGGAGAATACTACCCATTACTTAAATAACCATGAAGTTACTTAAGCAATATTTTTCTACATTTTATTCACTTTTATTCACCTATAATAATGCAATAGCTAAAAGCACCTGATTGTATATAATGTATGTAATGGTTGCAATGTGCACTCCCTCCAGTTCAATCTAGGTATTTATATTGAGAACAAACTATATCTACTAGTACGCATAGTAGTAACAAAGCTCAGTAAAATATCAACAACATTCTTTATTAAGAAAGAATAAATACAAACATTTCATATACCGGATACAACAGTCAAAATAAGGATGTTGTAACTGTGAACATACAAGTGTTCTATCCACAAAGAAAAATGACCTCATTCTTTTTATCATATTTCCCACACAGGCCAACTTGATCAAGAATACTAAATGGGATATTTAGAATTTTGTGTCGCTACAGCAACACACAAGTAAAAACACAGAAACTGTGAGATTGAAGCATAGATATACTGTGTTAAAAAGATGCATGTGTCACTTTGAAAATAGACATATAAATCCCATTAATCCCAAATGATTGCTATGGTACAGTTACAGATTTGAATAGTGATGTTCTCTGAATCAGAATGGCAAAGATGGAGATATAGAAATGCAGATACAAGCTGCTTAAAAATGTTTTTCATTTAATCCATGCATTTCATTAAAATCATGTCTTGTATAACTGATTTCACATGCATCTCTGGTGTGTGTATGAAACTACATGTGCACACTCATGTAGCGAGCGTACATCATATCGATATGCTAAAGTTCCTATACATATCCGAGGTCATGAAAGCTTTGCAGCTGCTTCCTCTCTTTCTTTTCTTTTACGGTAATTTGCATTGTTGGTTGCCCTCTTCTGTTCCCGCTAAAAGAAGTGAAGAGCATAGAATCACAAAGCTGAACAATGGAAGAAAACAAGATCATACTGCACAGTAATATTTGTCTTCACTTGATGGTCTTATATAACGCTCGTGCTGCTATATTGTTTGCTGCTATTTTTTATTCATTCAAAGCTGAAAATTGTGTTAGCAATTCCAGCTTCGAATGAATGAAAGATAAGATGATGTATGAAAATTAGAAATCTCCTAAATTTACTTCTAACGTTTAAAGAAGGTCCCCAACCCCGAACTGAAAACATTAAACTAATTATAATGGCTGTAGGCCATAACATATGTATTTAAATGAAGCATGAAGAAATAACTGACATATTTATGATGACTTCAAATTGAAAAGAGCCTTTGGTCTACATAGTTTATACTATATATTTCAGCATTGTAGGGGCTAACTAGGGGTTAACATATTAGCTATGACAAATGTTTCTGCTTTTAGGTGCATTATTTAATGCGAATAAATGGAAAGCTGAATTATAATAATTGAAGACTTTTCATATGAAAAATATTGGGCAATGGTGGTCATAATTTTCAATACCATGTAACATGTGTAATGGTCGCTTGAAAAGTAAACTAAATAGCCAAGGAACATAATGCAAATGCAGAGATAATCCTTGGAAACAAATAAAAACTGAGTAAAAAGTTTAAATTACCACTTCAAAATTATCCCCGGGTGTCAACATGCTCAGGGGTTAAAATAACAGAACATCTTTTTACAAGTGATAATAGATGAAATAAGAAAGTCTAGTTACCTCTTTCTTCAAACATTTGATTAATTTGCTGTCTATACTGCTGCATGCACCCATAAATTTTGAATATTTACTCTGAAAACAAAATGACACATGTAAACCGTTTAACAGCTAGTACACTGACTCATATCTGGGTTTTAAAATATTATATATTAACAAATAAAAATTATTTCATTTTCAAAGTAAATCATTAAAATGTTTTTTTTTTAAATTTGAATTCAATTCATCAGTACAAAAACGCTTCTGGCTGTGCTTTCAATTTTTGTTTGCACTTGCTATGGCGTAACCGGCGCTGAGCTGAAAATATATCAAAAGAACTAGATTGTGCAATAGATTGTAGAAACTGAATGGGTTAAAATAAGTGAGAATATAATAGAAATAAAAACAATTTACCATGATTTACATTTAATTAATTACTGTACACACAATTCAGACTAAATTATTTGTCAAATGCTGCCAGCTTTCACACCATTCAAGCTTGTTGTCTAGTACTCTTCGTTTTAACACTTGAAATCAGAAAATTGTATAAACTAGGCTGTGGACTGCTATCGCGATTCTTATCCCACAGAGAAAAAAAAATTACCAAAATTTATAAAATACCTTCAGAGAGAAAAAATTACCAAAATTTATAAAATATCTTCAGTGGAACCATAGTGACATGTAGACTTAAATCTTAAATCATCCTGATTTTAATAGTTTGATTTATTTCTTTTAAAAATAGGTGAGGGGTTAAATATGTAATTGTTAATCACATGATTACAAGAAATTCCATGAATATATAGGTGAGAATCTTAGTGGAAAAATGTGCGCAAAAACTCTTTTTTAGAATGGTGCATCAAAAATTATAATGCTTTAGGCTTGTACAATATTTTTTCCCTTGACCCTTGCTGACATGGATGTAAATTAACACTAAAAACCTCTAAATTAAATAAGTTGAATTTTTACCCACCTGAAGTTGTGTTTTGTGACCCACATTTTCAAGTGGGTGTAAATTACTTATATTTGTTTTTTTCGAGACTAAAGATTTGCAAATTCTGCTGTTTAAACACACATTTTGATCCCAATAACTGTGATTTAAACAGCTAATAAAACAAATTTACAACAATGTAACACTTAACATGCTTAAAGGGTTAGGATATTAGTCAGGATAACTCTCCCTAGAAACCATGCTCACCTCTTCATGGCATTGTTTGAGTTGTGTTATCAGGATATTACACTCCTCAGTGTGAAGATGAGCAGATAAATCTGGATGCATTGTGAGAATCCAACCAGCCCAGCATATGACGAGTTCACCAACTGAACAGAAAGAAAAAAGTTTTATGACTAGGAAATGATAGGTAAGAGTTACAAGGCTTAGTTTTCAATGCATTAGTACGGTCCCCGCAGCACAAGGGTTGAATAAAAAATCAGCATTATATAATTTACCACTTCAACCGCCAAGTTATTCAATTGGAATTTCCCCTTATTTGAAGTTGTGGATCGCATCAGAAGTTGTGTCTCACTGAAGCGATCCACAACTTCAAATAAGTGAAAATTATTCAGATATAATAAATGGGGGTCAACTATTTTCAAATATTTCTGATTAATGTCACTTTTTATATTTGACCTGTTCGAAAACTTGGTGGTACTGTATGTTTTGATAAAAAAAGAAACAACGATAACGATATCCCCGCCAATAATTAAAGTCAATAATGGCCGCAAAATTGAAGGTAAAAAATCAGGTCAAAGGTCATAACCCCCGAAAGGCACATCTACACACCCCAAGGGATGTGTGTGGCAATATAAAAACAATCCAGCAAACGCTTTCCGAGCTATCGTTTGGAAAATGAATTTATCATCTGCCATCAATTAAAGTCAATAATGGCCTGAGAATTGAAGGTAAAAAATTAAGTCAAAGGTCACAACCCCCAAAAGGCACATTTACACCCCCCTGAGGAATGTGTGAATGCAATATGCAGTCTTTCCCAATAAGGTAAAAAATTTACTGGACAGTAGGTCCTGTAAACTTTTACCGTACCAAAAGAAATTTCACCAGACAGTAGGTGGTCAATGGCCTATTCTTACCTGATGAGACCAAAAAAACGACCAGAAAAAAAACTGACCAAAAAATAACCAGATTGTAGGTCAGATGTGGTTGGGTATTTTGCCGGACCTACCTCTCGTCTACCAGATATGTCCGGTCGGTCCGACGTTATTGGGGAAGACTGATATGAAAACAATCCAGCAAACGCTAGATATCGTCCGGCAACTGAAATTATCACCTGTCATCAATTAGGTCAATAATGCCCCCAAAATCGAAGGTAAAAAATCAGGTCAAAGGTCACAACCCCCACAAGGCACATCTAAACCATCTGAGGGATGTGTGTATGCTATATGAAAACAATCCAGCAAACCTTTTGCGAGATATTGTCCGGAAACTGAACTTATCAATTAAAATCAATAATCGCCTCAAAATCAAACGTCAAACAAATTTTATTAGGGCAAAGCTCATAGCCGCCAAAAGGCACATCTACACCCCTAGAGGGATGTGTGTGCAGTATGAAAATAATCCAGCAAACGCTTAGTGAGATATCGTCCGGAAACTGAACTTAACATCCGCAAACAATTAAGGTAAATAATAACCTCAAAGTCAAAGGTAAAAAATTAGGTCAAAGGTCATAACCCCCAAAAGGCACATCTAGATCCCCTAGGATATGTGTGTATGCAATATGAAAGCAATCCGGCTACCGGCTTCAGAGATATCGTCTGGAATCGAAACACGGACGCACAGACGCACGGCCAGACATGGTGATGACAATATCTCCTGCCCTCACTTCGTGGGCAGGGGATAAATAACGAATATAATTGGGACCGGCGGTGAATCCTTACAGTGCGGGGATCAACTTTAGTCAACAAAATCTGACGCCTGTAGACACCAGATTACGACGACTAAAGTCGATCCCCGCACTGTAAGAGTAGAAATATTTCTAATGGCCATAGAACCATAGGTATTCAAATGAATCGGAAAGAGCTAAGACATTTATGATGATTTCACAGTGAAAAAACCCCTTTGGTTGCGATGTTTTTTTAAAAAATTATTCAGCGCTTTAAAGATTAAAATGGAGAAAAATACGGACTTACTGTATTCGGCAGGACAGGGGTTAAAAACCACTTTGGTACTGCTGTCCCAGAGCTGATTTTCACCAGAAATACACCTTCCTAACCTTTTATTTGTTCTCATTTTCTTTCCCCTTGAGCTGCAAGACAATGCCTCAATTCCCATCTCAAGGTGAATGATAATTATCTGATTTTGTCAGATGTAAAACTTACTTTTACATTCATTTTACTCAAAGGAAACCTATTCTATATGGTGCATGTATCTGACATGCAGGGTTCCCCACAGTGACGGAAATGCCGGCATGCCGACCGGATGAATTTCATGCCGACCAGCATGTAATAGGTCACATCCGGCTGTTATCCATCTGGTAGATAAGCCAATATTCTGGTCGCCAGTGTCATAGGCCCACTGTGTTGGTTTAGCGATCAGCGTGTACGTGTAAGACTGGTGTGCGCGTATATATTGCCAATGTACAGTGAACACAAAAATGTACACGCAAGATACGTGTAACCACCCCCCCCCCATAATCCCCCCTCCTCTGGGCTACCCATCATGAATGTGCTGTATGTTACATAACATAGATGTAGGCCTACACCTGACAGAAGCAGCGCTGACAGCAATTGTAGAAAGTGCTTTCACATTGTGGCCACCGCTGTGCCAATGTCAGTCCAGCGCTAACAGCGCTGAACCGGCATTGGCTTGATGCTGGAGGAGCTGGCAGTACTCGGGAGTGTGATAACAGCGTTGATTGGCCAACACTTCTAGCGTTGCCAGTCACCACGACACGTTCGTTGTCACTCACCAAAATGTCACACCGTTGGTGAGTGAGTGATACTAACTCACAAACCTTGTCACGCATACACAACAACACTTATAAATTAGAGAATAATAACTCTCACCAACAAACAAAAACGCATAAAACACCAAGAATACATGCATGGGCCTACACTCAAATACACGACTCACAAACCATCGAATCAACAAGACAAAATAACAGACAGACAATTCAGAAGTTCTTTGTATGCGAACTTTGTTAATTTTACAAATTAAGATTAGACGCTTTTAGGAACTTTCTATTTTACCAAATTATCAACTTCAGACACTTTTAGACCATTCCACTCAAATATTTTTTATTGCGCGCGCGCGTGCAACAGTAAATATTTTATTATGCTGCTCGCGCGCGCTAAGTTAAGATTTTTAAGATAACGACCAGATGATTTTTTATTCTGTGGGAAACCCTGGACATGTGAATGCTTAAACGTGTTAAACTTGTATGGTTAATTATGAAATGTGGGAAGTGTTTCCCATTTACGTTTATGTACACATTGTGTTGCTCATGACTAATTAATTTCTTTTTTATACCTTGAATGAACTACATAATTATGTGACACTTTAATGTTTGTTAACAAGTTTAAGTGATATTAAAAATGTTAATAAATAATCCTGCTCTAAAGATAACCCTTTTGTGAAACTTCAAACACAATTTGCATTAATTTTTAACCCCCCCCCCCCCCTTGCCAAATGCAACTTTGTATTGGGAAGCAGAAAATATTTATATAGAATAGTGTATATAGTATATATATAGATAGACAAGTCACGTCGCCGCCAACAGCGACATTTGGTGAATAGAGGAAAAGCTAAGCAGAATGGAGCAGGGAAAATTAGAAAATTATTATCTATAATCATATTATTAAATGACTTTATTAGATGTATAAAAGACAAATGCTAGGTTATGATGAAATGTTATCTCAATAGACATCTTGAGTTTATTAAAAACAAATGGTTTCTTTATAACTGCTGAAGTATTTATTGGACAGCTTTGTTGAAGAGTAACGAAAAGGATAAGAAAACGGTACAAAACCACATAATTTTTTTAATTTAACATGTATAATATACCCTACTGATGATATATCTGGAATTTGGAAACAAAATATAACAACAGTACATCTTGTCTTATTCTTATTCTCTTAATCTTGTTTTATTATCTGTCAATGGGCTTTATACATGTTATAAGCATTCATCCCCTGAGAATTCCCCCGAGCACTCTAATGTATAATTAATGGGACTTCACACAAACGGCGAATAGTAAAGACAAACACCAGAAAACAGAATAATATGATGTTATTATTTATTGTCAACAATTTTATTTATTTAGGCCCTCCTACATGTCAAATGGACTAATTTCCTAAATACTTATGAAAACTTCGAAAAAATTTTGAACGACGATGGAAATGAATGGAATATAGTGTGTGTGAAATTTCATTGAAATTGGTCGAGAACTGACTGAGATATCGGCGAAATACATTCACCACGGTTAATCATGTGACTCCGACTATAGTATACTGTATAGCCTAGGCCTAATTTAATTATAAATATTTTAACTTCTTAAAGTTAAATCGTGTTTTATTTTTGTCATATTGGTAAATGAGCGCTATGGCTATGCACTGTTGTGGAAGGTGGCTTTTGCTAAATACCCAAAAGCGAACTATCATCCGTTCGTCGCTGCTTAAATCACGGTTTCAAGTTAGTGACGACCGATACGGCGATAGGGTCAACCCAATGTCACTGATTATCGCTCGGAAATTGGTGAACGATATTAGAGGTAGTTGTGTCTACTAACTCCAGAAAGGAAAGTCATCAGTCTGAAATCGCTACTATAATTAGGATATAGCTTTCATGTCAAGCGAGATATAGAATCACACATCAATTTCATTGTATTAAAGACACAAAGTACATTTTATCACCATGAAAATAAGAGCACTGTTATTCAAAAGTAATCAATATTCAATCAGTCAGCTAGACAATGTCATTTTGACCTCAGTTAAATAGGGATGGCAGTCGTTTCGGCACCCTCCCGTTTCAGCCCTATCCGTTCCAGCCCCATCCGTTAGCTTCCGCAGAGAATACCCCCCCCCCCCCCAGTAGACATCACTTGTATAAAAATGTGTCGTGCGTAGCATGCCATAGTTCGGCTGCTCTGATGAAGAAATTCAACTCTAAAATAACAGTTAAAGACAATCTGTAGGTCTGAGCCCTACCTTCTTGGCTCAATGGAAAAATTCGCCACCTCCGAAACCAAAAGCATGCAGCATGCCCAGCACACATTAGGCGTTGGCCTAACGTTGGTTTACTGTTGGGCCAACGTCGTAAATGGTGGGCCACCAGTAAGGCTTAAACCAACGTTGGGCCAACGTCTCATGTTTGCTGTATGGTCAGCTGCTAAAAGAAAATTCAATAACCTCTATTGAAAACAAAGCGATTTTAAGCATTCTGGCGAAGAAAATCTACATACACACATATACCAAATAAAGCGACACAATCAGGCTGAAATCAATTTAAAAATCAGTATTTTTATTTATGGCCATAGGCTAGAACTGCATAAGTTTTTGTTTGTTGCGCATTTACCAGCTAAGCGAGACATAGGCCTAAAGACGAAAGTCCAGATTAGGGCCTACTTATTTCAGACATGCAGGTTCAAAATAAAAAATACAGGAATTTCGTTTTTCGTGTCCATTTTCATGCCGATATTTCGTGAGCAGACATCTATGTCACACTATGTACACACTAAATGGATCTCAATTCGTAGGCCTACATGTATTTGCAGTGTAGTAGGCCCACAGTAGCTAGTAAAAGAATACTTGAACGAAAAATAGAACAATCTTATAATAGTTAAATATGCGTGATGACGGCTCATTGGAAAGCAGAACACCATGTTAGAAAGAGCTAGCTAGTATCACGCATGAAATCATGTTAGAAAGAGTATTTGAATGACAATTAAGTCTGGTTATCTTGACATCTGCTAAATACAACTCAAAATACAACGAGACAGAGCAGATATAAAAAAAGACTATAGCGCAATGATACACAAATCAGATTGATTGAATGAGTAAGATTACCCCTTGCAACGCTGAAATATTGTTTATGTAGACCATGGTCTACGGCCAATATGCATTTTTAAAATTATTTTAGAGCGGGATCGTCTTTTGACGTTTGAATCTGGCGCTAAAAACGATCCCCGCGCTAGATTCAGGATTCATTTATGTAAAAAACATACATATACAGGGCTGGAAGGATTAAGTTGTATAATTTGAGTCAAACATCTCACAATATTAGTAAATTTCAATTTCCGCCGTTCTGACCACGACCAATCATCGGTGAGAGTCAAAACAACAATAACAATTTAAGCATATAAAGCGGCGCCACCAGCGGACGAGAACCAGAACTATTCCAACGCAGGTTAAAGGTCCTACAGTTCGCACGACAGCGAGATCGGGCCGGTCAGTCAGAGAGTTGTGCCGAGCACCGCACAGTGCTGGCACAATATCCAACAGTACTACCACGCGGCCATCGTGCATTTATGCAATTGAGAAAGAAAAACATGACGTAGACACTGGCATAACTGGTCAGAAATTGATGAGAAAACACGCTGATCCCTCTGCTTCGTCTGTCACTGTTATTTTTCTTTTATTGACAGATCTTGAATGTCATATGTGGCTATCGCGAAAACATATCAATAAATGATATGTTGGTACTTGTACAACTTCTCTCTAGTCTCATTTATTTTCAAGTGAATTGAGTGTATTCTATTCTCAAAATGACTAATATGTAGTTGATGTGTACCAATTTTGGTGTGTTTTTATCACCAAATGCACAATTGGTTTGGTTATCTGCTGCACTGATCGACTGAGGATAGAAAAAAACAAGATATTGCAATGCTCACATATTAGCCACGACAAAGTGTCAAACAACCTTTCTGGCCAAAAGATTGAATACTGGTGCGAAATCCTCTGTATGAGGGATACATGTAATGACAGAATACCATCCATCTGAGGATACTGGGCCACCACTGTACCAAGTTTTGTCTATATATACTACTGCTGTAGTCCATCGACTGCCATCAGGTAAAACGTCACTATTAAGTGTTTATGTCATTGTCCAGACATGCCCAGGTGAGCCAAGGGTGCAGAAAATGGAATGGCACATCCGTTGTGTAAGATTACTGCTCACTCACTAGGTGACTCTGCTACCAGCAGGGTCACCTGGCGAATGCCCACAAAAGTGATTTAGCAGCTTGGCTCTCGTAAGTTTTGATTTGACTTCAGCTCACTTTGGCTCAGTTTTGAAGCCCCTCTCTACCTTTTCACAGCCTGCACAATAAACCATCGTAAAGAGGCCAGGTTGACAAGGGGGGATGTCTGCAGTGAATTACGAACAGTTTCAGACTAAGAAAAAAGTAGGGTCGAAAAAACTAAAATAATTGCAAGTACTAAATTTTGCAAAAAGTAAGATCTCAACCTAGTTATGCATTATCTAATCTCTCTCCCCCCCCCCCTAAAAAAGTGCCACACAACAATTTTGGTAAATTCAAATATGACCGCCATAGAAATTATAATAATTTATTCTCAACTGACAATCACATGTTGATTTAAAAAACCTTTTTAGGTGGAAACATTCAGTAAAGATATTATATAGAAACAATAAATGTATTTAAAACACATATATGACGTGATTAGGCTAAATGTGATGTATAATAATAATAATAATAATAATAATAATAATAATAATAATAATAATAATAATAATAATAATAATAATAATAATAATAATAATAATAATAATAATAATAATAATAATAATAATAATAATAATAATAATAATAATAATAATAATAATAATAATAATAATAATAATAATAATAATAATAATAATAATAATAATAATAATAATAATAATAATAATAATAATAATAATAATAATAATAATAATAATAATAATAATAATAATAATAATAATAATAATAATAATAATAATAATAATAATAATAATAATGATAATAATAATAGTCAGTTTTTGTAGAGCGCTTATTAGTTGAATTACAACTAGTCGCTTAGAAGCGCCTAGAAGTAGTACTTTCTAAACAGGAAGGTCTAAAGCTTATTCTTAAATGTTGTTAGAGATAGATAATTTTGAGTGTCAGTCGGCAGATCATTCCCCAATTGAGGGCCCTTTACTGCAACGTCAAATGCAGCTACATCTTTTCGCCCCACAGTGATGTTGAGTAGCTGTCCATTGTTGTTAGATCGCAACGTTCTTTGGGACCTGTAAAGTGTTAGCTCACTGGAGATTATAGCCAGGAGCTGTTCCGTGCATCACCTTGTACATGCACACAAAAAGCTTGAACTGGATTCTGGATGGAACAGGAAGCCAGTGTAGATCATAGAGTATAGGTGTGATTCTGTCTTCAATGCCATATGTTATTTTCTCTGTTTTAGAGGAGCGCGCGCATTAGATTTAGGCAGCGCATTACCAGAACACATGTGTTTTCTTTCTGCCAAGCATGCGCATTGGATTGTTGCCGATTTCCGAAAAAAAAAAATTAATTTCGGGAGATAAAAAAATATTCCGAAAAAAAACCAGGTTTAATCCAGAAGACAAAAAAAATCATTTTTCCAGCTATGTTTTTGTATTGCTCGTTTTTTTCGTCGCCCTCATTACTTTTATTTTAAATAGATCAAAAGTTTTTTTTCGCTCTTATTATTTTTTCTAGAAATTTGTCTAATGTTTTTTTTATTTCATCGCCCTCAATATCTTTTCCAAAAAAAGGCTTAATGGCTTTTTTTTAATAAATGTATTTCCCCCCCCCCTCCCCGCCCTCATTAGGTATTATATTTTTTCTGATCTAAAACAGAGAAATTAAACATAGTGGCCTAAACTTGGTGCGAGAAATCACTCGGGCTGAGTCAACATCCAGGCTCTAATTTCAGCGATGCAGCTTTTCAATTAGGCTTAGGCTCTTTCACGGTCTCCTGGTATTGATGGATCAAATGACATATAAATTTGAGTGTCGTCTGCATATATGTGATAATACACTCCATGTTTCTTGCAGATAGAAGATTTTGGTATGATGTGGGAAGTGAACAAAACTAGTGCCAGTTCTGACCCTTGAGGGACACCTCGAGACAAAGTCGCAGGTTTGGATGTTGTACTACACGCTGACTTCTCTTTGACAGGTAGCTTTTAAACCATGTCAGCGGAACGCCAGTGGCACCAATTTGTTGATGCAAAGTGTCAATTACACCACGTGTGTTTATGGTGTCAAATGCAGCACCTAAGTCTAGTAAAGTAAAGGATTTTAACTTTAGTTCGTAATAAATTGAAATCGGTATTAAGAAAGAAGTATAGATATTTTGTTGATAACAGACCCACAAGGCACGGCGTGTCTGCTTATATTAACGACTATTTTAAATCTGTATTTAAGCAAGTAGATGAGAGAGAACTGGATCAATTACCCGACATTTACATTTGTAAATATCATCTCAGTAGTATGTTTCAATGATTTCGACGTCTTTAAAATTGTATCTAAACTCGATGTTAATAAAGCGTGTGGGTCTGAATAATGTCTCCCCATATGTATTAAAAATGTGCGCCCAGCAAATAACCCCATCACTACAAGTTTTTTTCAATTTAGGCATGAGGCTATCACAAGTTCCAAATATGTGGAAGTGTGCATATGTGTCACCAATTCATAATAAAGGAGATCGGCACAAAGTGAATGATAATAAGCCTGTATCCTTATTAAGCATTGTATCAAAAATAATGGAACGCTGTATATATATATATAATCATATTCATAGTTTTGTCAGTAAGAATATCTCTGATAAGCAACTTGTTTTTTTCTCGGGTAGGTCATGTAATACCCAGCTGCTAGAAGTGTACCATAAGATAGGTGAATTTTTATCTAAAGGTTTTCAAACTGATGTAATTTATTTAGATTTTACGAAGACAGTGTACCACACTCATTACTTATACATAAGTTGAAGAAAATTTGATTTAATGTTGACTTACCGAATTGGTTAAAATCCCACTTAACAGTTAGAAAACAGCAAGTAGTCATAGAGGGTGCTAAATCTAGCTTGTTGTCTGTGACATCAGAACTACCGCACGGCTCAATTTTAGGCCCACTGTTATTTTTAACATACATTCATGATATGCCAGATGTTGTTTTTTGCTCTATAAGTTTGTTTGCTGATGATGCAAAGTGTTTTTTTTAAATAGGTTATATCTGGGGAATGGATCCTAACATTAATAAATGCAATGTATTATCCATCACCAGAAATAATTTGCCATTTATTTTTTAATATAAAATTTTAGACTGTTATTGGGTTTTTCTCAGCAGTGATGTTGGAAGTGCAACAAATAAACATGACTTTGTGGGTCCTGTCAAGATAATTTTTGACAGTTCTACTTCATTAGTTGGTTGAAAGTGCTGTGGAGGTGGTGGCAAGCAGCTTGGCAACGGCAGAGATGGAGAGCTGATGGATTGCGATTTCACAATGTCATGAACATGATGAATCTTTATCATAATATTGTAGAGTCTGCTGATAAAAAGGGTTGAGAATGCATCACAAATGGCTTGATCTAGCCTCGGTAATTTCTTTTGGCCTTTATGCTGGATGGAATTCAGAATCTTAAATGTTGTCTTCATGCTGGCATTTGACAGACGCTTAGTATAATATTTGGATTTTGCAGCTTGTATTGCTTTACTGACAATTTTAGTTTGGTCTTGGTGCATTTGTTTGAATTTCCAATCCACTTTTCTCCCATTGCCTCTCTAGTGCTCGTCTATTCCTCCTCATATCTTGAATTTTCTCGTCAAACAAGGGCTGGCTTATTTTAGCCTGAGTGTTCCTAACTATCATGGGAGCATGTGGTTGTCGTAGGCCTACATTTGTAGTATTTCTGAATAGCAGATCTTCACCATAAGCAGCCACTTTAAGGGCTTCCTCATATTTATCAGGCAGATCAGTTTGAAAAAGCATGTATATCAATCTGTCTGTAGCTCCTTTATTTAACAATTATATATGATATTTACTGCCTAGTAGGCCGCGGTTGGGAGCCACATATTTTAAACTGCACAGTGAGATGATCAGATATAACATTTGAAATAATAATGACATAGAACATTTCTCATAATAATATAACTTGCAATTGGATGATTTGTGATATTGTACCTTCAAAATAATTAACAATATTTAATTTCATGCCATCATTTAACTCATGACATGTTAATTTTGTCATTTGTCGTATATTCATACTGACGCGTTAACAACAATATTAATTAGGGATTAGGGGATATTTTACATGGCAGAGAGTGCAAAACATACAAATCCTCACAACACAGAAGCTGTAGTCTCCTATACATATTACCACTGGTTAAACTTTCACACCAAACAATATACATCTGTCGCAAGGCATCGGGAACTTTCGGAAGCTCAATCCTATAATGCCACCATCCTTATCCAGCATATATTTACCACCCCAACAAGGTGGAAGATAGAAAATCAGGTTCTTTATGACGTGAATATTCCCAGATGATTGTAGAATGGCACGCTTTACATGCTAGAGAATTGTTGGTGAGATGGATTACCAGAAGCGAACATAGCTTGCCGGACCTTTACTTATTAACACTAAAGCGCTGAACAATATGTTTGTATATACCATGGAGACCAAAGGGTTTTTTTCAATTTAAAATAGTCATGAATGTCAAACAGAACATTTGCCCAGTATTTGTACAACGTCGGTCCAACGTATTTGACATTGGCCCAACATTGTAGGCCTACAAATGTTTCGTGTTTAATGGGTTATCTATTGATGGGAACTGGTGGGAATTTCATAATCGATAATTGACCCTTTCCATTGCGAATTCTCGACTTCTAGTGGATGAATTCTCAACTTGTAGTAAATGCAAATGATTTGATGTTTTTTAAAAATAAAAGAAAATTGCCATGAATTGGTAAACCAGTTTCATGGAAATATTCATTAAAAAACCCCTAGTTGTTGCAAAATTAAGTCTGTTTTCAGGGATGTAAAATGATGCTTTAATGCATCGTGAGGACTTAAATGGTTAATTAAATAAAAAATAAATTAGCCACATAACTTTACATTCTACGCATGATAGGCCTATAGGCCCCTACGAGTAGTAATAGTATTTAATATTATAATGATAATAGGAATACATAGATTTACAGGCCTGTCATCAGATATTTTAAAAAGGGGGTTTTCGGGCCAGATATGGATGTAGGACCTACTGACAAGGGTGGTTCAGAAATTCAAAAAATGTACATGTCAAAAAGTGTAATTTCCGGCAAAAAAAAAGTTCGACCGCATCCCCCCTCCATAGTGACGGGCCTGGCTTTGCATACATTACACTAGTCATTATTTACTAAGTATTTTGTGACACCTAACCAAGAACT
Source organism: Flabesymbios commensalis (assembly GCA_964017125.1). NCBI lineage: Eukaryota > Metazoa > Annelida > Polychaeta > Terebellida > Flabelligeridae > Flabesymbios > Flabesymbios commensalis. The sequence goes on along the minus strand of OZ024909.1, from coordinate 22,981,852 downwards.
GTATACATATCTATAACTAGAAGATCTATGACATATTAACCCTTTTCCTGCTAGACCCGTATATTACGGTTTCAAGCAGATTGTAAGCCAAAGAATATGTCACTGAAATGGATAACATAGTTTATGGTAGATGCTCAGTTAGTGGAGTAACTCAATTTAGAGGATGTGTATTTTTAAAAAAAATTAAATATTTTTGCGTCATTTGGAGCTGGAAATTGCGTCAGCAATTCCAGCGCCAAATGACGAAAAATATAATTGAAATAATTCAGCAGGACAATGGTTAACCCTTTCAGCGTGGGGACAAAACAATAGAACTAGAACTTTGGTCCACTCAAACAAGCCAGACGTGATCATCGGGAGAGAAACTTGGCCAAATTCTAATATCACATCAGAAGAAATTTTTAAACCCGAATGGGACTACACAGTATACCGCAAGGACAGACCCGATCAGTCATATGGTGGGGTCTTTATTGCGGTTACTAATGATTTGATCAGTTCAGTAGCTACAGACTTAGACACCCCTTTTGAAATTCTGTGGGTGCGTATAAATTTACCAGGATGCAAGTCTTTACATTTTGGCGCCTTCTATAGACGACCGCAAAATGATTTAGACCCTCTTTGCCAATAGGATAAATCCCTTAATGAAATAACGCACACAACCAATAGTCATTTCTGGCACGGTGGTGACTTCAATGCGCGTTTTGTCGACTGGAAATCGCTGGAGGTGTCTCCATCAGCTGGCAGTGAGAGACCCCAAGATCAAAAGCTAATCGACTAATCGCTCGATCATAATTTAGACCAAGTTGCTGATAAGCCGACTAGGATGTAGTATTCTTGACCTACTCTTTACCAATGATAAACCAAGCCTTAAGAAAACCGAAATTTCACCAGGTATAGGGAAATCAGACCACGACATTCTCTACACAGCAATTGATATTCAGCCACACGGTGTTTTAGAACCAAAACGCAATATTTTTTTGTACAAAAAGGCAAATTGCTACGGTTTGAAATCTAAATTAAACTCCTTATACACACAATTCAAAACCAAATACCAAGCTTATTCTGCAAACTGGACTTTTGCTGGACTTCTTTCAAGACAACCCTATCTTGTTGCATGGACGAATTTATACCTAAGAAACTGATTAATGATAAGCACTTCCCTGGGTCCCGCATAAGATTAAGAAAATGACCAGAAAAAAAAAAAAAAATTTAGACAAAATTAAAGTCATCGAAATCTGCGAAAATTATGAAGCAATATAAAGAAATCAAGCAGTGTACAAAAACATATGAGAAAAGCCTATCGGACATACATTGACACCATTATTGACTATTCGGAAGAAGATAATATCTCAGAAAGTTAATCTAAGCAAATAAATTCTGGTTATTCCTTAAACTTATGCGCAAAGATTCATCGGGCGTAGCCATCCTGCGTAGAGATGACGACACTTTCACGGATGCCACCGACAAAGCAACCATCCTCAATAAACTCAATATTCACCCAAGAACCCGGAGGAACAATGCCAGACAAAGGACCTAGTCCCTTTCCAGCTATGCTTGACATCGAATTATCAACTTCTGGTGTCATATTTCATATTTCTGGTGTCATATTTCATATTTCATATGGTGTCATATTTCAGCCCATGCTAAATACTCACATTTTCAAAAATGGCTGCAATAATCTCGCATTTAAAAATATATATGCGGGTTTGCCATTTACTAATCTAAATAGCACTCAGATTTAAACATATACACATCTGGGTTCTGAAAACATACCCTTTGGATTTTGTACATTTACCTTAAAAATGCTTCTGAATGTGTGGAAATAAATGTCTGTAGTCTAAAATTATGTCATTTTACATTATAATATATCGATAAGTACGCCCATATGTTTTATTGCTCCGTTTATATAAAATCGTAATCTCAAAGTTCGTTTCACTGATTCATGAGTGCGTTTTATGTCGACCACCAAAACGGGGCGCGAGTGTTTGACGATCTCGGCCACAGTTACATGACCTAAGTATGCATGAGGGTAGCTAAGATGTGTGACCATTTTATGCACCAATTTATCTGGAGAGATTGATTTACGTTGAATGAGAAAATGATCAGTTTTCCACGACTTACGAATTCGAATCGAGCGTTAAACACAACTATCGCCATATTGTACACAACTATACAGCACTTCTGGTATACCTATTTACACCCGTTGATATTCCATTTCATTTGTTACTCCAGTTTTCTTTGGGGTACATATTACCACTTTGTTTAGCACCAGCACATTTTACTTTCGGCCTTGTACTCCTGGCTCTGTTATAGGACCCCGTATACAATGAAAGAGGCAGAGTTTGATTTTTTATTCATGTACTGGGGTCATGTGATTTGGAAATAACCAGGATAGACTTTTAAAAAGTTAGACTTAAAGTCACAGGAAGCAAAAATTGAAAATGGCCGCCAGACGCACCTGGAAAATCCATGACTGCTCATAGCTTTAAAAAAAATGCACCTAGAATATTCATTTTGCTGGCCACATCTAGGTTTTTAGGCATGAGGAATTCAAAAAAAATAAAATAAAAAATCTCAAAGCAATACAATGCTCAGAAATCTAAGATGGCCGCCACACTAACTTAAAAAATCTATGTCAGCTCATAACTGTTTTAAAAATGCAACTAGAAGATTCATTCTGGTGTCTACACATAGGTTTTTAGGTATAAGGAATTCGAAAATATAAATATAAAAACCTCAAAGCAAAACAATATACAGAAATCCAAGATGGCCACACACTAACATTAAATATCTATGTCTACATGATCATAACTTGTTTTAAAATTAACCTAGAACATTATTTCTCGTTTATACACAAGTTTTTAGGTAGGAAGAATTCAAGAAAAGCAAAGACATCAACACAAACAATTGTGCAGAAATACAAGATGACCTCGTTAGGTTTGAGGAATTCAAACAAAATAATATCAGAGACTTAAAACTGAATTTGCAGCAATCTAAGATAATCATCACGATCTGAGCTAAATCCATCAACTTTATTAGCATTTGAATAGGTCTACTCCGAGGGTTTCATTATTGTTCAATAAATTTTTCATTTAATCAAAGTCATATTGATTTTAATAATGTATAGTTAACACAACAACACAACAAGAAAAAAAAAGTGAGGAGTGCTCGCTGTTCACTATAAGAAGAAAAAGAAGGGACCGACTTTAGACGTCAGAATGTCAGATCCTGGCGTCTAAAGTCGATCCCCGCACTGACAGAGTAAATATTTATATATATAACATAGATTCAAATTCAGATTCGTTTATTGTTGTCTAACCCAACATACATATAATTATATATAAACAATTAAAACAGTAGCAATGAAGGGGAAATATAACTGACTAAGACATTTGTGATGACTTCAAATTGACAAAACCCTTTGGTCTTCATGATTTATACAAACATATTTCAGCGCGTTAACAAAGCACGATTGTTGTGAACGGTGATATCTGTAGGCTATGTATATGTATACAGTACTATATATGTCACTATGCTGCCACGCACCAATTACCCTGTGTCTCGGGGGCCGTGTCGCATGGGTCATGTACCCAGTATTACATTTAGCTATATCTCAGTAAATAAACCAGAAAATAGGGGGACGTTGAACCAATGTTTATTTGAAGCTGGCCCACCGTCGCACAGGGTGGACCAGCAACAAAAAACCACGGTGTCACTGCATGATCGTCCAACCGGGGCTTGTTTTAATATCAGACCATCGTCATCGGCTTGTGGCCAGCGTTTAGTCGACGGGGTCAACGTCTCGTATACACAGTGATATATACATTACCGGTACAGTTCTCTACAAAGCCAAAATGCAGTATCTGCTTACTTGAAAAGTAAGCAGATACTGCCATTTGGCTTTGCACCTTTTGGCTTTGCACGTCAGTCAGTGTAACTGCGCTCTGCAAAGCTAAAAGGCAGTATCTGCTTACTTGGAATGTAAGTCGCTGCTTCTTCTTTGCACGCCAGTGACTGTGTTTACACCCCTGGGTGCGTATTTGTGGTAAATATAACCCCGGGAATTTGACGTTATTTACCAGTGCGATATATGATTATAACGGACGAAAATGTGGATATTTGACACCCTGACAACACGCTCGTATATCTGGACGTGATGCACGTTAACTGGTTATGTTACGAGATCGAGGCTGTTATTCAGGTCACTGAATCCCATTCTAATCGCAGTCTACAGCTGACTGTGCGCTGATCGGCGGCTGGTGGTTGTTGGAGACAGGCTCGTCAGCTGTGATGTGGTGTGATCTCTGGATCACGAGCCAGGATCTGAAGATCCCCATATCTCACGACCAAAAATCAGTGGATCCACAGGAATTGTCTGCAAGATAGGACGGCGACGTTCTGAGTGCTGCAGTTTGTCACAACGCTAAAGGTAACGGGTTTGTCATGCTTAACCCTTTAAACCCTCACGATGCATTAAAGCATCATTATACATCCCTGAAAACAGATTTACTTTTCCTACAATCAAGGGTTTTAGAATGAAAATTTCCATTAAACTGGTTTACCAACACATGGTAATTTTCTTTAATTTTTCACCCACTTCAAAGCATCTTCATCCACTACAAGTCGAGAATTGCGACAGCAATTCGCGGCTTCTAGTGGATGAAGATGACGATGGTAAAGTCAGGCTTGAAAGGGTTAACCCTCTAGGTGCTAGCTGTATAAGCACTACTACACTGCTCTGCAAAGCCAGAAGGCAGTATCCGCTCACTTGTAAAGTAAGCAGATGTTACCTTTTGCTATTGCACGGCAATCTAGTCGTTTTCATCTGCTTTAGTAGCAGGTTAACTACCACTGCTATTCCCCAACAAGCTCAAACTTTGTTACAATGTTGGCTTAACGTTGGTCCAGCGTCGGAGACAGAGGGCAAACGTTAGTCCAACATTGATTCAGCGTCTTGTGTCTGCTGGGATTGGGACTCGATTGGGAATGGAATATCAGTGTTTAGACATTAAGATTTGCAAATTTTTGGTCTTAACCATTTAACCGCCAAATTATTCTATCTGAATTTTACCCACTTGAAGTTGTGTCTCGCTGACGCGATCCACAATTATTCAGATTTGACAAAATGGAGGTCAACTGTTTTCAAATATTGCTGATTGATGTCACATTTTATCTTTAACATGTTTAAAAGGTGGTACTTAATGTGCTAATAAAAAATGAAAACCCGAAGATATGCGGCACCGGCGGTTAAAGGGTGAAATTAAACAAATATGAGCAATTTTGGCCCACTTCAATTTGTGGGTCGCTGTAGCGAGACACAACTTCAAGTGGGTGAAAACTACTTCTTTACTTCGCTATATTAAGCTTATACTACGCAGTATTCGGATGTGGTAGGAATAACTCTAGGTAGGAAGTAGGCCGAGTTAGTACAGGAGGAATGGACCCATTTTTGGAGTTGAGTTGACACTTAAATTCCTAGAGATAAAAAATATATCACGGGAAAGGTTTAAGTCTCTAGTTTATGGTGGCGTATATCGTTTTTGCCGTACGTGGTCGATATTTTTTTCAAACGTACGTTTGTGACGTCATGTCGCTAAGTCATGTTATCGCTCTGATCAGCGTTCCGGAACGACGGAGAACGTTGCGCAATGGTTAGAGCGCTTTGCGATTGTCGCCTGGTGCAACATTTTCAGATTAATATAATGTTCTCCCCTCTTCACGCTGGGACATCGTTGTTTCGATGAGCTATGTCCTTGGTCAAGGCACTTTACCCGCAAGTGCTTTACTTCACTCCGGTGCAAATGGGTATCCGGTGGGACAGAGATGTACGATGAGTTCCTGGCACCGAATTGGTAGCAGGGCTGTATGCTCCCGGGGGGTTGAAATGGCACTTTAATGCACAGGTCCCGTGACCAGGGAGGGGGTGGGGTGGAGTCGGTTGCAGAGGCTCACAGTCTCGATATCAAACTATAACCCTCCTTACTTTTTAACAGCATGTCTGTGCGGAACAGACTTAAAGAAGCTGGGTCGTTGTGCTTTGCTGAACCATAATATTTACATTGCGGCGGACCCCACTCCAGTGGACGTTGATCATGCTGTGTAGGCCTACGCGGGCCATTGCTTCGTGGGCCCGCGATGTTTACTCAGCGAATCACAACACCTCACCCACTTTAACCTTTCTGCTGTTCGGCTGTATGTAGCTCTACACGTTTTTAAGCATATTTCATCGAAAAAAATGTCAGTGAAATGGATAAAATATTTTTGTGGATGCTCAGACAATCAAATTATGTATGGAGGACACCTATTCCCACATGTGTGTTATTACCCTTAAAGCTTACAGCGCGTGGACCGACTTTAGTCGAGCGACTTAACCCTTTAGGCCCCCACGATGCATTAAAGCATCATTTTACATCCCTGAAAACAGATTTAATTTTCCTACAACTAAGGGTTTTAGAACGAAAATTTCCATGAAACTGGCTTACCAATACGTGGTAATTTTCTTTAATTTTTAAACCACATCAAGTCATCTTCATCCACTACAAGTCGAGAATTGCGGCAGCAATTCGCGGCTTGTAGTGGATGAAGATGACTATGGTAAATTCACGATTGAAAGGGTTAAGACGTCAGATTCTGACGACTAAAGTCGATCCCCGCACTGTAAGAGTAAAAATATTTATAATGGCCGTAGACCCATAACATAGGTATTCAAATGAAACGGAAAGAGCTGACTAAAACATTTATCATGATTTCTAGCTTATTAAAACCCTTTGGTCCCCATGATTTATACGAAATTAATTCAGCATTGTAAACTTTAAAGTGTTATTCACGTCTATAGCTGTTTTTTCGCCTTTTTATTCATTTATTTAACCTTCAAACAAGAACAATTGAAGGAGAAAGGAGCGTTAACATGATTAGTAACCAAGATTTACCCAGCTAATGCAAAGGATTAAAAACGTGCTTAGCGGTGGGAGGGTCAGTATAATATAGTTCTCAAATCTCCCAAGTCGGACCCAAATGAGCACATTGTCATCCAGACACACACTATTGTTATATCAACACTTACAACGCTGTTGTTATATTAGCACTTACAACGCTGAATTACTTTTGCAAAAATATTGGCAACCAAATAAAAAAAATTCAATTTTAAATCATCATAAATGTCTTAGTTGGCTCTTTCCGCTTCATTTGAATACCTATGTTATGAGTCTGCGGCCATTATAAATATTTTACTCTTTCAGTGCGGGGAGCGACTTTATGTCTAAAGTCGATCCCCGCGCTGTAAGGGTTAAACAACAACAACACCCAGGTTCCTGTGGCAACGTCATAATAGACCACCAGTTTCCCACTCTCAGTGAGACATGAACAATGTGAGTGGGGAACGAGCCCCTAACCCACCCTGTAAAGGCCCTGTCACACTACAATGTTCTTGTCCAACGTCCGAGCTGCGTTCGTGAAAATTTATTTTCTGAGCAGAACGTTGGAGAACGTTTAAAAAAACCTTTCACATCCTCTGACCTGATTGCGTCTATATGTACAGTCCTACCACCGTTGAAAATACATAAAAACACCCGGTTTATTGGGTCTTTCCAAAGAATATTTCTATATGCCTTGTTCTTTCTTTTTGGACGATGGGAAGGGCCCTGGCGCAGTGGTCAAAGCTGCCTGCTTGGAAAGTCGGAGATCGCGGGTTCGAACCCCACTCTGACCTGCAAGTTTTTCATAAATAGATTGTTTCTTTCCCGCTCACGCGTAATACTTCAATATTATGGGGAAACGCCGTGACTGAGAGGTAGCGTGCTCGGCCTCAGATCGCCAGGATTCACATTTTGCGTTTTGTCGTGAACGTTAGACGAACTTTTTCCAGACCATTGTAGTGTGACAGGGCCTTTATATAACTACCAACCCGGGTGGTTCATCTTCGTTCCAATTCTTCCGATCAGGATGCATAACATAATCAATCAAGCTTGAGTAAGAAAGCTTTTAAATGATATCAGAAGTGCATAAGAGTCTCTCATGCAGTTCTGATAATACATATCGTCGCCTCGGAGCTAAAGGATCCTATCTGACACTCGTCATTTAGCTCCGAGGCGACGATATACACGTACATGCCAAAACAACATTCACTTAGAAGCACTCATATTATCACTCACTTGATGTTGTTGCTATTATAGTGAATCGGTCATCCACGAACAGTCAAGCATGCGTAACGTAACGTAAGGTACAATTCCAAAAGGGGAATTTTTACCGCATTCTGGTATACTGTACTATTTTTACCAATGATTGATATTGTATACTTGTAAATGTTATATCTGTCACTATAATAAAATAAACATATATATACCAAGCCTGTATATTAAAATTACTTGGGAATACACGACCAAGCTGGATTTTACACAAGACATTTGAAACCTTGAGGCACACATATGGCAGACCTCGTATACTAAGTATATAGCCTATGATAGAGCTTGTCTCTGAGGTAGTATATCCAGTAGCGCTTTACACGGCTATATAGCCAGCAGCTGTACCTCACTAAGCCCTGTGATTTGACATTTATATATTATAAGAAATGCATAATCATTATGCATGTCTGATATTATTCAAAAGCTCTCTTACTAAAGTCCTGTTGGATAAACTCCGACGTGATATTAAGGGAGCTAATTCTGTGAGCACTTTTAAAATAAGTTCAAAACACACATTTAAAAAAAAATATTTTACCTCATAGCGAAATTTATTCATAACTATGTATATTCAAACTATTTATAAAGCTCATTTTCGTACGATTTCCTGCAGGTTAGCCCTCCGAGGTAAATATTCACACATCCCGTTGATAGAGCATAAGCCCCTGAGGTACATATCAATACATCCTAGCGATCAGGCCTCTGAGGTACACACTCATATACCCTGGAGATTAAGGCATCTGAGGTACACACTGATACATCTTGGAGATTAGGCCTCCTAAGTACGTGTACACTAATACATCTTGGATATTAGGCCTGTTGAGGTACACACTCATACATTCTGGAGATTAGGTCTCTGAGGTACATGTACACTAATACATTTTGGAGATTAAATGCCGATGAGGTACACACTCTTACATGTTGGAGATTAGGCCTTTGAGATACACACTCATACACTACATCCTGGAGATTAGGCCTCTG
>OZ024909.1:22965194-22967694 GCA_964017125.1 Flabesymbios commensalis | reverse complement strand
TATAAACGTCAGGGGGGGATCTAGTTTTTCACTGACGGGGGGGGGGGGTTAAAACTTGACAAAGGAATATTTCACTGGAGCGCGGGGTCCGTGAGAGTTTGTCCCTCAGTGTGTAACCAGTTCATAAGGAAACCCCTAAATAAGATTGAAAAAAAATTCCATCCCCTTGGATCCGCCCCTGAACATGTGTATGGGTGTAAGCATATTCGTGTGTGTGTACACATTATGTGTATGCTCATATATGTATATATAACCTAGGTATAGCTATATGTATGTAGCTATATCATTATGTATGATTCCCTTGGATATAAGATGGTGTATTTACCATCGCAGGGATTATCTACATGTCTATATATTGGCCGCAGATTCATACTATGTATTCATGTATTCAAATAAAACGGAAAGGGCTGACTATATATAAGACATGTATGACGCTTTTAAAATGAAAAAAAAACTTTCGTTGGCATGGTTTATATAAAAATCTGTCAGCGTTGTAAGATGTTAAGATCCGTTTACATAATGCGGGTGATGAATGTGATCATCATGTCCGTGTCATTGTTAATAATAATTAATCGCACGCAATAAATAACTCCCTTATTGAACTCAACCGGCATGCATATAATACAATAAGTAATTTATTTATTGAACGCCACCGGTATGGACAAAAATAGTCAATTCTATATATTACTTTTTATCGATATACATTATGTTTTGGTCAACGTAATTACGCTAATCAGAAGAGATGCTGATAATGCTGGCTAAATTAATCCCTCTTATTTTAATAGAAATGGCTATTAGACGCCACATTAAAGCCGATTTTGAGGACAAATGAGTCATCATTCGCCTAATATTTTATGAGAAAATATGTTCTGTACGAGTTACGTGCAAAAATTGTTTGTGCTACTCAGAGATTTAAATGTGAAAACACTGGTTGTGAAAAAACGGCGGATCATGATTTACACTTCTATGATTCGCCAGCATCCGCGTTTTTCGGGCCGTCGTGCATTTAGCAGTAGACCTTGACCCATAAAGCGCTGAATATTTTTCATGAAAACCATGGAAACCAAATTGTTTCTTTTTCAATTTGAAATCATCAGAAATGTCTTAGTTAGCTCTTTCCGATTTATTTGAATAGGGCCTACCTATGGTCAAAATCTGACGTCTACAGACGTCAGATTTTGACTACTAAAGGCGATCCCCGCGCTGTAAGGGTTAAACGTCAACAGTTCAAACAAGCACCATAAACTGATCTGAAATCTAAATGCGCTGTGTCAGCATCTGTTCATTATCAAGACAACCACATTTCTCAGTCTCATAAAGGGGTGTCGCTAAATCAAATAATGTAAATCCGCCTTCTATTTAACGCTGTGTCTCGCTACCGCGACCCATAACTTTAAGTAGATGACAATTCTTCATGTTTGGTTAATTTGAAACCAAACATTTGTAAAGTTTGATGTTAAAACACACCTTGCTTTCCCAATAACAATTATTCAATCGGCTGATTCGGATTAAAAACAACAATATTTGTGCACATAGCGCTCTAAGGGTTGAGATACGGGCTGTTGAACAATAGTCAAATCAACATTAAATTCATTGACCAGGATGAATGAATTTCGCCGATTCCTCAGTCGATTCTGAACCAATTTTCATGAAATTTTGCACACACTATATATTGTCCTGTAAATTTCGCTTCTAGAAGTTCTAGAAGGAATTTCAGAAGTTAGACCATTTGACATGCAATGGAATACTGAGATGAAGCTAATGGGTTTATATTTACTACATGTCAAATAGAGTAACTTTAAAGCTATACAATATTTTTTAAAGAAATTTTCAGATTAGTCTCTAAAAAATAGCGTTTGTAAAAGTCCATGACAAGCCGTTGAATCAACGTTGGTTTCACGTCGTTCCACTGTCTACGATGCTGGACCAAAGTTAAACCAACATTGATTCAACGTTTTGTGTCTGCTGGGAATTGACTGAGAAATCAGAGAAAATCTTTCACCACAGTTAATCATGTGAATCCGACTATATATGCAGCGTTTTTTTGGAAGTTTTTTTTACTCCTAGCTCCCCCCATCATAACGCTTTTTAACGATTTGTTGACTGTACGGTCCGTAACTACGCATCTCTCAACCCCCCTCTAGGCGTTACGTAATTATCGAGCGACCCCATACGAGACCTGCTACCGACATGCGTGTATGGACACACGTATGACAGGAGCGCACACAAAAGATAACTCGCACATCCTTCGCGCTGTTGTTTTATTGTTGACAGTGGACAATGCCACGACAATAAGAGCACACAGGGTGCAGGTGTCGTAGGCCTATAGTCTGATAGTTGACGTGATATTTAATTAGGTGACAGCATACACCAGACGTTGAATTTATTTGTTTGATTAACACTGGTCCAACGACGTAGACGGTAGACCAACGTTAGACCAACATTAATTCAACATTTTTTTGTCTGCTGGGGTGACACGTTACCCCTTACACCGCTAGAG
>OZ024909.1:22827694-22960194 GCA_964017125.1 Flabesymbios commensalis | reverse complement strand
TCGGTATCATATGTGTACATATTTCGTGTATCGTACCGAAAATAAATAAGAAAAAGTGAAATTAGTCAACATTTTCTCCATGTAGACTAATCCATTTTCACATGGTTTTCTTGACTTGGCTTGACAGCAAACATCAGACACATTACGAGCAGTGGGGTGAGCTGAGAGGGGTTGTGAAAGTGGAAGGTGAAAAAGACAGACATCTTCACCTGAGAAGCCTCCGAGATCACTCATACGGTAGGGTATACCCCCCCCCCCCTAAGAAAACTCGCAACGTTGATTGTTTTTATATTGTACACTATTATTTTGTGGTGGAACACACCAGCATAGGAAACTAACAAGTTTACCAAACTAGTGACGTTTACCCGATGTTGGACCACTAGGTGCTATCCTGGCCAATATAGGGCCAACATTGAACCAAAATTGTTTCGACACCAATTTGCTGGGTACGCTAATGCCAGAGATCCTTTCTGATGAGGATTATTATCGTCACTTAAACTACACATATTTACCTCATATAATTATTTACAACATATATTTTTTTTAATTATGACTTCTTGGGGCACATATATTTATACGATAAGCAGAAATACAGTGAGACTATGTCTAAACCGAACACGGTGTGTAGTGTGGACAACCACACACCGACAACATCGCTGATCCCTCATCACACCTGTATCTGATTGCACCACACCTTCATATAATTATTGGTCATAATAATTTATCCATATCAGTTGAAAGTATGTATGCGCACATTGTAACCTCTTTGTGTATTTGACACAGGCTCTCGGGACTGGAAATTATTCCACAGATATGTTGTTCATTTAGTTCAGCTAGAGGTAAGTGAGACTCCTTCATATCCTAAATAAATTTTCATCCAGTTAAAAGTTGAAACAAAGGGTTAACACTTTCTGTGCGAGGAACAGACTTCATACGTGAGAATCTGACGTCTGCAGACGTCAGACTATCATGTATGAAGTCTGTTACCCGCACTGAAAGAATTGAAAAAATATACTGGTTGTAGACCCAAGACACAGGTATTCAAATGAGGCGGCAAAAGCTAATTAAGACATTTATGATCACATTAAATTAAAATTAAAAAACCTTTGGTTTATATGGTTAATACAAGAATACGTCAGCACTGTGAGGGTTTAAATTACATACCAGCTTTTATAAAAGGGACCATACTCGCTCAACAATGTTACTCATTGTCCACGTGTAGGAGCTATGCTCCCTGCAGAGGATATTGGTGATGGACCAACACAAGTTGTCAAATGTCTTCGTAAGCCAATGCAAGTTTCTATAAATTTAAATTGAAAAATATCTTGGCAAATCGGCTGCTTTTTTGATATTAGTGGACAAGCATTCCCCATTACCACCTGGTGTTGATCCGTCGCCAATATCCACTGGAAGGCCCAAACACAGCAGTGTTTGCACGCAGCCACTGGTACAATAGCATAGAGTGAATAACAATTCTGGTATAACTATGATAGTTTGTTTCATTCTGTTATACCTTATTGTGCATATATAGTCCCCTTCAGGGCCGTAGCCACGAGATACTGATTACTCCGGTGTGTGGGGGTGGGGTTTTTAGGGGGGGGGGGGGTGAAGGGTTGTGGGAAAAACTGCGAAATTCGACATTTTAAATGGTGCATTCTCGCAATATTGGTTCTGTGAATACCGGACCGGTGGCTACGGTCCTGCCCCTTGGATATGTTAGGGTGTATCTGCCATTTCCCAAAGCGGCAGCCACACCATTTCATATACAAGTAGACGAAATATTGTTTTTAGTGATACGTGGACTGATTAATCATGTATTTGCTGATTCTTGTAGGACGGAAGAAACTTTCATCTCAGTACAATCAGTCTTCCTTCAACGCTATCACAGTAGGTATCATTTATTAAAACAACATTTTGTAGAAAAGCACAGGTAGGCATGCAGTTGTGGGCCATAAAATTATTTATTTATTATGTTGATCATATTTTCAACCATTGATATGACTAAGCATCTAGTAACTAGTTTAACCCCTTTCACATGAATATATTTTTATATATTTTGGGCAGATAAAGCAACAGTTTCGTAAACTGTATTGAACTAATAGCATTTATGTTCTTTTTTTTCAGTTTACAGTGTGGTTATCTTAATCAGCCCAACATGATTCAGCATCCTATCAGCTGGACAGACTTCAACATGGCGGAGATTGGAGAGACACTCAATCCTCCTGATAAATATAGCTTCAAATTTAAAGCTGGTGAGACTCCTGTTCTACTGCTTATCTACACATACTGTCTTTACATAGCTTTTAATTCAATGCTGTGAGTCTCTTGTTCTACTGCTCATGTACCAATATTGTCTTTATATAGCTTCACATTCAAGGCTTGTTCAGTTCAAAGTTTTTCCGCATCCCGCTTTGGCTTATTGGGCTCGCCTTTGCCTTAGAGATAACAAGTAATAAATAAATAACCACTGTATATTTAAAAAAGGGTAGAACAATAGTCTTATCGCTTGAGGCCCTTTGTAACAAAATCGCAGCAAAAGAAGACATAATAGTGGATACTATGTCCTTCTCTTCTATTATATGATTTCCAAGGTTTATTACTATTCACTATAATGCATAGTAGCATAGAGTTGATAAATAATCTAAGTATCAGAGCAATTTGGAGTACTGCACAATTATAGGCCTATGCACAGCCGCGATGAACAACATCTAGTCGATCCGATATTCAAGTCGATTACAAGTAAGTGTCTTGTTGGCTTGGATTCGACAATGATCGTTTTCTAATGAGAAGGCTTGGTTTTTAGGTGGTAAAGTCTATCCGACCTCTGTGAGCTGTGATGACACTGCTGTGTTTTACATGTTTTCTGTGAGCTGTGATGACACTGTAGTGTTTTACATGTTTTCTGTGAGCTGAGATGATACTGTATTACATGTTTTCTGTGAGCTGTGATTCCACTGTATTACATGTTTTCTGTGAGCTGTGATGACACTGTATTACATGTTTTCAGGTGACACTCTCTACCAGACTTCTATGAGCTGTGATGACACTGTATTACATGTTTTCAGGTGACACTCTCTACCAGACTTCAGTCAGCTGTGATGACACTGCCGTCTATTACATGGAGAATGACTGGGGATGTGTTGTATACGAGAAAATGTCTACATTCACAGTGAATGGTGTGAAGGGATATGGTATCACAGAGTTCTGCTACAGAAGGTGAATATCCAAATTTATCCCGACAAAACCAGATATTGAGGCTGTGTTGGATTCATGTTGGGTCAGCGTGGCAGAGCCATCGTAGGCTTCTGATTGGTCGAGATGGCGATCTCGACCAATCAGAAGCCTACGATTTATCGTAACTTGTACGAGAATACGGGCCCAGATGAACGGTCAACAAACTCAACGTCTCACACTTGTTGATATATTAGCATGTCAGAAATGGAGCCAACCATGATTTCTTGTAGCCACTTACTACGAGGGGTTGATTAATTTATTTAAGAATTGTTTGTATGTGCGCGGGTTCATTTAAGAGAAAAGTCAATGCCAACTTTATAGGAAAGAGATCTATATGTTTTAAGTAATGCCATACACTAACACTATATTATTGTAAGGCACATAGACATGTAGCCCGAATGCGAACCATTCTTGTATTTAATCACCACCAACACATATTGAATACGACCACATTTTGCCTGGTGACATAAAATATATGACAAGGAACACGTACTGTTAGATTTTTTAGTTAATTTTTCATGTTTATGCTAGTATATTGTGCCCTCGTCATACTGAAAACCAGCATAATAATATACAACCCATGCTACATGCCTTCTGCTTCCAAAGCAGTTACTCCTCCATATCAGTTTACCCATATACATATTAGGTATTTGATTGGTCTAGTTGGTCATCTCGGCTAATCCCGCTTTGGGAATATCGGTCATGGCTTATGAATATACCAAACAGTCTCCATATTACATGTATATGATACCAAATGTTTTTTTTCTATTGGTGTTTCAGACCAGGTGGAGATTGTCCACTACCACCCCAGCAGTCTGTACCAATGTTAGAACCTCCTCTACACATCCAGCCGTCAGATGAGAATGCTCTCACGCTCTGCTTTGATCACCCCGCCTGTTGTAGCTCACGACTTGTTGGTGGAAAAGGCTGTCAACTGGCGCTTCTCACTCATATGAAGGACAAGGTGTGTTTTGACAGAATTTACCCTTATCTTTATTTCAATGCCATTGCTCAATTATTTTAGCATTTTGTATATTTGTATCACTATGTTCCCGGTATGACCTGGCTGCCCTACTCACTTCGCACAGACCCGGTCACACTAACTGCCATTTCAGCAACACAGCCGTCCGGTACCAAAAAACTCGGGTGTCATGGAACTGACACTTATATTTCTAGTGCCTAAACGTATCAAAAGTTTAGTGCCCATATAATATTAGAACTATTACATTTGAAAATGGAGGTGTCAGTCTCCCGATGCCATCAGGTATATCAAAACAAGCAAATCGATGAAAGAGATGTTCTGATTAACATGTATTTTGAGTGATGTATTACTAGTTTTTGGCTACGTTAATAGTAGGCCCTAAATTTAAACATGTATTGTCTGTCAGAATGCCAGTAGTTTCGGCCTCTTTTCCGTTCGGCCTACTGCTGATACGTTCCGAGAAAGAAATTAAATAATCTTGTATCATTAGCAGATTTTAGGTCCCTATAATTATATGTTAGGTGGATATTATTCTAGTATGTTTTCCCGATGTAGGCTGTTGATTTAATAAGGCTACACCTGTATGGAACGCTCTGACAGGCTAGGGGAAGCATGCATATTAGGGGGCCGAACGGGTAAGGGGCCGAACGGGTAAGAGGCCGAAACGAGCTGATAGCGTTTGTCATGTGTAATGTTTATCTCAACAAAAGAAATCTTTGTAAAATTGTAATTCTTCTGTTAATTGTCCTTCCCCTGTAGGCCTACTTCCCCTGTTAAGTATCAATCTGATGCTATTATATATAATACAATGCCTGATTTTGCTTGTTCTTGTAGGATTTCATCGTGCCTCCGGGGTTCTGTCTCACAATTACAGCTTTTGAAACTCAATTGCAGGTGATTTGCTTTATTTATATGTTGATATCCAATAATAATATTCACACTTTTTGCTCGACACATTTCGGTTTCAATAACCTCACTTTTCTAACCACATTTGGCTTGTTAATATTCGACACTTCAATGTGACGATAAAAAAAAGATGAATACATTGGACCATCTGACCATTGATGTATGTTCGGCATGGAATCCTCTGGAATCCTCTAAATACTGAACATTTTTCAAAAGTTTTTATCTCGGGCCCAGTCTTCTACCGTTGGAGGAACATACTTTATATATATATATATATCGATTAAGATGATTAATGTGTACCCTTGTTAACCAAAATGATGTTAATTTCACTAAATATGTATATTTTGTAATATTTTTAGCAAAATCAAAATCTTCTCAAACTCATAGAGGAGTTGTCAGCGGTTAGCAGGTGAATATGCTTCAATATTGGCAATATATAAAACTGAAATAAATATTCACGTATTTTGGAAATATTAGACTATTTAAGCTATGACAGTGGGATAAACAAAATGTAGTAAAACAGCAGAAACTCACTTAATATCTGTGTATATATTACATAAAATGATTAAGACACATACATTTCAGAATCCCTAGTCTGAATGATGTATCCAAGAGTAGGCCTATCGGCTCGGTTCAGTCTATAATGTATTAATTATAAATATTATTTATTTATTAGTTATTTTATTTGAAATATTGTATTGTATCACAAGAGTGTGTTTGTCCAACCACAATTTTTCCCTTTGTTCTGTACATAAATACAGACTCAGTAAAACAACTTAAGGCAGTCCATTGTTATCAGGGGGTAGCACACCATACTTGTGCCAGTTTATATTAAGTATTTAACTTAACTGGCTGACAAAAAAAGGAAAAATTCAAATAGTTAAATATGTTGTATTTAAGCCAGATATATATTACAGTACCTTCTGTAATATAGTAATTTAATTTTCGTATATATTCTGTTGTGTATCCTTTTTCCTGTTTGACACAGTGGGCGTAAGACGGGAGACTTACAGTCGTCATGTCAAGCTGTGGTGAACTCCTTCCTGTCCACAGATATATGCTCAACAGTGCATCAACACATACAATCAAAACTTGAAGAAGTGTTTCCCGGTTATGATACACAACAATTTGCTGTCCGTTCTTCAGCTACAGGTAAACATAAATTGATAATGAAAAGTTGTAGATCACTAAAAAGTGCATGTGTACTCTCGTCCACTCTCGTGTGTCTAGCTGTCTCGAGCTGCAACCTCAAGTGGACTAATATTCATATTTGAGGAATTGTTTCAAACTCAATACCATTTAATTTTCATATAGCGCTTTGTTATGCTGGTGCACTAAATTTCAACAACAGCTCTACTATCCTCGGGTATGACAACCCCCGAATATTGCTTAGTTTAAAGGGGTCTCTATTCCAGCCACATAAGTAAACAAAACATTGTTATAATGGTAATGCCCATCTGAATCTTAAAATGTTCCCAACAAACACTATTATGATTTTTTTGTTTTGGTATGATTTTTGTCAGGTGAAGACAGTAAGGAGATGTCAGCTGCTGGTCAGATGGACACCATACTGGGTGTGAAGGGAATGTCACAGGTGAGCCAGCATAATACGCTCATTCAATGCTCATCCGATGCTCATATTGTTCCAGCGTCACGTGTACGATCTATTAATAGCTATTGATAAAAAGTATATAATCTCTATAATTTTGCTTTTATTCGTTTGGTACTTTTTTGTATATGTACCAGGCAGCTGTGCTAAACGCTACTACGTAGTCTGTATGATTTTACTTTATATTAATATTTCATTAACATGGACGGCTGCTGTACATAAATGGACTTTATACAAGTCTACTTATGATCTACTGCATTTTTTTGTTACGATAGACTAGGATAGATTACAACTGACAAGCTTGTCAGGATATGATAGTCCCTATATATATGAAGTAATATATATGAGCAGTGCATATCATGACTTGCCATACATGTAATATGTATGCAAGTAATTATTAAAATAGTAACCATAATAAGTTACTTAGCATGACTCATGACTGATTCCTTTATACTGACAGTTGGCAACTGTATCATCTTAACTGCCAGGCCTATTGTACTCACATGTACCAAGCCAATATTGGTAAATAATTGAAATTGGGCTAGCCAGTCATGTGTGAAGGAGCCGCCATTACCTTGATCACCTATTCACATTGAGAGGGGAGAAACAAGAATATGTCCCTGAAAAACTTACACAGGATGAGCGGGGTTCAAACCCGGGATGCATGCATGACTGGCGTGGCAGTCAGGTACTATAGCAATGCACCACGCCCCCCTCTCGATTGTGTCGTGTCTGCTAAGAAGCCATCTTTATTGTGAAATTAACATCCCTTATTGTGCATGTTGTGGTTTATTCCGATAGATGACGTTTTTTATAGAAGTATGATTTATAGTTGGCATAATACACATTCAAACTGCCTGGGTATTAGGCCACTCCATTGATATTATAATGCAACTGTATAGTTAGAGTAAATAGTTGATGAATAATTGTTATAATTTTAGATTGTTGAAGCTGTGAAGAAATGCTGGGCATCCCATTTTGCGCATCAGGCAGTAGAATACCGAAGGTGATTAATGTAATTAGTGTCATCTAAAATAGGAATTGACACTAAAAAAATGGAGTGTCAGCTAGCCCACCGACAATTTAGCAATTTGATCGATGTTGAGGCAATTTAGATCAGCCACTGAAAATGCACACTCACCTTGATATTAACCCTTAAAGCGCTGAATTTTTTTGACAACCTTGGAGGCCAAAGGGGTTTTTTCAATTTGAAATCATTATAAATGTCTTAGTTAGCTCTTTCGGATTCGTTTGAATACCTATGTTAGGGGTCTATTTTAAAATATGTTTACTCTTACAATGCGGGGATAGACTTTAGACGTCAGAATCTGACGTCTACAGACGTCAGATTCTGACGACTAAAGTCGATCCCCGCGCTGTACGGGTTAAAGTGTGTTAGATGCCACTATGTATTGCCAGATAACATCAAGGTGACAGAGTGTGTATCAGCTAGCTATTATCACACCATCGTCTGACAGAACAATACTTTTAAGTTGCCACTATAATTAATTTTGTATTATTAGATTTGTCATCGATGATGTATGTAAACACTTCCATTCCTCCAATTTTTATCGCTTAGTCACGCTGTTCTCTATTGAATTTTGCAGACAATATGGTCAGCCAGTGACGTCGACGATGTCAGTGGTTATACAGCAGATGGTACAAGCAGAAGCCGCCGGTTAGTGGAGAGTTAACCTTAAAGTGCTAATCGCTTCTATAGCCGTTTCATTTTAATAGCGTTTTTGTTTGCCCTTTAAACAAGAACTTTCGTCACCTTGGTATTAGAGGGTCGTATCTGCCACTTTGTAAAGTGACAGATACCACCCTCTAATACCAAGGTAATGAGTTGTAAGATAAATCATCTTATGACCCTTATCCTGCTGATCATGACTATTGTCGTTTTAATCTGGTTCATTAGTCGTTTAAATCACTGTTATTCAGTTTTTAAAAACTAGAGGTGCGTCTAAACATCAAGATTTGCAAATATTTATGCTCAAATTAAACAAATATGAGTAATTTTCAGCCACTAAAGTTGTGGGTCGCGGTAGCGAAACACAACTTCAAGTGGGTGAATTAAAAAAAAATAACTTATTAGGATAAGGGTTAATGTGATATATTGGCGTATGTTTTGATTCAAAGAATTGCACATAATAAGTATAAATTTAACTACTTGTAGTTGTTATTCGCGGCAGCGAGACAGAACTTCATTTGTAAGGCAGCGCTTGAATGGTTAATTTAAACGACAACAGAATTATCAATATGGTGTTTCAAATTTTATAATACTGATGTTAAATATACAATAATAACTGAAGTAGCATTATGCTATTTTTATTTTATTTTTCTATTACTTTTTTTTATATTAATAAATAATATCTTTCATTTTCGTATTCATCAGACATTATAATTTTGAAAAAAAACAGCAATAAAGCGATTTTCTTAATGTTAATGGAATTCCAATTATATAAATTATGATTTTTATAGATATACCGAGTTAATTATGATAATTAAATCCAGACATGTACTGTGTTTTAATATTTCTAACCAATGATATAGAAGGATGGACAGATCAATCAGCTGGAATGTTTGACATGTTTTTCTTTCAATCTGATCCAAATATTTCAGCTGGGTAGGTTCGAATAGTGCCTCTCAGCAAACACCAAATTCAGCCTATATTGGCTTAATGCTGTCCCAGCGTCTGCGACACTAGGCCAGCATTAAACCAATATAGGCCCGGTGGACCATTCTGCATGGATATTCATTAATTTTGTCACCCAATTCTAAATTTACTATTCTAGGCGTGCTATTCACTTGTGACCCTGTGACAGGAAATCCTAAGTTCATCACGTTAAACGCAAACTATGGACTAGGCGAGGTGAGATATTATGTGCCACAACAAGCTGAGTCGTCCCGAGCACGTACGGCTGACTGTGGGCCTATCTGTATGAAGACACCTCTTGAGAGAGAGTCAATAATTTGATTGGGATACGTCTTCGTTTACCACTTAGCACAGTTTGACCCTCTTCCAAAGAGCTTGTCTTGATGCAAGTGGGCCCACAACCAGACATGCGTACTCAGTACTGCTATGGCTTCATCAGTTACGTTTTTGTTGTATTTTTATAACACTCGTGCTAATATGCTTGAACTATGCCTAGATATCATATAAAATAGATTTTCCTGTGAGATAAAAATGCTTGATTAGTCAAACTTACAATGAATGTCAGTTTACTCATTGCATTTTTATGAATTCAAAGGTGACACAGCAGGAGTAAATTATCCACTTGTGTACGATTACCAATATAATATAAGATGTACTTGATAAGCATGGGTCTATCAATACATTCGTCATCACACTTTAACCTGCTGAACTGTTTGTTTATATTTATCATTCATTGAAAGCTGGAAATAGTAACGCAATTTCCAGCTTCAAATGACGAAAAAAAAAATATATATTTACGAATAAATAGACATCTCCTCTACTAAAAACTATTTTATCAAATTTAGTAATATTTCTGTTGATATAAAACATGGGTTAAATTGTTGGAGGGAGGCCAGCCAAACTTTCGTTGTACCCCCTTTTTCATTTATGGATCCGCCCCTGTGTTTACCACTGTTCCCTGTGCCTGCAGTCAGTTGTTTCCGGTCAGTCTGAGCCGGACACTGTGGTCATCAGCCGGACATACGCGGGCGACCTCAGCATCGTACAGAAAACTATAGGATCCAAGGACACACGCATTATTACCACAGGTGAGGACAACCTAACAATTCACCTGATCAAAATTAACCCTTAAAGCGCTCAATTACTTTCGTATAAACGATGGAGATCAACGGGTTTTTTCAATTTGAAATCATCATACATGTCTTAGTTAGCTCTTTCCGATTCATTTGAATACCTATGTTAATTATGGCTCTGCGGCCACTAGAAATATTTTTACTCTAACAGTGCGGGGTTCGACTTTGAACGTCAGAATTAAGGAATGTAGATAAATAACGAGTAATTTACCCTTACACGGCTGATAATGACCATTGTCGTTTTCAATCCGTTTAATTAGCAGTTATATTGGGCATGAGATGTGTGTTTAAACATCAAGATTTGCAAAATGTTTGGTCTCATATTAAAAATATATATATGGGTAATCTTCACCCACTTAAAGTTGTGGCTCGCGGTAGCGAGAGACAACTTTAAGTAGGTGATTTTGTTTTAAATTTAGCGCTCTAAGGGTTAAAGTGACAACGTTATCGCTATAAATTTTAGGCTATGAATTTGAAGCTGGAATTGCTGACTCAATTTCCAACTTAAAATGAAGAGATCGACAAACTATTTCGAAAATGTTATGTTAAATTCTGATGATTTACAATTTGCAGAGAAATCTAGTCATCTACATCATCTATTTTTATCAATTGTCAGTTATAACGTATATATCAAAGCCATGAAAGAAGTACATTGGATCTCGATAGAAAAAAAGAGTCTAAAAGCAAAACATAAATACTGGGACTACTGCTGCTACTGCACACACACCTCAACCAAATACAAAAAAGATCATGAACTAACGTTAGTTTATACAATTTATGTTTTGTTTCAGAAAAAGGCGGGACTGAAGAACTTAAGGTGTCATCACAAGAGGCTAGTGAATGCTGTGTATCTGAAGACGTCATATTTAGGCTTGCTGCTATAGGCATACAGGTCAGTTAAAGCACTATATACTAAAGACATTATACATTTGCTACAGAATTCCTGACACAAATGTTTATCCTTGTTTGTTCTACACATATATCCGTACATATACATAATTGACGCAGATAAGTTTGGGTATACTATAAACATGTGGTATACCAAATTAATATCCGTAAACTGTATAAGATAAACCGTTTTATAGAGCTCTAGTACAGCACTAAAACATGTTGTGTTATTCAAATTTAAATATTCGCTTTTATTTCATTATTCTTTTAAAGCTGGTACTTGCGTAACAAATTCAAATTTTAAAAGTTTAACAGTACAGTGAGAATTTGGTCTGTGGCAAAAGTTTCTCTTCTTCTTTGTTTCAGTTAGAAAAGTGTTTCTCTGACGCAAGGGACATCGAATGGGCGACAGCCGAAGGAAATGTTTATTTACTGCAGGTGATCTTCGTTTACATTATACATATATATTTCACACACAACATTTCGCATATATCAAGTGAACATCTCCATTTTCAAGTAGGATACTCAGATAAGATACTATTTCATCGACTCTGGGAAGTTCCGAATTTCTATACACAAAAAGAATGAAATAGTTGAATATCATGCTAAATATGAATTATACATTAATATATCGTAGTAATCGTAGTAAAAAATGATATTACATTCAGTGTATTTTACAGTGTGTTTTGCAATTCAGTATATAAATACTGTAGAGTAGTGGGTAATATTTTAGGATATTTTAAAAGTTATCATCCTCTTCTTCATTATTTGTTTCTAGGCTCGACCAGTTACAACACTAAATCAAGAAAGTGAAGAGGAGCTTCTACACGAGCTGGATACGCCTGTTACGTTTGACGAAGAGCTCTTCACCACTGCTAACATCACGTGAGTAACGACCAAAACATCCATTCTCAGCTGGTTAGGTGTTAACCAACTTAGAGAGTGGGTGTCGTGTGTTTGCTGTGGACATATATTAGTTACCTGCCATGCAAAGCCAGAAGGCAGAATCGTTTTGTTTTGCATCTCTGTATTAGCATGATTAGCGAGGAGGTTAGTCTCTTTTATCCCCTGATTCAAACTGTTTAATACAGAATATTTGAGATTTCTAATTATGTAGATGTATTTCAAGATAAGAAAGATTCTGTAAATAATAATATGTGGCTGCTGATATGTGACGTCACGCCCTTCTGAATACTAGATGAACCACTGCATAGTAACTATGGTAACGTTACTACTAGACTTACTCTCCAGAGTAGTTAATTCTCCACGGTTTTAGCAACAGATTGAGTTGTCAGTGATTCATTTTATTATTTATTATTCATTCATTAGAACCCCCACAAATGAGGAAAACATATTATATTGTATATTACATACATGAATACAAACGTATCACAGATAAGAAAAATCACAGTATATGTATTAAAAGCGGGTCAATACTTTAGTTAAAATATGTGTGGTAGAGTTTCTATTCAGAAAGTCAGCTCTATACAACACGCCTTGGAATGAGTCTACCACCCCGTCTCTAGCAGAATACTTTTGAGTATTTTTAAATGTTGAAAGTGAAGAGAGAAGGGGTGATAGACCCATGTCAAGTAGTCTGCCAAAAAGCGTCCTTTTACAGTACTTTCTGGTTAGTAAATATTTAGACATAAAAAATGAGCACAGACTCCGTACTGGAGAATTCACTTTTCATCAGGCTTAGATTTAATACTTTCTTCAATAGGTAAGATACCAAGAGCCGTCAGCAACTTGGAGTGATGAGAGTACCTACTCAGACCAAGAAGAGTTTTAACAATTGTACCCTGAAGCGATTCGAAATGAAATGAAATGAATCGGGCATTAGGCCACCTTTGTGCACATATAAACTAAACTGGGCCAGGAGAAGCGATTCGAGCTTACCATACATTGCTCTATTCAAATAAACTGTATTAAGTCCGAAGGTTAAAATAGGGCGACATATGGCGTGCCATAAGTGGGGCTTCAGATCAACTGAAAGGCCAAGGTATGGCATACCAACATTATAAAAACTAAAATATGACTTAAACGACATTTTTAATTTCTGCTGTCGACCTGATTGATGCATTTTTCATCGCTGGATAAAATCATGCCTAAAATTTCAATATTATCTACATTGTCAATAGGTACCTGGCCTAACGACCATTTTGGCTGACACTTTATTATTGTTTGCCCATATGCTATACACTTAGAAGGTCTCACGTGATAGCGAAGGCAACCTGAATGTTGCAGGGGTGTAGGGGGACCCACGAAGTCAAGGCAACCTGTCAGTGTTGTTAGTGTGTAGGGGGACTCACGAAGTCATGGCAACCTGTCAGTGTTGTTAGGATTTGGGGGGACTCACGAAGTCATGGCAACCTGTCGGTATTGTTAGGGTGTAGGGGGACTCACGAAGTCATGACAACCTGTCAGTATTGTTAGGGTGTGAGGGGACTCACGAAGTCAAGGCAACCTGTCAGTGTGGTTAGGGTGTAAGGGGACTCAAGAAGTCAAGGCAACCTGTCAGTGTTGTTAGGGTGTAGGGGGACTCACGAAGTCAAGACAACCTGTCGGTTTTGTTAGTGTGTAAGGGGACTCACGAAGTCAAGGCAACCTGTCAGTATTGTTAGGGTGTAAGGGGAGCCACGGAGTCAACGCAACTTGTCAGTGTTGTTAGGGTGTAGGGGGGCTCACGAAGTCAAGGCAACCTGTCAGTGTTGTTAGGGTGTAAGGGGACTCCCGAAGTCAACACAACCTGTCAGTCTTGTTAGGATGTAAGGGGACTCACGAAGTCAAGGCAACCTGTCAGTGTTGTTAGGGTGTAGGGGGGCTCACGAAGTCAAGGCAACCTGTCAGTGTTGTTAGGGTGTAAGGGGACTCACGAAGTCAAGGCAACCTGTCAGTATTGTTAGGGTGTAGGGGGACTCACGAAGTCAAGGCAACCTGTCAGTGTTCTTAGGGTGTAAGGGGACTCACGAGCTCAAGGCAACCTGTCAGTATTCTTAGGGTGTAGGGGGACTCACGAAGTCAAGGCAACCTGTCAGTGTTGTTAGGGTGTAAGGGGACTCACGAAGTCAAGGCAACCTGTCAGTATTGTTAGGGTGTAGGGGGACTCACGAAGTCAAGGCAACCTGTCAAGTGTTGTTAGGGTGTAGGGGGACGTACGAAGTTAAGGTAACCTGTCAGTGTTGTTAGGGTGTAAGGGGACTCACGAAGTCAAGACAACCTGTCAGTGTTGTTAGGGTGTAAGGGGATTCACGAAGTCAAGGCAACCTGTCAAGTGTTGTTAGGGTGTAGGGGAACTCACGAAGTCAAGGCAACCTGTCAAGTGTCGTTAGGGTGTAGGGGGACTCACGAAGTCAAGGCAACCTGTCAGTGTTGTTAGGGTGTAAGGGGACTCACGAAGTCAAGGCAACCTGTCAGTATTGTTAGGGTGTAGGGGGACTCACGAAGTCAAGGCAACCTGTCAAGTGTTGTTAGGGTGTAGGGGGACTCACGAAGTCAAGGTAACCTGTCAGTGTTGTTAGGGTGTAAGGGGACTCACGAAGTCAAGACAACCTGTCAGTGTTGTTAGGGTGTAAGGGGACTCACGAAGTCAAGGCAACCTGTCAAGTGTTGTTAGGGTGTAGGGGGACTCACGAAGTCAAGGCAACCTGTCAGTGCTGTTAGGGTGTAGGGGGACTCACGAAGTCAAGGCAACCTGTCAGTGTTGTTAGGGTGTAGGGGGACTCACGAAGTCAAGGCAACCTGTCAGTGTTCTTAGGGTGTAAGGGGACTCACGAGCTCAAGGCAACCTGTCAGTATTCTTAGGGTGTAGGGGGACTCACGAAGTCAAGGCAACCTGTCAGTGTTGTTAGGGTGTAAGGGGACTCACGAAGTCAAGACAACCTGTCAGTGTTGTTAGGGTGTAAGGGGACTCACGAAGTCAAGGCAACCTGTCAAGTGTTGTTAGGGTGTAGGGGGACTCACGAAGTCAAGGCAACCTGTCAGTGCTGTTAGGGTGTAGGGGGACTCGCGAAGTCAAGGCAACCTGTCAGTGTTGTTAGGGTGTATGGGACTCAAGAAGGCAAGATAACATTGGTGATGGAGGCGACCTGTCAGGGCTGTAGGGGTTGTAGGACGATTCACTGAGTCAAGTAAAAAGAATAGCATCTTAATTTAAAAAAAATCCTAGAGCAGAAAATAATGAAAAAAATTACCTATCTGTCCACTAGCACTGATCTTTACACAATTTGCTAATATTAATTTTTTGACGGATACTATCCTCGTTCAGGTCTTAGCAATTCAGAGACTAATGGTTTATCTTGTGTTTGTGTTGACCACAGTGAAGTACTGCCCGGCGCCCTGACCCCGCTCACACTGAGTACTCTTGCCAGGTCTCTAGAGCTCAGCTTCCAGGTAAGATCACACTCGTCACCTTGGGTTACAACGCATATATATTTGTGTATAAAATATGGAGACCAAAGGATTTTTCAGTTTAAAATCATCATAAATCTTAGTTAGCTCTTTGTGCTTCATTTGAATACCTATGTTATCAGTGGTTATGGGTCTACGACCTATTTACATTTTTTAATTCTTTCGGTGCGGGATCGTCTTTAGACGTTTGAGGATGGTTCTGAAAGGGATAACCCTTTCAGCGCGGGGACCATCTGACATCAGGATCTGGCGTCAAAAATCGATCCAGCACTGAAAAACGTATAATGGCCGCACACCCATAAGATATGTATTCAAATAAAGCAGAAAGGGCTAACTAAGACATTTATGATTATTTCAAATGAGAAAAACCCTGCCCTCTCTATGGTTTGTATTCCAGCGTTGTAAGGTTATGATCTTATAACTTTTTGATCAGTGACAAATGTAAACATCATGGGCAGTAATTTCAAAGAAAGTAATTTCACAGGACACAATCAATCACATTAGGGATATCCTTAGCCCTTGTTTTGATATCATGATTACACTTGGGTCTTCTATAACATAAGATGATCTTGATTTAATGTGAGGCAATGCTGGGTTAATGTTGGGTCGACGTCGTAGACGGCGGGCCAACATTATTCCAGCATTAGGTGATGGAATTGCCGTGGCAATTCACACTTCACATTAAATCAAAATATGTTGGACCTAGATAGTCAGTCAGAGACTGCCCACCGGCGCCACGCAACCGGGTCCTTCCGAATTTTTTCCTGGGTCCGAGACGCAAATGTGCACATACGTAATACCCAAACAATTTCAACATTTCGAAAATTACTTAAATCCCACCTATTTATTCTGGCTTTCCCACCCTAGCTCTTCGGTAGCCCGGCTCTCTGTTGACGAACCTGCTTTAGCCTGGATTATGACACATGATCTTGCTAAAGATTTGTGTGCCTATAGAAGTTGTATTAATTGATTGATTGATCTTCTAATGGGCTTGATTTTAAAAGAGAATTAACTTTATGTATGAATATCAGGAAGGCTATTGATATGATGAATGATGGGGATGACAAAGCGAAGTAACATTTGATTATTATTAGAGTGATTATTTAATGAAGTGTTTACAAGACTGACTATTTGTATGATTGATTTATAAGAAACTTTCTTTTTTCATTTACATTTCTTTGTGGGTGTGTAGTCCAAGGCGCGTTGTCTGGATGCGATATCAACGTATACATCGATTCAAATTGTTTACCATTTAAACTGTTTTGTTCGTCAGGTCTTCACAATATCTCTCAGGGCTTTCATAAACTAAACTTGTATCAATCTGTGAGGATTATCTGTGTTGTAGAGATTACTAAGAGAAACGAAAGTGGACGAGACTAAACATGTGTCCTCTAGGTTCGTTCAGATCACTGCCAACCATGCCTTATTGAATATGCACGTAAGTAAATTTATTCACAGCAAATACGAATAGGTAAACCAGTGATGACCAGATTAAATGATGACATCATCAGAGCATTCCCAGTAAACACAAAACATTGGTATAACATTTATACAATGCTGGACCAACGTCGAAGACGTTGGGCCGACGTTGTATAAATGTTATAAAAATGTTTTGTGTTTACTGGGCTAGATCATACCATTTAGTTAGACAGTTGTTTGCAATAATAATAATAATACGTGTGGACACTATTGTACCTCAAAAAGAAACACTTATGTCACATATACCATTATGATCATCGTTATTCAAAATATTGAAAGCGATTCCCATTAGAATTTGCAGACCCTGTAGCTTGTCCGTCGAGGCTATTTTGTTTGCAGACAGTCGATAATGCCAGTTATTTTCCGAGTTATCATGGTATAAGGCCTACATTTGTATGTATAAAAACAGTTTCTACAGAACGATTCCCAGTGGGGGAGCTATTAAATGTATGATGTGATACCTGAACGTTTTCAGTCAGTCATTTCGAAATGAAATTAAAACACGTGGGCTATCTACAGAAAATGTTGAGGTATCTCATCATTCATTTAATAACTCACCCTCTGTATTTGTGCAAGATAGATACACTAATTAACTGAATTGCACGACGATGTCGACTGAATACATATTAATACTAAATTTAGCAAGTTTCATCAATTATGAATGAATGAAAATAAAATTAACGTAGTTGACTTGGACGTATATATTTTGTTCTATCCTGCAAAGAAATAACACAACAGCATACTGATTAAATGATTTTATGTTTAATTACTTGATGCTAATTACTGTTATTTAGTACATGGGAGCGTTGTATGAAGGTAACAGTATAACGGGTGACAAGAGGATGATTGAGTTATCACTTCTTGGAGAGACAGTGTCAGATTTATCAATGGACTCCATCAAATCTTATCATGGCTGGTCATCATTGTGGAGGAGAACCACCACATGTATCCGCCATTGGAAGGTACTTATGACATCTGATCAGGACAATACGGCATGCATTTTTAACAATTACTGTCGAACACTTTATTCATTAAATGAGTACTGTATTTTACTATTTTTTCGCACGAAAATGAACAACTTCTGTATTTTCTCACATAATCAAGTCACAGTCACACATGACATAACTGCCAAACATTGCAGTTCAAACTACAGCTCACGTGCTATATGGAATGATACCGATATACGTCTCAGAGTATGAAAACATGTGTGCTGCTCTGCAAAAACGAAAGGCAGTATCTGCCTTTTGTCTTTGCACTCATGTGTAGAAAGGTCAACTAGGTTGACTCGTGAACTGGTACGACATTTTTTCAAAGCCTCTGATACTCCGATCGCAGGCTTCTGATCATCGAAAGCTAAACCAATGACATGCTTAAGAAATAGATTAACCACCATGGAAATGTGTCCCAATTGAGGCTCCCAGTCTATATCTGTCTATTAACTGAGTATGCCAATTATAGCTAGAGAAATCCAGTGACAGTATTAGAACTATTCCATATAAAAATGGAGGTCTCTGTGTCAGAGCCTTACGATGTCATCAGAGTCGATTATCATACAGAAAGCAGTCAAACATCACCTCTGATAATCCGCGGCTGTTAATAGTTGTGATAGTTGCATGTCATGGTTATTAACCAGTTAAAAACCCTGAAATATTTGTTATATAAGCCAAAAGACGAAAGTGTATTTTTGTCAATTTGAAATCACCATAAACGTCTTTGTTAGCTCTTTCTGATTCATTTGAATACCTATTACAGGTCTACGGCCATTCTAAATATTTTAATTTTTTTAATGCGAGGATCGACTTTAGACGAGATTCTGTCGTCTAAAGTCGATACCCGCACTTAGACAGGGCCTGTATTCTCGTACAAGTTACGATATATCGTAGGCTTATGATTGGTCGAGATGGCAATCTCGACCAATCGGAAGCCTACGATATATCGTAACTTGTACGAGAATACGGCCCCAGGGTTGTAATTCTCTTCATTTTGTAGTGTATGATACAAGCCGGGAGTAAAACAGAAGCATGGGCAAAGACGCTGGAGACGTATAGTATTGGTGAGAACCAGGACACAGCATTAGGCGTCTACACAGATATCATGCAACATCTACCGGATTTATACGACGTGAGATATATACATATATTCTTGATTGGATCAATCAATCAATCGATCCGTCGGTCGGTCGATTGGGCGATTGATTGATTGATTGAATAGTTAACACATTCAATTTTGCATTTAATGCAGGAAAGACAATTGTGATTTTATTTCATTTAGTGGTTTAAATTGATGCCTCAGTAACAATTGCCGTACCATTACAACGATTTTCTGAGTTTGTCAGAGCCATTCTGGCGGCATTCGCACGGCAGTTATGCCTACTATAAATTTATTTCATGAGTCTAATGATAAATGACTAATTTACAGTGAAGACGCGAAGTCTATAGGGAAATGAGAATGATGTAATGCAAAAATGACTTGGTGGCGTAGCTGTGTAACTAATGCTAGAGGGTAACGTAAGAGCTTCTTGATTAGCGTGATGCTCTCTCTTGATCCGATTATATAAGGGAGGTATGCTCATAAGGGAGCTTTCGCTTTGAACTCTCCTTATGGACACACCCCGGCTGCAATAGAGACTGCTTGACTTCTCCATTGGATGCCATGCAGATACGTGATGTCATATGCTTTAACCAAAATGTTAGCTTACTGTTTAACATTAAACCAACAGTATGATAACGACTGAGGGTCGCATAGTGGGTGATATTGGATGGAGTTATCACCTAAATGTAGGTTTTGATTCACCTTCACAACAAGGCTCGTCTGCGACCTCGGGAGCAGCGGGTCTTGCGTGGGAAGATGGTGTTGATCATGTGTATGTTTTCTTATTTCAGTGTGTGCACTGCCATGTACTGAACAGCGGCAGATCCGCCTCGTGGAGTATCATTTTGCTGACTATCTTGGCACAAGGCAAACATGGTGAGTCAACAAACAAAATATATAGACAAAAAATAAATACTGTAATTTGATCAACAGGTTAAACCTAATATAACTATGTGAGACAGGCGGTCCAGCACATGGCTTGAGATAATATTATACTTCGAACTAATATAAATATTTTGGTCAATTAGTCCAGCAAATGGCTCGAAATACTATTATATTTAAAACCTAATGTGCCAATACAAATAAATCTGCTAAGAAAAAATGAAAACCGAATATAATCGGGACCAGTGGTTAAGGGGTTAAAGTTGTTTGTTTTTATATTAGAGTGGACGACGGAGCACTGTTCAGATATGGCGATGTTGCTGGGGAAATGTGAGAATGTGTACAGTGCGGATGTGCCCGCAGCTCTAGAGGTAAACTGAAAACACTATTATGATAATTAGAACCTGATCAAGACCACATCGTCTTGTAACTTGACTTGTTGTTTTAATCCTTACAACGCTGAAATATTTTTGAAGACCGAATTGTTTTTTTACAATTCGAAATCATCATAAATGGCTTATTTCCGTTTCATTTGGATACCTATGTTATGGGCTATGACCATTTTAAATATTTTAATTCTTTCAGTGCGGGGACCGTCTTTATACGTCAGAATCTGACGTCTACAGACGTCAGATTCTGACGTATAAAGATGGTCCCCGCGCTGAAAGAGTTAATGTTTGACCAGCATCAGAGCAGCATTGCTGGGTTATGGCTGCACGACCTTACTCTATTCTTACCTCTGTCAGTAAGGTTATGTTTTAGTCTTGTTGGATTGTCTGTCTGTCTGTCTGTCTGTCTGTCTGTCTGTCTGTCTGTCTGTCTGTCTGTCCGTCGGATTACTTAAAAAGTAACTGTTAATGAATGCACTAGAATGAAACCATATTATGGGGTGAATAGGAATGACGGGGTGAATAAGAACGAACATTTGGACATTTGCTCATTCTTGGATTACCACACAACTAGATATATTCTCCCAACATTGAAATTGATGTGTTACAAAATATGGTTACCATGGCGTAAATTGTCGATATCAGTAGGCCACCTGGTAAAATGGGATGCACCATAATTGAGATAATATTCAGTCGGTTTTAGTAGTTCCGTCTTGCCATTTTAGCAGCTTCCATTCTTTCTGCGCAAATTGTTTTCGGCTACGTATAGTTACATTAAACACCTTTGCAAAACTTTCCGAATTTCGTTTCTATTCACCCGTCGTTCATATTCGCCCCTTATTTTAATTTTTCTCCTATATATCTATTGGAACTGCTCAGTATGGTTTTTAAAATGTATTTTGTTTGATCCTAAACCCCCTTGGCGGTACTTGTAAGACATATTGTTGATATTCTTATTCACCATGAGACACATGTGTATGGACATAAATCCCCTGAATAATATTTTAGGGAAAACATACTCACGATACACAGTCATATTATAGTTCCTATTCATCTATAGAACCTGGGTTTTTTGTGTTGATCTATTAATTTGACATATGATCACCCTGTTGATTTTTTACAGAAATTGGCAGAACTTCTCATTTCCTCAGGTTCCGAAGAGAAGATGAAAACAGCAAGTCCTGAGGTGAAACAACATAAACATAAAACAAACAGCATTAAACACTGGTTGGCCTAATTTTAGGTCAACGACATTAACCCGATATTGAGTCTATGAAATGGGGAAAGGTTCAATATTGTACAAGTTTTTCATGCATGAAATATTCCCCATAGTATTGTCACCAATAACTTGTTGCCATTTAATTGTGTTGTTTCTTACCACTGGTTGCGAATTGGAACATCGAATTACATTATTAGACTATTATCCGACATACTAAATTGCTTGGTCGAATTATTCCAAAAGTTCTTGAAGTATGCATATGGCGTTTATTTTGTTCCTAGTTGTTATGCTTATTTGTCTACAGGAAGCGCTGGAATGGCTACAGGTCGGAGCTAATTCTCAAATCAGGCATGCTCTCTCTCAGTTCCTGTCCAACCATGGTCACCGATGTATCAGAGAGGTAATTACATATCACCATCACTGTACCAATAGTGTCAGCCAATGTTACCATCTGAGCACAAGATTCTCCTAGTTGTTGTCACATTAATTTGTATGAGAAAAATAAATATACCGATTTGGATATTATTTATTTTCCCTTAAACGACAAGCATTGTAAGCCTAGCTGAGGAGCTTGTTTACGAACCAGCCTAAATCATTCGGAAATATTTTGATAAAAATACAAGGTTGTTGCCGGCTGTATGCTCTTCGTCTATGACCTGATACATGGTTTACATAATTGGTGAAAACAGTGAGAATGAAAGCTAAAACATATTTTGCGTGTAATTTTTTTTATCAAAATAGTAACAGGACATTATGGTAACAAGCAGACCGAATGTAAATGCGTTTTTAATATATAAAAATTTGCTTCAAATTTAACAACTATGTAGTGCATATTTGAACTTGATCGAGGGTCACGTTAGCGCGCACAAATTCAAGTGGATACAAATGTGTTTTATTGTTTTATTGAATTTTTGCACTTCAAAGGTTAATATAACACTATATGTAAACTGAACCTCATTATGTGGGTTAAAAAATGCAAGCAAATGTTTCAATTGTTACAGATGGAAATGAGAGAGAAATCATGGAAAAGGGACCCGTTGAAAGTAGTTAATTGTTTACAGGTAAATGACGTACGATTGTAAATGAATGTCGTTAAATGTTTGCAGATTAACGCAGTGGATGTATAATATTATAATATTAAAGGTAGCTGGGTTTGGGCTGATTATATCATCTGTTTACATATTTACATATAATTAACGGGGTGTCGGGTACGAAAGTGGTTATCATCCGTAAACATGGTATACATGGTATGTATACGGGCTGCTGCATTCGCTTCCCGTTAACTCCATTAACACCTTTTTAAACAATAAATATAGAGAGATCTATGCTTTAAACATGTAATCCAACATTTAACCAGCACAATGTCTTATGTCTACCCAGAAATTACAAGGTCTGCTGAGCAAACTTGTGTTCATTTGCATTTGGATTTTCCGCTGAGAAAAAATATAACCAAGCAACATGATTGAAGAAAGTCACAGGCGGATTAGGCTATTAAGTCTTCAACCGCCGATCACCTCAACCACGATTGCATCCGTATTTTTCAAAACATTCCTTAACTTATTAAATACCAGCTTTCTAACATGAATAGATAACATGATAAAACGTGACATCAATTAGCAACAATTCCAAAGCTTGCACCTCCATTTTGTCAAATCTGAATTATTTTTCACCCCCTTGAAGTTGTGAATCGTGTCATTGAAACACAACTTCAAAGGGTGAAAATTCAAATTAAATAACTTGGCGGCTTTAATGACACTGTAAATTAAAATTTCAGACCATGATGCGGAACGGTTTACAGAAGACCCACAGAGCAGCGGAGGAGGATGCCGACAAAGCCGTGGAGAATCTGAAAACACCAGTTACCACATTTGGAAAGTAGGTAGTAGAACAACAAACTGAAATCACCTCGCACAATCATGCGACAGTGAAGTGGTAGTTTTCTCAGTATAATATGATGTAGGCTAAAACGAAGAATTCACTATAAGAAATATTCCTCAATCTAATGGTCTCTACATTACAAAAACATAGTTGAATGAAAAATAACTAGGTAAGATTATATTTAAGAAAATAAGTTGACAGAAATTTGAGGGGTTCGTTTATTAAATATATAGCCTACCGGTAAAAATACTTAATATAATTATAATAATAAAATGATATAATAAATATATATATTTATACCGTCACGTGGGAATTAAATAATCGTATCTAGCTGTCACTTAATTAAGTCTCCACCCACTATGTGGTGGTGGAGACTTTTTGTTTTTGCTGAGTTCGCCCGCCGCCGCCGTCACTTGTTTCTGCTCTCACTCGAAAACCCCTACTCGGATTATTTCCAAATATTTGCAGTATGCATACTGGCCCTGGGGAATTTGCCTGGTAATTTTTTTTTGCGTTTTTCAGTTTCTTTAACAAAATCCAAGATGGCCGCCAAAATTCTATGGCGCACGCTAGAGCTTCAACCGCTTTATCAATTTGTTTTATGTTTGGTTTAAAGGAAAGACCTTACCCTGGCCGTGAGCTGAAAAGCTTTTGGTGTGATTCTGATAATAAAAACTTTGATTTTTTCACGTTTTAGTATTTTAGCGGATATTTCTGTTTTGCTCATTTTGGCCATCATTAAAATTTGGTAATATAGTCATACACCCCTACTCAGATTATTTCTAAATAGTTACAGTATGCATATTGGCCCTAGGGAATTTGCCCGGTGAAATTTTTGGCGTTTTTCAGCTTCTTCAACAAAATTCAAGATGGCTGCCCAAATCCTATGTCACTCTTTAGAGTTTGAACTGCTTCATGGATTTGTTTCATGTTTGGTTCAAAGGAATAACCCTAACCTGGATATGTGCTGATTAGTTTTTTGTGTGATTATGATAATAAAAACGTATATTTTTTTACTTTTTAGGATTTTAGTTGATATTTCAGTTTTGCTCATTTTGGCTATTATAAAAATTTGGTAATATGGTTATGCAGTTCAAATTTTATCTTTTGTGTATGCTCAGTGGCCCTGAGAGAAAAGTCAGGAGAATTGTTTTTCGTTTTTCTTTTTTTCCACAAAATTCAAGATGGCCGACAAATCACATGTTACTCTGAAAAGCTTGAACTGCTTCACCGATTTGTTCCGAAGAAGCAACTTACCCTGGTCATATGCTGATTAGATTTTGGTGTGATTCTGAATTTACATTTTCACGTGGTTTACATAAAAAATTGGTGACAGTACTGTATTTCTCTATAATTAATGTGGGGCGGGTGGAGACCCAAGCTTTGCCCCTCAGGCAAATCTAGTTATCTGGCTGATACAACCTTTTGTTTATTATGTGACGATATCACTGTTTTTATCTCTCGCTCAGTTTCAACAGCTCAGCTTCGATCTAGTTTTGAATAGCAAATAAATGTGCCAACAAAATAGCCATCAGTGAATGGCGGGACCCCTCAGCCGTAGGCTCTATCAATAAGCTTCAATAATTATATTCCTGCACATGTCCCCCTAAGTCAAGGCGTCTTAAAATCAACTCGCTTACAAGCCATTTTGGTCTACATAACCTGGTCACCTTGAAAGTAGGTCAAGTTCATTGAATGTCGAACATGACTTTCAAATTAGTGTCATGCACATGAGGTAAAAAAATGAAAGCCCCAAGTGAAGGTTATGAAGTTATGGCGCTTACAAGCATTGGCACCGCCCGCCCGCCCGCCCGCCTCTGGTGATCACTATACCCCACAGCCTGAGGGGTAATAAAAGTTCAAAATCAGATTTGTGGAGGACATTGTCTTCAACAAAATCTGATTTTGCTGATTTGCACAATTTGCATTTTGTTTTTGTCTCAGATTTATTTTAAGGAAACTGCTCCCGCGGGCACGCCGCGCTGTTGGTGCTAGGGAGTTCAGCAAGGTAATTATATTCCTGATATAGATTATATCCTCATTCCTCAAATATTATATAAAATTTATTTGTCGTTCAGCTTTGTCAAATCATTTTACATGTATCTGCCCTTCTCAATCGTTAGCCTTTTGGTGTCGTAATCATAAAGTTAGAATCATGTCGGTTTCTCCTGTTAAATCACTTGGAAATCGAGGCTGATTTTTTAAATTATGTTTTACCGAAAATATTTTTCTTTCTGAATTTCGAATTCTGTGCCTGTAGGGCAGTGTTATCTCATTCATTTCACCATCCCCTGGAGATTCTCTTGGACCAGATTAGCCTATATGAGTACACAGGTGGCCTAAAACCCAATTATTCAATGCATAAATCATTTTACGTTCTCTGGCCCTTGCACGCACTGTTTTTGTGTCGATGAGTTTTATTTTAATTTTGTGTTTCTCTACAATATACAATTTGTTTAATTGCGCGCACAATTAATGCTATTTATTTTCTATTGATATTGAATATAATAATATGTTTGATAATTCAGCGAATGGAGCCTAATAATATTTAAATTTCTCCATGTTTCAGTCAACTGCTGTGAAGTGCTGCGACAAATTTAAAGACGCCTGCCAAAAATTAGGAGTGCTGTTAAAACACGAGGTATGTGAACACAAACAGCTCCCGGCAAACACGAGGATTTCAACCTGAAATTATCTTTATATAAATAAAGAGACCAAAGGGTTTTTCAATTTGAAATCATCATAAATGTCTATTGTAGCTCTTTTTGGATCATTTGAATACCTATGTTATTGGTCGGCGACCATCATAAATGTTTTAATCTTTTAATGCGGGGATCGACATTAAACGTCAGAATCTCACGTCTATTGACGTCAGATTCAGACGTCTAATGTCGATCAGATTCTGACGTCTAAAGTCAATCCACGCACTGAAAGGGTTAGTATTGAGACAACGTCGAAGGTTTCAAGTGTTATGTTTTATGGAATTAATTTGCTTGGTGCTCAGTTTCAACAACAATTCAACAATTACTTAATCAGTACTAACTAAACCACCATTTCATTACAAGGGGAACGATGTTGACTGCACAGATGCCGTTCTGTCGTTGGACTCGAACTTTTCCAGAAGAATTAAATCTATGTTAAATTGTATCTATTTCACCACTAAGCAGGCTAAGCACGACTATACACTGTGGTCGTTATTAATCCGTTTTATAAGTAGATGTAGTCACTGTTTTTTGGAAATGAAGTGAATGTTTGAACTTCAATTTGCAAATGTTTAGTCTCAAATCAAACAAATGTAAGTAATTCTCACCCACTTGAAGTTGTGGGTCGCGGTAGCGAGACACATCTTCAAGGGTTATTTACCAGGGTGACTACATCGTCAGATTTATGTTGGCAGGGGTATTTACCGGACGAAGACCTTTTGTTTTACTTCAGTATCTTTGAGATTGAGACTCTCATCACACAAAGATCAGCTAAATTGATCGCCAGGTGAGACAATATGTGAGAACATTAATACCTGTAGCATACACTGAAATAATATGTCCATTCATCGCAACGACTCAGAACCAACATTGAGCCTTTTCTGTCTGGATGTTCAGCATGTGTAATTAAAATGACAATAAAAGTTATTGGATATAAATAATAATTTTATTTGAAACACATTGCTATCATCAGTCGTGTAGTGTGACTTTTTTCAATCATCAATTTAAATTGAATAATTTAAATTGCAAAATAAATAAGAATAAAATTGTCGATTTAAATTATTACTTTTAATTTAAATACTCTTGACTAAATTATGCTACAAAAAACATTTAGGTCATTTATTTGTATTTTAAAATACAAAAATGTTGAATGAGTCACTCAATCACTGAAATATTACCAACCAAATTTTCAAAGTCCATAATAATATCATTTCATTCCCAATTCATCTGTAACTTTACGACAGGGCACAGAGAAGACGACGATTGCTGCCAAAACAAGACTTGCTGGAGTTTGATTTGTTGATCTGGGGCAGACCTGAACCAGTGAGTATTTGGCATTAACCTTCTACCCGCTATAAGCATGCAAACGGTCGTTTTTAGACCGTTTTATTAGCCGAATTAATCACTGCTATTGAGAACAAAATGTTTTTCTAAACATCACGTTTTGCGAATGTTTGGCATCAAATTGAACAAATCATGAGGAATTTTCACCCACTTGAAGTTGTGGGTCGCGGTAACGAAACACAACTTCGAGTAGGTGAAAATTTTATTTTTTAATGTAGCGCATTAAGGGTTAATATACCAATATAATTAGAAATGCGTAATAATACTGTAAAACTGTATTATGTAGTTCTGTCATAATATATATAACATATCGAATATAATATCTTATAGTTGCTATTTCTGTTTCATTTAAATACATGTTATAGGTAAATGGCAATTATAACTTTCAGTGCGGGGATCGACTTTGGATGTCAGAATCTGAAGTCTAAAAGTCGTTCCCCGCACTGAAAGGGTTAGCACATAAATCAATGCATATTATTTCGCAGATCAATACATCTATAGAATCTAGCCAGATTGTAACTTCAATGAAGCTGACAGGTGAGTAAATACAGCATGATTATACATCATTTGTATAATTATGATAATGATCATCCCCTTTAACGTTTAAAATATTTGTATGTGATATCTAATTGATTGTGATAACATTAGAACAAAAGGTGGTTCTTCAAGGTCTTACAACAAAATATTTTTTTATACAGTAATACAGGTTCCATATACTCCTGGCATGTATGCATAGCCTTTCTCTAAATTGCGAACCTTCAAGAATCTTTAGTGGGCCACATCTGATAAAAACCTTTTGTGACCCGTCGCACTAAAAGGGCAGTGAAGTCAAAATTTTCCACATTGATTTTTTTAGTAGATAAATTATGATACTTTTCATACTCTTCCTCTTTCAGAAACTGGAATAATTTTAAAAATCCTTTTTACTTTTCATTTTATGGTATTTTAAACTTCTCAATTTGATTCATATTATAATCATGAAATTAAAACTTTAATGACGTCATAAAAAATTGGAACAATTACGCCTGGAGGTACTTATTCGCGTCACCAGTCATTTTTGTTCTATTAACCCTTCCAGTGCGGGGATCGACTTTAGACGTCACAACATGACGTCTGTAGACGTCAGATTCTGACGTCTAAAGTCGGTCCCTGCACTGAAAGAGTGAAATATCTAACTAAGGCATTTAAGATGATTAAATTAGATTTTGTCTCCATGGTTTGTATATAAATATGTCAGCGCTGTCAAGTTTAAAGAGTGAACGGCTGTTTTTCTGTGTACAGGAATGCCAGTGAGTCAGGGTGTGGTGAAGGGTGTGGCTCGAGTGATTAAATCCCTGGACCAAGCTAACTCCATACAGGTACGTAATGCCCTCTAAATGACCATTAAAATATCAGGAGAGGCTGGAGTTTTTCGTAAATAAATAATTTTGTGCTGTGAAAGGCTGAAATAACAAAATTCTCTCTGGATAGTCTGGAAATAAATAATCCCCTTGCAAAGTGTGCGAATTTATTTTATTTATTAACACCTGAACTAATTGTGTCCCAAAGGGTGTTGAAATAAATAGCTTAATTGGCCTCGGTTCGCTCGGGCATCTATTTTACACAATAATGTAATTTGCTCTGGGATTAGCTGTGTCATTGGTATTAAATTAAATCAACTTGAACATATTTTTGGATCCAATATTACATCTGAGGTGAGGTATATTATACCTTTGTGGGCTGGATGGGTTGTCAATAATCACAATTAAATAACACTTAAAAATAGCCAAACATGAATAAAAATTTCAATATATCCCTTTCAAGAATTCGTTTCACCTGCTAGTCTAGCTGACTGATTAGCAAATATGATTGATTGGAATTTTGACTTTAATTTCTGGGGGGGGGGGGGGGGTAGGGGATAACAGTAACAATTTGTTCGACCAACGGCCTTCCTTACAAAGT
This sequence comes from Flabesymbios commensalis, assembly GCA_964017125.1. Classification (NCBI taxonomy): domain Eukaryota; kingdom Metazoa; phylum Annelida; class Polychaeta; order Terebellida; family Flabelligeridae; genus Flabesymbios; species Flabesymbios commensalis. Next base: position 22,930,451 of record OZ024909.1, on the reverse strand, counting down.
GCCTATTAGGTAAATATGCATAAACATAACTTTATGCAGAATGTATTGTATTATGGAGGCGACATCAATCCGATACTAATGTTTTCCATACCATTAAGACATGGTGCAAATAGTTATTAGTTGACACCATTTTTGTTAGGAATTTCCATATTGGCCAGTTGAAGATCAGGTCTAATTCATGAATATTCCTAAAATAATACATCATACAGTGTAATTAATCATAGACACTTGCTGCGCTAATAATAGTGGACTGATAGTGGATCTGGTGTATGAAAATGCGTAAACGAAGGCTTTACCAAGCACAAGGGCAAAGTAGATTAGTTTTAAGCAATCATTAGGAAACAGCGTCACATGTAGCTGCACATGTACGTGACATAATATACAATTAATTTGTTTTGACTTACATTTATCAAGTACGTTAAATTAAAACTTATAAAATTCAGCGCAATAAGTATCATCTTTTGAGTGAGGATGAGTCAACAGGATGCATGAGTTAAGAGTGTGGGTTAGTTTGGAGGTCGCTAGTAACGATGAGAACGTCGCACAACACACTTATTGTGAATCTCTTTTAGATTAATTGTCATTATTTTAATAATCGCAATTAATCTGCTCAACTAGAAATATGATCCTACGGGCATTGTAAAATTCCAGCTATTCTTCAAATGTAAAAAACGAAAATAATTGTACTACTTATTTTATTTTGTATTATTCTACTTTTGCTGACTACGTGGTGATACTTGGTGTTATGTTTCAGAGGGGAGATGTACTGATCGTACACACTACAGACGTCGGCTGGTCCCCATACTTCCCTCTCATCTCAGGACTGGTCACAGAACTTGGTGGACTTTTGTCACACGGTAGCCACATTTGATCATTTTATATGAGTTCAACTTCATATGTCTACAATCACCAGTTATACACTAGGCATATAGATATGGATGGATGGAAATGTGTATGGATGTGTGTACACACATCCATTCTTATATTGTATAATTATTGAATGTGTATGCAAGCGTTGTTTATTTGAGTGTTGGATGAGAAAATACAACACTTGTCTAATGTCATGATAAATACTTTACAAAATATTTAGCAAACAACTGAAAAATGTCAAGGATTGATTAAAAATATTAAGAATGATCTATATATGCTGATTTTCTGTTTCTATTGTACAGGAGCGGTGGTGGCCAGAGAGTATGGACTTCCCTGTGTGGTCAGTGTGCGGAAAGCTGCCAGCATCTTCAAAACAGGTAGCTTTTTTCATTGGCTCAATGCTCATTTTTGCAAGCAGTTAGGCTGTGACATCTACTCGCAATTAGTATTATAATAATTAACGGGCGATATCTGCTCATACACGGTGACATTAGCTAACAGTAATAATTGCATTTGATGTGTTGTCTGTTCTTCAGGTGACACAGTGCTGTTAAACGGCACAGAAGGTACATTGGAGAAAGTAGAGTAGCCCCTGATAATACACTACGAGATTATATCATCATCTACTATCGTCTGAATGGTTGTGGTTTCAACCCCAAAGATCAAAACGCCCATCAAACACGACGCCTTGGCCAAATGTTGAGCTGATGTTGGCCCATCGAAGCTCACGACGACATATCCAAGGGCGGGGAAAGACTTCAGATTAGTCAAATTCACTTAGTCAAATTTTAGCTCTGTCTCTTTTTGAAACCTATGTTTTTAACCTTTAAAGTGCTAAGCATGACTGTAGTCGTTTTTAATCTGTTTTAATAGCATGTTAAATCACAGTTATTGTGATGAGTGTTTAGGCATCAAAATTTGCAAACTTTGGTCTTAAAGTAAACATGTTGAGTATTTTTTACCCACTTGGTCGCGTATCGCATTCAGGAATTTTAACATCTTAATTGACAAGCAGACGCCTATTTACCAATTACACATAATGATACTTCTTTGTTCTGCATACAGGTTACCGTTATACGCGCTTTAATTCTTTATATCATAGGCCTACATTGTAATTTGAAAATATGCATGTTTTTGTCCAATACCTTACATTGTACATTGTGCTCGATTACATGCGAAGTGCATGCGTGTGATACATACAAACTCACCTATACTTGGGTACTGGCCATATTCTATGTCTCAGTATCAATTCCTTTATACCTTGTAAATCATCATAATTCATAGATATACATGTCCTCGTTTAATACAAACATCTTGTACATTATAGGTCATCATGGCAAGGTGTATGTGTGTGGATATATTCATATATTCACACACGTAGCCTATGTTGGTCAATACTATGTCCCAGTCACAGGTTATTAAGGTTTCTCTTGGGTTCAGTATTATCTTCAGTATTATCTTCATAATCCATATTCTGGATTCTACACAGTTTTTAATTCTCCGCCGGAGATTTGTAATACTCCTCGGAAGGTTTTTAATTTTTCGTGTAAGGTTTTAAACTCTCCGTGGAAGATATTTTAATATGATATAATATGATGGATCGGGCATGATTCAACCTATTAGGGGCCACCATTCAATTTCCAGGGGGAGGGGGGGGAGTTTTTTTTAAATAAATAATTTCGGGCGGACTCTGCGTGAAATAAATAAATTTACTTCAAAAACTGTTCTATATAAACGTGTAATAGAATGTGAAATTTTCAGCGCGCCGCCGAGCCCGGTTGAAATTTTTCCGCGACAAAAACTCCAGCCCCCCCCCCCCCCCTGGATATTGAATGGTGGCCCTCTTACAGTGCTATAGCGCTTGATCCGCGCTCGTGTCACACCTTCACAAACATAGACATATGTCATAGGTATTTTGGTTATGTAACAGACACATAGTCTATACTTTTGAAAATATGTCTCCATAAATAAAATTATTTGAAGCTATATATATATTATATAATTGCTCAAATCTACTGTTTTACACTCAACGTTTGTGAGCTTCCTGCAAGATACTCACATAACACTGGATAATTACTGTTGCGTGACGCACGCGAACTATTTAAATGTGCATATAAATTGTATATGGTTTTTGATTAGAGACATTTTATATATTTGATTAAAATATATATTTTTGATAGTGGAGAAAGCAGTTATTTTATACGAAAGTTACTTATTGTCAATGATTTCTCTGTACATTTATGTTAATTGTTATATTATTCGGATATGAAAATAACCTTTTAATAATTATGTAATATATCCTTACAGTCTGTAAATGTAGTGGACACCAGATTTGTAAATATTCCATCAATTTATTTAATTAATCATTTACATACTCAGGTAACGCAGACAATTGGCCAAACGTTGTAGGCCTACTGTCTATTTACAAACAAAGTCCCAATCTGTTTGAAAATGAGACAACACTGGATAACGCTATATGCTTGTTATTGTGTATATTTATGCTGATCATTCGTGGAGTAGCAGAGTCAATTTAGACACTGGACACAGATCGTTATTTGATCATTCAAATCTGTTATATCGGCTTTCCTGCTATTATATGTTATGGTAATATATGCCGTTCTTATTTTTATATGTCGAATGTAGAATGTCAAGTTGTCCCAATTCCCAGACTGATGTAGGTCGGGACATTTTTTTTTTTTAATTCTATGGCGAGCTTTCAGCATGACCTGATCAGCTAATAACCACCGCCATTCGTTTGTTATTTAAATTAAGAGGTAGACTGGCATACTCTCTGGTGGCTCTCTAATTTAAGCTGATATGTGTTTGAGATTCCTAACATGTGATATATGTTTTGAAACGAAATTAGCATAGTGCTTTATTTCGGGTCACTATGTACATATATTGATTACCGGTACATTTTTTTGAAATAGTGACGTACAAAAAGGTGACATAAAATGAACAAATCTACATAGTAGGCTAGATGTAGGCCCTACCCTGCAAACATGAGACGTTGGCCTACGTTGGTTTACTGTTGGCCCACCGTCTACGACGTTGCTCAACAGTAAGTAAGCCAACGTTGGCCCATAATTAACGTCTCGTGTGTGTTTGATGGGTATTCTTATCGCGTACAGACGTGTCGGTGTGAGATTGGCATGTCATACAAGGCTTAGTTTATAGAAAGTTGTTGTTGTATGTCTGCATTACAGGAAAATAAAATGAAAAAATATATATGTGTCTTATCAAGTTTAATTGATTATACAAACTGCTTCGTTTGCTTCTAATTCCACATGTTTATTAATCCTTTTGTTGAACTATTAAAAACACATTTGGATAAGTGAACAATACACAATGTAAGTGAACAATTTGTACAATATTGGCCCAACGTCGAAGACGTTGGGACGACGTTGTACAAATGTTATACAAATGTTTTGTGTTGGCTGGGATGATATCACACAAAAAGTTTTTCAAAACTCGCAAAAGGTCGAAATGGCTGTATTTTTTGTTCATTCACAAAAACTGGACTATGGCACTTAGAAAGTTGACCATGTGTTTGTACACAACGATTCCATTACATAAAAAAATATCAATGCCCATGAGTCATTGTTTTCTCTTTTTTTCGAAATGACCAGCAATTTGTTTGACAGTATCTAATGTTCAAATTTTAACTAGGAGATCTGATTTTTAAGGTTACGCCAATGTTTTGCTACTCAATGAATCCATTAAAACAATGTATGATGACATTACATAATAATTATGCTGTAGTTTGGCTGATGGCCGCCACATATTTTAACAAAATCTTAAAAACAAAGCTTTATCTTCTGCTGAAGAGTTTATTCTATTCACGACATGACTCTCAATTGTCAGGATATTATGGATATAGCATTATGATATGTCAGAATTTCGTAATTTAACATGTTTAATGTAAGGATAATAATATGAATATTTTGTGACACGTTGACGTCAAGATATGGAATGAGCGTATTTGTGTAGGTTGTACGAATTATGCTATTATAAATTATAAAAGTGTTTTGGAGAATAAAGTAGGCCCAATGGCCTTTTATTGTACACGATATGATTAAAAGTGACACGCACTACAGTGGTAAAATGTGTCAGTCATCTTACGTCAAGTTACATTTTTTAAATAGAAATTGTCACTCACTGTAAATTTTCTAGTAGTCGCACATAATTATAAAACTATAGAAGAGATCTGTTTTCGCCACATTTTCAGACCCTTCTCAAGCCATGGCAACCAGCTACAGTAAACATTGCCATCTATGCGGAGTTCCTGCTGGCGATACCTACCATATTATATGCCTACATATGTATATTCTGACAATAACAAGGAGCTATGTGTGTGATAGCAAATGCATTGGGGTTTGTTTAAATTTGTTTTAAATCACCCGAAAACAAGACAGCCATGAACATGATGAATTGGTTAATATAATGAGAATATATTATTGAAATTCCAGGATATCACATATTGTAATGTCAGAATATGACATCATCAGATTATAATATCATATTTAAATGTCATACTATTGGGCCTAATATATAATATTTAGTCAGGATTCTGCAATTCAATGTATTTTCTGAAAATGGGTTACTTAAATTACAAGCCTGTTCAAGCGTACATGTTTGTCTGCCATGCAACGTACGCTACATGACATTTCTATACAGAGGGGTGTCAATGGCATACTTGTACTATATATACCGTACTTGACTAGTGCGATGCTAGAACCAATGTTGGCACACCATCTACGACGTTGGTCCAACATTGGTGAGACACTGGGTAGATGTGTCGTGTTTCCTGGTAAGGACACATCATTGTTAAATAGATTGATAAACATTTAAGTTCTTCATCCACAATTAATGAGTAGGCATATTAATATTACTCAGTTCAGTCATTATGGCTTCTGAACTCAACAAAGTGATGTAAACTGGGATCCGTGAACATTTTGGTAAATTAATAAACTATTCAAAAACGAAATCAACGAAAATATAGCTTAGTTCATTTAGAGTTGTCAACATCCAAAGCAACAGTAAGATGATCAGATATAGCCTACCATGTATCGGGAAAACGGACTGTATGTGGTCAAAAGAGGATGTATGCCTAATAATAAGAAGGTTAAACTAATGACCATGAATATATACTGTATATGTGTGTGGAAATTTATAATGGCAATAATAATAATCACAGGTGATGATCATGGGAGTAGTGCGGTAATAAACTAATTAAAAGTGTAGGTCCTATATGGATGAAAGGCAGATGGGGTGAAGTGAGCATTGAAACATAGACTGTATGTGGTCAAAAGAGGATGTATGAACGAAAGTAGAGGCATATAGAGGCATATCGTGGTATATTCACGCACATGTAATTAGAGTGTGTTAATTTTGTAAGTGTGGATGTAGGCTGCTAAGCTTTCGAGTTTGAGAGAGAATGGAATGTGCATGTTAATTTTAAAATTAATTGGTTTATCTGGAATATTGGAGTCCCAATGGGTAGATGTATTGAAATATCGGATAGCATGGATAGCATGTTGGATATGGGAGAGTATAGATGGCAAGATATAAAAGAAAAAAGACGTTGGGAGAACATTGAATTCAGAGATTAAACGGATAGAACAGACAGGCCGTGGACTGAATTAGCTTAGAGCGAACCAGTACACATTAATGACTCAAAATATAGTCGAGTGATTTGCCAGGATGGTAGTAACGAAGTGCACTGTTATACTCATTCATATGCGTAAAGGAGTGTAAACGAGAGTAGAAGTGGTGAGCGATTAGGATTTATAAATTCCAGATGATGGGCCTGACGTGTATTGATATTGTAGGAGTTCCGTCATTGCTGGTGTAAAGGCACCAGCAATCAAAGGATCGGTGATCACCGATCATGTGATTGACCAGAGGTGATCCTGCCGCCTCACATTGAAACACCCACTGTCCGTTGACCACAAGCCACAGGACGTTCCTTCAAACCACGTCAAATGTGCTGTCTGTAATATACATATATATGCTATATGGATATTAGTTGTCCAGCATTATGAGGTCGACCAGCTGGGCTATTCGCCTGGACTATTCGCTCAGTTTTAGTTAGTTTTGTACTGGGGTATCTGCAATTTCTAAAATATATTTATAATTAAAAGAGTGGACCATAGAAATACTGCATGACAACAGCATATATAGACGTCAAGCGAACAGTAGTAGGATTGACTCGAGCTGTGTCGGTAGGCTATGGATGGATCTGCTAAAAAATAAATTAAAAAATCATTGCGAAAGCTTAAGTCAGGCAATGTGTTATCATCTTTAATCTTTAAGCTTTAAAGGGTGAACTTCACAGTTTGAGCTGGTAGTCTTATGCTATCTCAGACCTGTAGATTTGCACATACGACTATAGGAGGGTTAATTAATGGTTTTATCGTAAGTTTATGTAGATTCCTCACCGCTCTTTTAAACTATGAGCTAAAATGATTCATTAATATTGTAATAGGCATAGGGAGGCTGGGTTATGGGTTGCATCGCGCCGCCAAAGCTGACAGTCAATTGTATCCTGATAGCATTCTCCACACATAGATGTCGCTCAGGTCAACCCCGCTCTCTCTCTGTAACCACACGCCATGTTTCGACAAAAACTGCTCATTTTGAGCAGTTTTGTTGATATAACAACTGTAGGCTTATAAACACGCTTGAGTGTCCTGAATATATATGGCAAATATAAAACACCACTACTCCGCCACATATGAGTTTATATTCACATAGAAATAGAAAACATTCAATGGATTACTTTTTCTGCCTACGCGCTGCTGTGAGAAGGTACATGTTTACGTTTTTCTGACAGAATTTACAATCGGCTTCAAAACACTGGCAAATATAAATTACTGAATGACATGCGAATTGTGCTGGTTCAATTTATCCACTTCTAAACAGAATAAATAGCCCTTACCTGTAACAAACTCTAAAATCAAATTAGATATTGAAAAAAGGATAAGTAATGAGTTGAAGTGAACACCAAAATAGTTCCGTGGTTATAGGAATGGTTATAAAATCACGTGGTAACGCTCACTAGCGGCTGATAAATCTGGTCAATCGCCATGCGTGCATACGGCGAAATGAGCGTGTGGTAAAATACCAATACCCTCCTTTTTGGGCAGCTCCCTTGGTAGTTGATCAGAGTGCTGGATCTCACTTGAGAAAGTATTATGTGAGTTCAGGAGAGCTTTCCTATCTTGTACAGCGGTCTCTTCCCTCTATTCACTAACAGTGCCTCGATTGCTACCTCGAGTAGTCGTTAGGGAATACTGAAGGAGAGCTGGGGGCCGAGGTCGGGGTACTCACAGTGTGGTTGTCTAGCCTGTTATTCAGGGATCTGATTATCTGTAGCTCTTGGTCTCGTGCCTAGGTTTCAGAGCAATTGACAATTGTCGGAAGGCCCGGGCAGTCCGAAAGGGCTCGCTAACTCAACAAACAAACAAACAAACTATCAGAGATATAATCTCTGAGGTCAGAATGTCCTGATAGTAGTCCTCCGTGGCTGGTACTGGTAGTACATTGCACTGCCAAAGCACGCCGTATGGGACCTTGGTTGACAAGTGGTCTAGCTGACTAATTTAATCATTTATTTTGTTGTGGTTGGCGATAATACCAGTTGAAACCTAACCCTGCAAGTTGAAGCTTATAAATGCATTTGTTTAGAAATATAGCAAATATCTCACCTTTTGCAACAGTAGAAAACAAATGTTAATGCTTTGTATGATAATTTAATTAAACAAGTTGCAGCAGCCTAACCGCAAAGACTAGAAAAACAAAGTGAAATTCTGTTTCACACAATCTGATTCTGAACACACTGCACACACTGCACAGTGGGGTCAGCTCGTTATTCCGACAGGTCCATATTCCGACAGGTCGTTATTCCGACAGGTCGATATTCCGACAGGTCGTTATTCCGACAGGTCTATTTTGCGACAGGTCTATATTCCGACAGGTCTATATTTCGACAGGTCGATATTCCGACAGGTCTATATTCCGACAGGTCGACATTCCAACAGGTCGTTATTCCGACAGGTCTATATTCCGACAGGTCGTTATTCCGACAGTTCCTTGATGTAAATTGTAATGGGAATTAGTCTGTGAGATGAACCACTTTTAATTACGTTTCTGGGCCCAAAAGGTTTGAAAAGTGTTTCTAACTCAGAATTGCATGCTGATCCTGAAATTCCATTTCTTAAATGCCTCAGACGCTGCATTTTCTCAGAATATAGCATTTTGCGTGTTTTTTTCATACATAAATTGTAAAATCGCTATTTCAACCAGTGACACTGTTTAAATGTATACATAAGAACATGTGATGCCAAATTAAACTGTCTGATACATGTGATCCAATAATAAGACAACAAATTCAGCGCTGAGACCAACTTTATACGTCAAAATCTTACGTCAGTCTCAGCACTGAAAGAATTAAAAATATTAATAATGGCGTTAGACCCATAGCATAAGTATTCAAATTAGTCATGGGACATTTACCCCCGAATTTTTCAAATCGTCCCAAAAGTACCAAATTTGGGCCACGTATGGCCAAGGCCATAATACTTTTGATTTATCGCGGGAGCCAAGCTGAACTCTCGCCGTGGGCGCTTTATTATACAAATCCAGGATGGCCGCCATTCAAATTATGGCCATTTCATAACTAATAGACGTAGAGACGCATGTGATACCACTTTGTTTTCTATGGTTTTGGAATATGTAGAATTGATTTATGATGTTTTGAAGTTGATTTGGGAATTATTTAAAACACAAAAATATATCTAAAAGTTATTTCGTCAATATATATACGGCATGATACCGGTTCAAGCGACGCAGATCAGCAACACAATCGTCTGTATCAGGCATTGATAACGACCTATCCATAATATTTGCTACCAGAGCCATTCTTTGAAGTTCCTGTGTATCAGCCATATTAGATAAATTCAAAATGGCCGCTGTTCATAACAAACCCAGTCATAACTTGCCAACTAATAGCAGTAGAGACACACTTAATAGCATTTTTCTACGGTTTTCATAAACGATTTTAAATATATAATTTATTAGTTCCTTAAGGGCAGTCAATATTCTAAAAATCGTACTATCCAAGCAGAAGAGTTGAGTTTGACGTCAAAATTAAGAGCTTATTATTTCATTTGTTTGTAAGAGCCCGTTTCCAGCCAGGACGCAATTTTTTTTTTAAAGGTTTTTTTTAACCGTTCACATGTCAACTTTGACATTTTTATTTCTTTTTTTGTGTACATTTTTTTAGGCGGCGAGAATAGGTTATACGCTCGGTTGCTATTATTATACCACGAATTTGAACAGTTTGGGTCACTGCATTATGTGTACAGCAAGGAAAGATTTCGGCCGCAGCGGGACTCAACCAGGCACTCCCCCCGGACTCTCGAGTCCACCACGCGACCAATGATCTATCCTGGCGCCACGAACATGAACAAGATAATAAGTAATAGTATTTATAATAAGAATATAGTTGTGACTCAAGGCACAACATAATTAGGCCCTATATTTTAATAATAGCCTGCTGTCTTTGATTTTACGCAACACAGCTATACAACTTTTACCTCGAAAATAGTTTCAGTATGTTGATGTATGTTGATATTGATGTTGATGAGATTGCTAATTTGTACCAGCATTTTGGACGGCATTAGAGCACTATGGAGGTCGCTCAATAATATTTTGCTCAATTTAATAGTTGGTGATGTATTTTCTGAGCAGTCACGGAAATATCAGGGGAATGGGTGGGAACAATAATTAAATGTATTAATTTATTAGGCTGGAATATACAGAAATATATATATATACAATAATTGTATACATCGGCAATTTTGTAAAAAACAATTTTTGATATCAAATACGTTGACATAAATTTAGTTATGCCATTGGTTGGCATATTAAGCTGAATCTGAACGCATTTATATATCACAGCTGTACAAAGAAGTGTGGGTATACATACACTACTCTCGAAAACACCCCCCAAAAGGCTACCAGAAACTCAGTGAGGGCAAATGCGTTCAGATCTCAAATAAAGCACCGATTGTAAATTATTAGTCCTAACTGGTCCACTTTTTATTTGAAGTTAACATTTGCATCACCAATGCAAGCTTCAAATGAATAATAAATGTCAAAGAATGATGCAGCACGAAAAGAGTTAACAAGTAACAACCTTAGTATTTTAGATGTAAGTCTTCATCGCTATCCATCACCACAGTTGCTGTTAATAGTGGTTAATCCTCTCATCACTATTATTTTTATGTCGGAATAACGACCTGCCGGAATATAGACCTTTGGGAATCTCGCCCTGTTTGTTGGACTATCGACCTGTCGGAATAGCGACCTGTTTGTCGGACTATCGACCTGTCGGAATAACGTCCTGTCGGAATATCGACCTGTTTGTCGGACTATCGACCTGTCGGAATAACGTCCTGTCGGAATAGCGACCTGTTTGTCGGACTATCGACCTGTCGGAATAACGACCTGTTTGTCGGAATATCGACCTGTCGGAATAACGACCCGCCGGAATATCGACCTGTCGGAATAACGACCTGTCGGAATAACGACCTGTTTGTCGGAATATCGATCTGTCGGAATAACGACCTGTCGGAATATCGACCTGTCGGAATAACGACCTGTCGGAATAACGACCCGGACCCTGCACAGTCATGACAGTCGTACCACCATTAAAGATTTACTCAACTGCAAAACGCGCATGCCTCGGACGGTCAAGTGTAGGCCAACAGTAGCCTATTGAGTACAGATTGACGGCATTAATATAGCCACTGGCACTGAACTGATTACAAGATGCTAGACCAACGTCTGCGACGCTGGCCCAACATTGAACCAACATTGAATAAATGTACAATGTTTAAGAGAAAGTCCTCCTGCCCCAGCAAACACAAGACATTTGTATAACATTTATACAACGTATAGGGTTTCAGTTAATAGTGACTCGGTAGGACCGTGGTAAGATTGGCGACTGATGAACTGAGACCGATCAATTGATGTAGGCCCCCTATGGTTTGTGAAGGCATAAAGTCATACAAATGTTTTGTGTTTACTGGGATGTCAATATAAGCTTGAGGTCAAGCAGTTTCAACATCCCCGCAGTAATCATGGTAATACAGTCAGTTTGTTTGCAAGCCAGCGACCAAGTAGGGGCAAGGGCAAAGAGCTTTGAATTATTAACCCATAGATGTCGCTCAAGTATATATGAAATATTGAAAACTTGCTTTTAATGAGGCTTTGGGTATGAAACGCATATTTAGTATTATTATGCAATAGGGCCATGGCCTACCCACAGGCACTATTGCCTTCTGGGGGACCCTTGTCCCGCAAATTTTGACAGTTGACCACACCTTTGACTGGTAGGAGCCTGCTGTAGGTTGGGATTGACTCGCGTGGCCGAGTGAGCAGCTGTCAGGAGGTACACTCTCTGAGATGGTCGTTTGACGGGCACCAACCGCACGGTCTCCTCCTGTGAAGCTGTGTTGCCTCCAATGGGGCCTGTTCTAGTTATCACATATAGCCTTCCCGCAAAATAAGCCTTCCCTTCACAAACCATAGGGGGCCTACGTCAATTGATCGGTCTCAGTTCATCAGTCGCCAATCTTACCACGGTCCTACTGAGTCACTATTAACTGAAACCCTATACTCAGACTCAGTGCATGTTGCGTCTGTAGTTTAAACTCCCTGAATCTCAATCACTGAATCAACTTAGTCACCATTTATTGGTGGGTATCTGCTGAAGGGGGGGATTGACTCGCGTGGCCGAGTGAGCAACTGCCTGGAGGTAAACTCTCTGAGATGGTCGTTTGATGGGCACTAGCGGCTCGGTCTCCTCCGGTGAAGCTATGGTCCCGCCTGATGGGCCTCAGCAGCATCTAGACTAATTGTTTTATCCTTCAACCATCTCATTATTACACGTGCAGCATCAATATTGGGGCAGCTCTCGCAGCAGGCGGTCAGTGTGGCCCGTGTGTGCGTGAGAAGGCTGGCCTCTCATTTTGGTCGAGTCATTACATCACTTCATCACAGGGACCAGAAGTCTTTCAGACTGAGGTGCACTAAGAGGAGGAGAGGGGGAGGCGGGCTGTCTTGTTAGGGTGTAGTCGGCTCATAGCACACCGATCCTACGAAAACAGCTCTGACCGTGTGGTGATGTTGAACAATCTATGTTTATTGGAAGGCCCAGGCAGCCTAGTTTCTGGGCTAGCTAACCCTAACAAACAAACAGTCTCAGACCTCAGTTTCACTCACCACTCGCCATCTCACTCACTGACCAGATCCAGGGAGAAGGCTAGACCCCTAGCCTTTTTTCTTGACCCAAATCAATCATGCATTGTCATGTGATTGTGAATTACCACTGATGCTACTATGATAGCTAACAATGTTAGATAGACTAGACTACTCCTAACCCTTAAAGCGATAGGCCTACATTAGAAAAAAAAAAATTACTCACTTGAAGTTGTGTCTCGCTAACACGACTCACAACTTGAAATAAATAATACTCAAATATACACAATTGAAAGAAAAAAGTCTGCAGATCTAGCAAATTTAACCCTTATCCTGCAGATCATGACTTTTGTCATTTTAACCTATTTTATTAGTCTACCAAATCACTGATATTGTGAACAAAATGTGTGTTTAAATGTCAAGAATTGCAAATGTTTTATCTAAAATTAAAGGCCCGTGCCCAGGCAAATGGCATGTCTTTGTTTTAGCCCCGTTATATCTTTTTGACTGTTTGCATGAGTAAAGGCAACATTCTGATAAATTACAACTTTTAGAAACATCCGTTGGCAAAGTAATCAGGTTTCGAAAAAGACATTTTCGTGTTTTAGATATACCCTCATTTTTATTAGGTTGCCAAGATCGAGAGGAAGCTGACATCGAGTCACCGATTTGATTATTTTCTTTCAAAGATAGTTTTTTTTATAATTTACTAGCCGTAATCTATGACAAAAAAGTTCGTAACTCATATTAGGATTAGTATGTAGGTCTCAGATGTATTACATCGTCAAAGATGTTGGCTAGTTCAATTACAATGTCATCGGAAAACCACAGCTCAACGACGCTTTCCCCTACGAGATTCACATTTACAAACACAAAGGGTCTACATTCTAAACTGGGTCAATTGACATGTTTCACATCTTTGCGGGACACCCGGAATATCGCAAAAATACACAGGTGATATTCATGGGATGTTCGTGGCTGGTGTAGTGACAAAAAGGAAGGAATTTTTCTCAGTGTTGATCCTTTCAAAGAAAAAAACGATTCAACATCGGACCCTTCATCTAGACCCCCAGCGGCTTGTTCAAAGCCATTAGAATAAAGAGATGGTTACACAATTATCGGGTACACATCTCTTTCAAATGGAGGGTGGAGAAAGACGATATAGATTTACGATGATATAAACCTAAATAACACAAATTTAACCTTGTCAACTTTTTTAGTTCTGGGGCAGTTGGGCCTGTCACTTCAAAGAAATATCAAAATTTTATTAAATCAAATAATTAACACACTAGCTTTTCTAAAAATCAATAATAACTTGAGTCTGATCTCAGATATCATTGGAATGCAAACTTAATTGACAGACAGATAATATTAAAAAAGAAAAGGCTGCTCAACTGGAGTTGACTATTATTCAGTGTGGGCCATAAAACATGAATACGTAATTCCGGTTGTCATCGCTAAAGTTAACTGAATGACGCTCAACTCCGGTCGTGTAGCCTGTCCATATAAAAAAAGAAGAGACAATCTAAATCACAAAATCTCCAATTTTAATCCTAAAATAATTTGCCTATTAAAAAGACTTGTGCTCTGACGCTGTGCATGACCATTCACTCATTTTTACACGAGAAAGTCAGTCTGCCACTCTGGAAATCTGGTCCAAAATTGTGCACTGTAAGGGTTAATGATTGTTTCCTATTAGATTTGTCTTGTTAAAGGACAAGTAAAAAGGCTGAAACAGTGATAGACGTGATTAGTGCTTTAATGTACATTTGGGATTTTAAAATTTTCTGAACGTTATTTTTTGTTGCAGTCAGAATGTCGTCGACAGGGTCCAGCAAGCCACCCAATACATTTGTGGTATTGGATTCAGGAAACTCAAACTTTACTCAAAATGATACAAGCACAAGGCCAAAATCTAGTGGCAGCAGTCGCCCAGGTAGTGGTACAATAGAAGGTAGAAGAGCACTCCCCTTGAATCGAGTTGAGTCTGTTGACCGTCGCACACCCACACCAACCAAACAAATCCTTGTTCAAACAGTAAGACGCAAACAGGAAAATCACGACACAAATGACAACAAATTTATGGTAAATCCAAGAAACAAACTTGACAAAACAAATGATGAAAGAAGTTCAAAAGGCGAACATTCAAGGAAACAAGTAACAGCCATTTCTGCTGTATTTGTCTCCGGTAGCTGTTGTGCCTCACAAGGACAACCTGTTGTGTCATCTCGTGACTGTATAGACGATTCATTAGCATCTTTATCTACATCAACCAGTTCTTCTTTGTCATTAGTATCTAGTGGCTACAGAAGCGAAACAACAGGGAGTGCATCCAGTGGGATGTCAATTGTATCTTCAACTGATACTTTATCTGCATCCACAATGGAGGGTACAGTGGAAGACAATGAACAACATGATGGGCTACTGACCAGTCGCTCAGCTTGGGGGGAGGGGGGTAGCTACGGAGATGAAGAAGAGCGAGGCAAAAGCGGACATTTGCTTGATAAAAACTTTGTGATAAACAATAAATCTTCTTCAAGTAATTGTGCTGTGAAACCTGAGGTAGTTGATCTGGAGGACAGTGATGCGTTCGATACAGATTTAAGCGATGGGGAGAGCTCCTCATCTGATACTTCTGTGGAGGAAGCCAAAGCTCCAACTCAACTGTTAATGGAGTTCCTTAATGCAGTGATGGAAAAAGACTATGAAACAGCTGAGAAACTCTGTAAGATGATTCTAATGTATGAGCCTAAAAACGAAGAAGCACTCAGCTTTCAGACTTTGATTGCCGAGAGGAAGGAGCTTGGCGATGTTGAGGATAGCTCCAGTAGTGAAGATGATTCTGATAATGAGAGCTCTGATGACGACTCTTCTGATGATGACAGCAGCTCTAGTAGTGACGATGATGACAGTAGTAAACCAGACTCTGGAGTTGTTTCTGCCAGTGAACAAGGAGATTGATCAATTCTGGCTAGGAGCATATTACTCCCTGAAAATAATATGATGTCCATTGAATCGTTAGTTAACACAGGGACAGCAAAAAACAGTTGTTTCTGCCAGTAAACATGGTGATTAACCTTCACTGGCGGGGATGACATAACAGTGCTGAGCACTGAGAATACCCCTAAAAATAATATGATAGCATGTTGTAGACCTACTGTCATAATATTATGAATATGTTGTTCATTTAGTCATTAGTTATCACAGAATCGCGGAAATTCTTTTTCTCGTGTTTGACACAGTCCACTGTAATTTGAAAATATGGTGGATCAGACCGATATATATTGTTTAATTTCACATTTTGAATTGTGTCACAAATGAGTCTTTTGTTATAACAGTTGTGCTGCTGATTTGTTTGTTCATGTGTTGTTGCTATTTCTCATTCATTATTCGCGATGCCTGATTATTAAACTGTCAAATTTTCAGCAGCTTTAAATAATGATCTTGTGATATGGTTCTGGGTAAAAGACCCTTCTGCGCCTCCCTTCAATTCAGGTTGAGTTAATTTACACTCCCCCCCCCCCCCCCGATACATGCATGCCATTAACCCTTGTCGAGCTAGACCTCTATATCAGGACAATGTCAAACCCTCATGATGTTGAATTGTGAGCGATTATTTTTCACACACTTGTGGCCGTATGACGAATAGTTCTCTTCATAAAAAAATTTCCTATATCGAATTGTTGCATTAAATTGGCATCTACTACAAACTATAAGAATAATTTCAAAAGCATTTCCTTTGCTTTAAAAGTTGCTTGACATGTATATCTATATCGGTTCCAGCAGAACAAGGGTCCCGAGCAGCTGCTACAGACATGAGGCGTTGTTAATACAATGTAAACCATTACTCAGATATATAATATCCTTGTAGTGATGGGAATTTCTAAAGTCTCTTAGAATTGAAAACAAATGCATGGTTTTTATTCACTCAGATCAAATCACCAGGTTTTGCTTTATTTATCCATCAAAAATGTCTTAGTTTCAAGGCTAAGTCCATCACCTATGATGATTACACAAAAAATTTTCTGGTGATATGCCCACAGACTCACCTAGCCGCACAGTGCTGTTTGCATGCTACTATCATTGCCCCACCAATCCAATTTTCTGACCCTGTCAAATTATTTCCCAAATTCTCATGATTGATTGATTAAATGTATGTTCATGGACAAAATATGATGAACTGTGATAATTTGTATTTATTTATGGTATTATTAGCTTTACTTTGACATTGTTCTGTTATATTCTGCCAGTTTTTTCTGTTGCATAATGATTCCTCACATGACAAAAATTGTAATCAGTTTCTATGAAATAGCTTCATTATGTTTTTGCATCCTCCATTTTCTATGAAATATGGGCAATATGATAATGTAAAATATCAAATCACATTACAATTTATATAAACATGATAAAGACACTGAGCTGTATTTCTGTGTCTATTATACACCTTACATTTGAGTAGGTGGAGACATCTTGTATTTGTTTTGCTGGCCCAAATGTTGTACTTGCCACCAAAATCAAATGTCTGCTATTTATAGGCAATTTAACGCCACTTGATGTGAAAATAACATGTACATTGACCAGGGATGTGATCATATAAAAATAAGAAAAATCTCATCCCTGATTGATTGTATGTCTGTTATAAACATGATAAAAAGAATAGATGTTGTTATTGTTTTCCTACATTTTTACACAATTAAATAAAATAGTACAGTGTATCACAATATTACATTCACCCTTTCAGCGTGGGGACCGCTTTCTGTAGCCTAGGTGTCAGATTGTGACGTATAAATACTGTCCCAGCACTGAAAGAATTAAAATATTTATAATGGCCATAAACCCATACCATAGGTATTCAAATGAATTGAAAAGAGCTGACTAAGATATTTATGGTGATTTCAAATTTAAAAAATCCTTTTTTTCGGCATTGTAAGGGTCCAATGAGGACGATTATTTAGTGGGATGCTTACATGTGTGTATTCTTTGTAACAAATCATACAGTAGTGACCTTCGTCCTGATAAACGGACAGTTGCTATTTTTTGTTCATTTAAACTGTTTTTGAATAATATATACATGTATTATAACCCAAATTGATTTGTCTCATTAAATGATTAACCCTTTCAAGCCTGAATTTAACGTTGTCATTTTCATCCGCTACAAGCCGCAAATTTCTGTTGCAATTCTTGACTTGTAGTGGATGAAGATGACTTGAAGTGGGTGACAAATGAAAAAAATATATTGTTATTATTGAAACTGTTCCACGTTAAACTCCCATTAACATGATTAAGTCATTCTTCAGAGATGCAAAATGAGGTATTGTGAGGGTTTATAGGGTAAAGTGAGTATCTACTACAAATGTTTTTTTTTTTTAATTTCAGTATTATTATAGTTGCTTTGAAGCTTCCTTGTAGATGCATGCATAATCTGAAATGTGTAGTATTATTATCAGTACATATCCAGGGTGATATCTTTGATACATTCCATGGTTATACGTAGGCAGGTGATTGCCTTGTGATAACTTTAATAGTGAGTTTTCATCTTTCTTGCTGTGATATATTTTGCCGCCTTCCGTCCTATTATATTTTCTACCTAATTTTATTATTATTTTTTGTTAAATGTGTTCTGAGGCGATTATAAAAATCAAGCTGATAATCAAGCCCAACTTACCCAGTACATTCATATCTTGGCTTAGCCCTTGTAGGCTTACTGCTGAATTGTTTGTGAGTATTTTTCATTCATTTGAAGCTGGAATTGCTAAAGCAATTTCCAGCTTCAAATGAATAAAAAATATAATTATTTATGAAAAATGGACATATCCAGATTGAATTGTTGGATTAATTAAACATCTACCAAAACTATTTTATATAATTTAGTGATACATGTATTACAATTGATCTGAAACATGCTTAAAAGCCTATATATATGGTTTCAGCAGAATATGGGTTAACATTACAATACTAGCCCTTATTCTGATACGCCTGTTTATATACGGTTTCATGCAGTTTTAACCCTTTCACCACTGAAGACCGTTTTTGTGTGCTGAATGCCATAGCATTCAGCACATAAAACGGGCTTCAGTGGTGAAAGGGTTAAACCAAATAATATCTCACTGAAATGATAGTATAGTTTGTGTAAGGTATATATTTAAAAAAATAGAAATATTTTTTATTTTCACACGTACCAGCAACTCATATGACAAAATGACCACTTACACAGTTTAATGCCAAAAAAGTATTAAATACATTTACTAGCACTGCTGAACAGCACTGACTGTTTTATTCACCAATTCTGCTTTGCAAAGCAAAAAAAGCAGTATCTGCTCACTTGTATAGTGAGCAGATAATGCCTTTTTTCTTTGTATGGCAAAATTGTAATGTGTATCTTGGAGATGGAAGCCCTGATTCTCTAAAAATATAGCTTGCATTATTGTATTGAAGCTATTAATCATTCTTTTCATGAAACCATTGTGATATTCATGTAAGCTGTGCAGTTTTGATACGCATATATGCCTCTATTATATCGACAACAAATGTTCCGTCCATTATTGTTACCATATTAATTTCAATTTTTTTGTATATATACCAAACCATCGTCAGAATAAAATATTTATGCTGCGATATTATGTATTCTATTTATTGTAGATAAAGCGCAGAAACCTCGCAACACGCGTTTAGTTAATGTTATCTTAGGAGTTAGCTTCTTGTCTGGGACATTCGTCCAGCAGTAATGTTTGTAGTAGAGCAACTACTGATTCAGATTCTTAGATCTGTTCACCAGGATTGTATGAGATTAAGAATGTTATTGAACCTGAACATCTATGCAAATTCAAGTATATACTTTGAATATACCTGGTCGAATAAAATGTAACCTCTCCCTACCCGGTGTGAAATCTAGAAATATACCCCCCTTTCAGATTATACACGGATAGATTGTGGGCGCCCCAGAATCTACCCTGGGGTAGATCCTGAACTATACCCCCAGTGTGGATTACGGCGGCTCCCAGAATCTACCCCTCCTTCCTAGAATCTACCCCCTTTATTGTGATTATGTGAAGTGTCTTCAGCTCCCTGAATCTACCCCTCCCTCCCAGAAAAAACCCTCTTCAACACCTATATGTGACCCTCCCAGAATATAACACTACCTCCCAGAATATACCCCCCTTTTCAACAACTATATGCTTCCCTCCCAGAATTTACCTCTCCCTCCCAGAATATACCCCCAAGCATCAAAGTAAAACCTATAAACCTATAAAAACCATTAAAAACCTATATTTGAAAAAGTAACCTATATTTTTCTGAAAATAGCCTATAACCTATAAAAACCTATATTTTGATTTTGCTTGAACAAAAACATTATGTTGAACTATATTTTAATTGTGGGAATATGTTTGTGTCAAATAACTTTCTGTGTTTCAGAAAGAAATGCTTTAAATATAATTTAATTCCTCAAATTAGTCTGAAATAAATAATTATTTAAGCTTATCAGCTACACAATTCCTTAAGAATATTGATATTGGTTCGACCTATGTGAACATTTTTTTTCTATAAATAATATATATTCACCTCCATAGCTAAACTTGTGTGAAGAATTTAGTAGGTGCAATAAATAATTTGTCCAATTCAAACACTCCAGCCCTTCTCTGATTGAACGTGGCTCCGTTAAGGCAAGCAGCTCGTCTTGTTGCCTATGTAAGTTTAAAAGACCATACCTGGTACTACATGTATTTAACCATAAGCTGATCACCTGGTAAATGACGATGGACAGACCTGTATAAAAAAGTATGCATTTTTGGCACTATGTATTATACTGTATATTCAGAGGTGTGTACTATATGGTATACTTCCTGAAATACGGTAGATATGATTTTGGAATAGTGTAAACAAGTATAAATTTTCACATGGCGGGTACATTAGTGTCACTGGAAACCTATGAAAACCTATAATTTTATGTCAAATAAACCTATAAAAGCCTATATTTTTATGAAATAAACCTATAAAAAACCCTATATTTTGATCTAAATGGACTTTGAAGCCTGTACCTCCCTTTTCAACAACTATATGCCACCCTCCCAGAATCTACCCCTCCCTCCCAGAATATACCCCCCTTTTCAACAACTAAATGCCACCCTCTCTGAATCTACCCCTCCCTCCAAGAATATACCCCCCTTTTCAACAACTATAATATTATGCGACCCACTCAGAATCCACCCCTCCCTCCCAGAATACCCCCCTTTTCAACAACTATATGCGACCCTCCCAGAATCTACCCCTCCCTCCCAGAATATGCCCCCCCTTTTCAACAACTCTATGCAACACTCCCATAATCTACCCCTCCCTCTCAGAATATACCCTCCTTTTCCACAACTACATATAATATTATGCAGCCCTCCCAGAATTTACCCCTCCCTCCCAGAATATTTTTCAGTTCTGGGGGCGACTGGTAGATTCCCTGTTTCACATATACATGTAGTTCCAGAAAAGGGGGCATATTCATGACTGAGGGGTATAGTCTCATAATAGTTGTAGAAATGGGGAAGGTGTATATCCCGAGACAGGCTTGTATATTCTGGGAGTGTCACATATAGTTGTTGAAAGGGGGGGGGGTATATTCTGGGAGAGAGGGGTAGATTCTGGGACTGTCACATATAGTTGTTGAAGAGAGGGGTATATTCTGGGAGAGAGGGGTAGATTATGGGAGTGTCGCATAAAGTTGTTGAAAAGGGGGTATATTGTGGGAGAGAGGATAGATTCTGGGAGAGTCGCACATATAAATTTGTAGGGGGGAGGGGTGATATATTCTGGGAGGGAGGGGTAGATTCTTGTAGTATCACATTTAGTTGTTGGAAGAGGGGGTATATTTTAAGAGTGAGGGGTAGGTTCTGGGAGCGTCGATTAATATTATCTGGGAGAGATGGGTGGATTTTCAATCTCGGATCCGAAAACACCTCACCAAATCACGGGGTAGATCTCACGGGGTAGATCCTCGGGGGAAGAGTAGATTCTGGAAGCCTCCAGAATCTACCCCGGGGTAGCCTAGAATCTACCCCCAGATAGATTCTGGAAGATTCTAGAATCTACCCGGGTATAGTTTCAAGGGGGGTATAATCTGGGGTGTGACACCGGCAACAAATTTCCAAGATGGCTTTGAATGTTAATCTATGGACCAGTTCTCACTTTGATTATTTTTTTATGTATCTTGATAACAATTAGGAGAAACGTTGAAAAGTAAAAAAAAATATTTTGAACCACCGAAGTGCAGGTACCCTCTCAGCAAACACGACACATTGATCCAATGTTGGACCAATGTTTGGCCCACGTCGTAGACGGTGGGCCAACAGTGATTCAACATTGGGTCGATGTGGCGTGCTTGCTGGGCTATGATGCTGTCTGAACTGAATGGCAGCTGCATATTATTGAAACAACCACTCCCGTCTTTTTTTTTATATTTTAGATCTTCAGTAAGCGTACTTGCCGTACTAGTAAGCTTCTCATATATAAAAAAACGTTATGGAGAGGTAAAGCGATCACCGGCCTGGAATGGCCTGCATTAATTATGCCTATATAGGCCTATGGGCCTATAGATATTTCTTTTCATCTTGATTTCCAAAGTAGCGCTATGAAACACTAGTCTAAGGGATCTGCAATGTAATCCAAGAAAAGTACAATATAAATATACATGTGATATACAGGACAGGCATGGATGTAAGGTACAGAACAATAAACAATCTTCTAGGTTTTTTGAAGTTCACGCGACGTCAACCCGACATTGGGATGACATTGAATCATATTATACATTGTATATAGTGGTCAGCGACCATATGCCAGTGGACAGGCGCTTGTTCATTGGTCAAAGTCTTTATAGTGTCTGTCCAAATATGACAAAGTCGTAAATCTGACCACAATCACTGATAAAACCATCTTCTCAACAATAGGCAGTCCTGTCAATATAAACAGTTAATAAATCACGGACCTTGGCCTCTGTCTGTAGACATGCAGTGCACAAGCAAACAGCAGTAACTGCTCACTTGAAAAGTGGACAGTTACTGCTGTTTGCCTTTGCAGGTCAGTTCACTGATCTGCAAAGCCAATGGGCAGTATCTGCTTATCTGTAAAGTGAAAAGTTACTGCTCTTTGCCTTTGCAATGTCGGTGTATAAGCATGATAAGTAGCCTATTTAACTCTGATGTGATGATCATGACACAATGCGATCCCCATCGACACCAGATTTTAACCCAACGTTAGTTTAATGCTGGGTCAACGTCGCAAACGGTGATTCACTACTTCACCTTTGGAGCACCATACTAGATATTTCAAATAATTAATTAAAGACAAGGTCACCCACATAAAAAATTTTACAAGTGTGATATTTTTTTTAAATATCAGTGCGAAATTATATAATTCTTGCAGATTTATTCGAGGAAAACAAAATCACTTTCAAAAATCCTAATTAAAGCATTGCTTATATGTCCAATAAACGACGGTATAATTTTCCAATGCTGGCACAGTAGCTAAAAGGTGAAACACCAGGTCAGAGGCCTATACTTGGTACAATAAGCTGATAATAAAATCTGGCATTGCAGATTAAATGTCGCATAAACTATACTGCGCGCTGTTATCTTAAACTCACATGTACACGCGTGAATGCAATTGAAAAAAAATAGGCTGCTTTGTCGCGATTCGTGATCGTTGTAGAAAATAACGTTACACCAATGATACTGATGTTCTGGGGCTCCAGGGGTTTGATATATAGATATTTATATGCACCTTGCACTCCTCATATTCAGGCCCTTGGACAACAAGTTGGCGTCCACGTCGACTCGCACATATTATGGACAACCCAGCAAACGCGAGACATTGAGCCACTTTTGGTTTAATGTTGGGCCAGCGTCGTAGACGATGGCCTAACATTTAACCAACAATGGCTCAGTGTCTCTTGCTCGCTGGGAAGCAATAGTTTTCAACTCAGATTACAAGGTCTAAAAGTTCACATGTCTGTAGTCCTGTCAAACATACTGTGACGGAAAACTGGCAGTAGGCATATCGACCCGCAATTTATTTTTGTCAAGAATGTAGCTCGCAACTTTTCAGTTTATCAGCAGATTTATTCGTTTGTGACCGGCAATCAGCTGTTTGATTGATTGTAATATCCCCATTAGTCGGTCTGGAAACTAATTTCCTTGTAATCTGAAGCATTGGAGGACATTAAAAGTACATTGTGACGCATGTTATAATATTACAAGTGTTGCCTCATGTGACGCATTGAAAGAAGCCGAATTCAGGAGAATGGAATTACATCAAATGTGATACTTATCAAGAGGCTGCTGCGAGGTGTGATGCTGCATCAATATGGCCGGGCTTGAGGAGGATCCGGTCAAACAGAAAGCGAGGATACGAGCGAAAAAGCCCGCCCTGTGGCAAATCTTCTTCGACGAGAACGAGACGAGCCTTCCCGAGGAAGTCCTTCCAGAGGTATCAGAATCACCTGGTGGCAAATATCGCAGCCTGGTGAATCCCGTGTGGGAGGAGCATCAGGCTAGTATCGCTGCCACGGCGGCATCAGGGAGCGAGGAGGGTGCTAAGGCGGAGCCGGGGGTGCGGATGGAGAGGAACGGAGAAGTGGACATCGTCATTTTTGACAAAAGGCACAGCGAGGACTCAGCTTCCACCAGAGGTGAGCTGATCACGCAGTAAACGCGAGACGTTGGACCAATGTTGGTTTGATGTTGGGCCAGCGTCGCAGACGGTGGACCAACATCAAACCAACATTGGTTCAACATCTCGTGTTTCCTGGGCAGTGGCCGATCCAGGGAGAAGGTACTTTACCCCTTTTCTAAAAGTAAATTACATCAACATATCGATCTAAATGGCCAAAATATCGGTATTTGACACTGAAAAGGCCATAGTCAAGCTCACATTAACCGTGGTGAATGATTTTCGCTGATTTCTCAGTCATTTCTCAACCAGTTGTCATGAAATTTCACAGGCACTATTTTCTATATTTCACTACCCTAGAAATAAAAATGATCATGGTTAGTGAATTTAATGTGAATCATATACTAACGTTATTTACCCAGAAGGGGAGGGGAGGCAGCTTCCTAAAAAAGCTGGCTTTCCATCCGTGAACATGAGATTTGCAAATCACCCCTTTTTACCATGTTTACTGGCCAGTAAAACCCCAATTATTGGAGATTTTAGGTCACTTTGACCCCCAAAACACGTAACGCGCGTTGCGCACGTTTTTCACGAGAAATAACCCTATATAACGTGTTTTCTCCTTCACGGATGAGAAGCTAGCTTTATGGAGAGCTTCCCCCTTCAGGGGTATTGTACAAGCTAGGGTGTCAATTAATCCCCCATAATATTATTATATTAGCTGAGAAGAATCAATCATTGATTGACAACTACATTATTATTTGTTCAATCGGACCCGCCTTCTTCAATTATGGATCGGCCTCTGCTAATCATATCTCATGTAACAAAACGTTTGAACCGATGCTGGTTTAATGTTGGTCCAGCGTCGTAGACAACATTAAGACAACATTCGTTCACCATTTTGTGTTTGCTGGGATGAGACGTTTATACTATCTATAGCAAGACCTTAGCCCAATGTTGGTTCAATGCTGTGCCAGACTCGTAGACGATGGTCGAATTTTGAGCCAGCATTGGGTCAATGTCTCCTGTTTGCCGGGAATTGATACGACCATGGATTGATGCTGAACTGGGCTATAATTTTATAACGCTATCCTATATTAACCCCTTAACCGCAAAATTAAATAATTTAAATTTTCGCCCACTTGAAGTTGTGTCTCGCTACCGCGACCCACAACTTCAAGTAGGTGATAATTACTCATGTTTGTTTAATTTGAGACCAAACAAAATATTGTTGTTTACCTGACCTGCCCAGAAAAAACATGAAAAAAACGAAATAGCTTTGTCTGCCGAAAAAATCAAGTCGAACGATATATGGAATGTGATGGAAGTAATAATGTAACAGGGCTAGCTGCGCATCAGATATGTAGGCATTGCTCTCCTATATTTACATCAGTATTTCATTTTGTCTGTTTACAATTTCATACACAATCGACTGCGTGGTTTGATGGGTGATTGGGTGGGTTATTTGTTCTTACATAAAACCTACCCGGTATGACTGGGCCGCCTAACTCATTTACTGCCCGAGGCCCAGTCACACTGACCGCCATTTTGTTTCCACAACCAGCTGTGTAAAAACGACACTCGCGCCGCCTACCAAAACACTCGGATGCCATGAAATTGAGAGGAATATTCCAAGTGCCTACGAAAACTAGGCCATTTTCAACAGGCGTAAACTTTTGATCGTATTAGAACTATTACACTTAAAAATGGCGGTCACTGTGTCAGAGCCTTGTGATGTCATCAGGGTACATAAAACCCAGTAAACACCAAACATTTGTACAACATTTGTACAAGGGTGGACCAACGTTGGAAACGTTGTGCCGACGTTGTACAAATGTTATACAAATGTTTTGTGTTTGCTGGGAATAACCATGCAATTCGGCACACGTATATATACTAGCTGGCAGCAAACACAATAGGCTACCATAACCCAATTTTTTCAACTAAAATGTTGGCCCAGCGTCGCAGGTGGGGAACCAACATTAAAACAACATTGGTACCACATCTCGTGTTTGGTGGGAATATGCTGGGATAAACATCAAGGTTAAAACTAGGCCATTTTCACCAAGCCAGCCCTAATGATCGAATTAAAACCATTGCATTTCAATAGGTCGTCTTATTTCACTATGTCACGTTTTGTTTGTAGTTTGTGGCAGAGTTGTACTAATATTTAACTGTAGGCCTACATTATTGTGGTGCCACTCGATTGAACTGTAGGCCTATGTGAGTGTGCAATGAAGGTATGAAAACGATTTCACACACACAATTTTTTTTTTCTTTAGATGAATTAGGTAATGTCATGCTCGGGCATTTATGGATGAATGGTTTATTTTGATTTCTGAATAAAATGAGTGATATCGTTTCCATATCTTCATTGTATGTTCAATTACAGTTCAAGCAAGTGGCGCCACCTGGGATCTAACTAATTTAATTATAGGTGTCTGGATCATCATAATCATGTATGTTTGATTTAAAAGGTGCCAAGAAGTGGGATAGTGTGGATTTGACACCAGGTGGTGACAAGACTAGGGTTGCAAACGGGAACAACACAGTTCAAGAAGACGAGAAAACGTACATGATAAGAACTGAGAGTGACCTGGAGTTGGCCTACAGTGATCGCAGCCAATGGTGTACCAGATTATGTTCACGGTTTTCAAGATGTCAGCGGTGGCCCGGCTGGAACAGTTATTACGTAGTGATTTTGACGGGTGCTGTGATGCTGCTAATGTACGCCGCAGTTATTCTGATCATCCTGAAAGTGATAGGAATCTATAATTAGGACAATTCAGGTGGATCATCTAGATTAGGACATAAATCTATACCCCACAAAAACGCACTTGCACATCCCCATGTTGTTCGGAATGCGATTTTAAATTTTTTTTAAAAATTGACCACTAGTTTTTGCGGCAACAAAAAGACGGACTAAATCCCCCTTCCCCTATATGGGCGGGGGATAGAAAGGGTGCCCCCCCCCCCCCCCAGCAAACACAAAACATTTGTATAACATTTGTACAACGTCGGCCCAACGTCTTCGACGTTGGTCCAACATCGTACAAATGTTATACATATGTTTTGTGTTTGCTGGGCCTGATGGCCCTATGAATCCCTCACTGCCACAGAGGGGTCTCAATGTATTTCTTAAATATGTAGGCCCTACGAGAAATACAACTAACAGCGCTCCTGTACAACGACCCATGCAATGCTGGGATAACGTTGAATCACCGTCTGCGATGTTGGCCCAGCATGAAATCAACATTGGAAGGATGCGTTGAACCAACACTGGATCAGCGTCTCCCATTTGATTGGAACACATGTATACCCAGTAAAGCATGAAACATTGTTCCAATGTTGTTTTAATGTTGGCCCAGCGGAAACAACATTGAATCAAGGTCCCATGTTTGCTGTGATGACGTCTTGAGGTATCATTTACTGTACAATACAACTCTATATCTGACCGATATTAAAGTCCGTGGAATTCTGAATATTTATAAAGCTTATTTATTGTAATAATGGTGGCAAATAGCTCATCTTTTGGATATATTATAGGCCAACGTGAATGAAATTTATTGTATTCTTGTACGACTTGTAAATATTGGACACGCTAAAAGAGTCATATTTCCTTGTATGACATTATGAGATAATGTGGCATGTTTTGCATGTGATGAGATGTATACAAACCGGTATTATATTGTTGTAAATAGGTGTTTGTAGGAACGATTATGATTCATTAGCCCTTTGCACGCCAATCCGTTTTATTATCCGATCAAATCACTGTACTTGATAATGAACTGTGCGATTGAACATAAATATCTGCAAATGTTTGGTCTTAAATTAACGAAGAGTTCCCACCCACTTGAAGTTATGGGTCGCGGTAGCGAGACTTACACAACTTGAACCCTTTCAGCGCAGGGACCTTTTTTATTTGTCGAAATCTGACGTCTGTAGACGTCAGATTCTGCCGTATAAAGACGGTCCCACACTGAAAGAATTAAAATATTTTTTCATGGCCGTAGACCCATAACAGGAAGAGCTATCTAAGACATTTATGGGGATTTCAAATTAAAAACAAACCTTTTGTCTTCATGGTTTATACTAAAATAATTCAGCGTTGTAAGGGTTAAGTTGGTTAAAATTTAATTCCTATAACACCGCGCTTCAAGGGTTGATAATGTTGAGCACAGTGGCTTCATATTATTATTACATAGCACCGAGTAATACCTGACATTATTTAGCTTTCATGTTTTACTTTATCATTGATGTACGCTGTATACAGGTTTGTCTGCTGTTTCTTACTTTGTTAACCCTTGTGCTGCCAGGACCGTATATAAAATATACGTTTTAACCCATAACCCCTTAATTGACCCTTTAAGCCCTCACGATGCATTAAAGCATCATTTTACATTTTCTAAGTGTTTTAGAACGGATATTTCCATGAAACTAGTTTACCAATACATATCATTTTTCTTGAATTTTTCAACCACATCAAATCATCTTCTTCCACTACAAGTCGAGAATTGCGAAAGCAATTCGCGGCTTGTAGTGGATGAAGATTACAATGATAAATTCAGGCCTGAAAGGGTTAATATAAATTTTCACCCACTTGAAGTTGTATCTCCCTACCGCGACACACAACTTCATGTGGGTGAAAATTACTCACATTTTTTTATAATTTGAGACAAAAGCTTTCTAAATTTTAATGTTTAAAATCTCATTTCTTGGCTTATAACAGTGAATTGATCGGCTAATAAGAAGGATTAAAAACGACGATAGTCCTCAGCGATAAAAGGTTTAAGAGTGTTTTAAACCAACTCAAAGGCCACTGAAATGGTTGCCGAGTAAATACAATAATTCAACTTGGGAAGTGTCTATTTTCTATCAAGAGAAATATTTTTAGTCATTTGAAGCTGTAAATTGCGTGATCTAATAAAGGGAATGGTGTTTGGGTATGTTTTATACGTGGGCCAAGGCCAGGTTGATTGTACATATTCCCTCTTAACCATACAGTGTATAATTGTTCACTCAACAATAAACGAGTTTCAAAATCAATTAGTTTGATATTCCTTCAATTCTGCAAACAATTATGGAAGAAAAGAGTTGAACTACCAAATATGGGCGATCCTGAAAAAACAATTATCACTGTGAAACATAGAAATATGAAGTAGCCATGAAACCCTTATTATCTGTACGCACGACTATAATCATTCTTGGTCCGCCTTTCTAGCCGATCAAATCAATGTTAATGGGAAGGAAATGAGTGTTTAGACTCCCAAGATTAGCAAATGTTTGGTCTCAAGGTAAACCAATAGCAGTATTTTCCATCCACTTGTTGTTGTGGGTCGCTGAAGCGAGACACAACAACATTTTGACTTGATCAAATTCAAAATGGCTGCCTATCTGCCGTTTTTTACTTTCACATGCCCGATATTTGGTAAACCGTTCTAGATGGCTAGACCATTACTATGAAATAAAATGTGAGATTTCAGGGGAGGATGCACACTGAAATTTTTTGACTTTATCAAATTCAAAATGGCCGCCTATCAGCCATTATTTACATTCACATAATCAATCCTTGGTAAATCGTGCCAGATGGTTAGACCATTACTATACAAGACCGCACTGGACAGTAGCTCGCCGCCATTATTGAACTTGAAATAATTGTGCCCACAAGGACAAATTATTGACGTAAAATGCAAAAAATCGCAAGAAATCGGCAATTTTGATTTTTTTCCAGCCGTTATCGAACTTGTCCTAGAACTGATCATTAGTAACATGCATAACCAATTTTGGAAGGATACATGGAAAACTTTCATGTTATCGTGCCCATAAGGTCAAATTATTGACGTAAAATGCGAAAAATAGCAATGAATCGGCCATTTTGAATTTTTTAAGCCGTTATCGAACTTGTCCGAGAACTGCCGGACTTCAATTGCAAAAGCCCACCTTTTTCAATTAAAAGACGGGCTAAAAATAAAATGTGAGGTTTCAGGGGCAGATACACCCGGAAACAAAAGCACACTCGACAATAGCCCGCCGCCATTATTGAACTTGAAGTCATTATTGCGGCCACAATGTCAAATTATTGACGTGAAATGCGAATAATCGCAATAAATCGGCCATTTTGGATTTTTTTTCAGCCATTATTGAATTTGTCCAAGAACTACGTATTAGTAACATGCATACCAAATTTAAAGAGGATACGTGAAAAACTTTTCAAGTTATCGCGCCCACAAGGTCAAATTATTGACGTAAAAGGCGAAAAATCGCAATAAGTCGGCCATTTTGAATTATTTTTTCGGCCATTTTTGAACTTGTCCGAGAACTGGTCATTAGTAACATGCATAACAAATTTGGGAAAGATACATGAAAAACTTTTCAAGTTATCGCACCAACAAGTAAATGTTAACGCCGACGCCGCCGAAGTTCAATTGCAATAGCCCACGTTTTTTAATTAAAAGGCGGGCTAAAATTAAACTTCATCGAATACAAAATGGTTGATTATTGGCCATTATTTACTTCGATATATTCCTAATATCTGGTAGACTGTGTTAGGTAAATAAATAAATAGAATGGAGTTTTATATAGGCTAAACTGGGCCCGAAGAACCTCCGGAGGATGGTGGGATGAATGCGATGACACTGCCCTCCAGACACGGAATTCGAATTTTAGGTCCTGGTGGTCTGAGGCCGAGCACGCTACCTCTGGGTCTCGGAGGCTCCACACATTATTGTATCTTTACGAGTGAGCAGAGAAGAAACATTGTTTCTTCGGGCTCAAATCCACGATCTCCGATTTTCAAAGCCGGCAGCTTTAACCACTGCACCTGCGCCCTCGCCCAAACTGTGCAAGATAGGTTAGCTAGACCATTACTATGAAAAAAAATGCGAGGTTTCAGTGGATGATGCACCTGATTTTTTTAACTTGATCTTATTCAAAATAGCCGACGCTCAGCCATTATTTAATTCAATATGCCTGATATCTGGTAAGCCTTGTTCGAAGGGCTATAGATCATTACTATAAAATAAAATGTGAAGTTTCATGGGATAATGCACCTTGAAAAATTTCAACTTGATCAAATTCAAAATGGCCGTATATTTTTAACATGCGTAATGTCTGGTGAACTGTGCTAGACAGCTAGACCATTTACTATGAAACAAAATTGTAGGTTTTGTGGAGGGATATGCACTGAAAAAAATTAACTTGATCAAATTCAAAATGGCCAATATGCATAATTTTTGGCAAACCGTGGTAGATAGCTCGACCATTACTCTAACACAAGTGGTAGTAAACTTTGTTTGAAGGGCTTCTATACTGACTTAGAACTTCCACCAGGAAGGTTATGTTTTTGGTTGTGTTGGTTTGTTGTCTCTCTGTCTGTCTACCTGTTCGTCCGTTTACTTGAAAAATAATAAAAAGATTTTCATGATTTTTTTACCAGAGGCTTGTCTTCAGCCAATCAACAATTGGCTCGATTTTGAAGATGATCCGCTGGTCGCTCAGATTCCGATGCAACACTTAAACCAGATGTGCGTCTCGGGTCAAGAACCAATCCACTAAATTGTTGGGATGTTCCGGATTACAATCCGGATTACGATCATTAATTTTGACTGTCTAGTTCTCTATCTTACTCTTAGGCGCAATTGTATTGAGTTATGATTTTTGACCAAGTCTAAGACTAAGTTAATAACACTACACAAAATAAAGACAAATTAGATTTATAGTAATTTTATTATACAAACATATATCGAAGACAAAAAATCCATAATGTATGAACGAACAAATGGTTAAAGATATAGACATAGTGCATGGAATAACAAATGACTAATTGCACACTTTATTAATACATAATGTAATAGAATAAGCAATGTGTTTCGCTTTATCTAATAGGATTACTATTTACTAAAGTTATGAATATCTAACTATGGGACAACTCTCAATGTGTGAAAAATACTACAATATCCATGATATCGGTAGGCCTTCCACACAATCCGAATAAATTGGCATACTACATAGCCGATGCTATTTATAATAACATTTTACAATTTCATAAATTTACTGAATTACCTAGGTTTTACACATTCGATTCAAAGGAATTAGAAAAATAACAAATATTGTTGGGGAGGCAGATCGAAAATTGAAATGCGTCAGCAATTACAAATTCAAATGGATAACACATAAATTTACAGTGGTGAAATTTTCAAGTAGATGGTGTAAAAGGAGCCAAGGCAAGCAAACACCAATTTTCAAACCCCATCACTTTCTACGGCATAGATATATATGAGACACAAGCCTTCGACTTTTTCTGTTGTCTACCGGAGGGATGAGAGATATCTGTGGAATTCCTGAGCATTTCAACTTACAAATGGACTGTAAACTTATTGAGACAGAGGGACATATCGACTGTATTCAGTAAAAATGCTAAATAAAATATATAAAAATAACAATATTTACCATTGATTGCCATCCTATTATTCTTCAGAAACTTTCTGTTTTTTTGCAAATTCAATTCCGATCACAATTTCTATTGTTCAAACGGATGTCTCAATTGAAAACAACTAAATGGCCAGTACAATAGAACGTGCTATGAGCAGCCAACCTCCCATGGGAGGCCACTTGGACATTCCCCAAAAGGTCATTCTCATACAAATGTACCTCCTATGGGCAGCCACCGCTCTCGAAAGGCCACTTTTCCCGTCTCAAGGGTGGCTGCTCATAGCAGGTTCTGCTGTAACTGAATTATTGTACTCTTCAATTAGTAATACTTTCCCACACTTAAATTTCTAATTATTTTAACTATTTTTAACTATTCTTAATCATGCATTTATGTGAGGAAATTGTTCAATATATGGTAGGACTGGCAGCGTGGCTATCTTCTTAGAAGAGCACAGCCCAGGCACATAAAGGTCTTTTAGTAGTAGACCTACATCTGTACAGTTGCTGAGACAGTCTCAGGGAAACACGAGTTGTTGACCCAATAATAGAATAATGTTAGCCAACAGTTTACAAATTTGGACCAAACCAACCGGACATTGCATCAGCATCTTGTGTTTGTTGAGGTGGCCACACTCATTATGCCTGTCTAGGGAGCTAGTTGTTCAACAAGATAAATGTCACAATCAATCTCCCCGATCTGTCCAGATCAAAGTATAACATGTATAAATTGGAGGTGTCTAACACTTGTATATTAACCGTTACACTGCTAATCGGGACTATAGTCGTGTTTAATATGTTTTATTAGCCGATCAAATCACTGATATTGAGAACGAAATTAGCGTTTAATCACCAAGATTAGCAAATGCTTGGTCTCAAATTAAACAATTATGAGTAATTTTCAATCACTTGAAGTTGTGGGTCACGGTAGCGAGACACAACTTGAAGTGGGTGAAAATTATTAAATTTAGTGTTGTAAGAAAAAATCAAATGTGTCACATATCTTCCATTTTGATTAGAGAAAAAGCCGTAAAAGAGATCTACTCTATATATAATATCCACAAAAACGTGGATTCAACATTTATCAAACCTATACATCTATGACATAAAAAATGTCTGCGCCATAAAAAATGTCTGCGCTATTGTCTGTATGTGTTGAGCGCTGCACATAATCAGCCACATAAGCAATCGTCTTGTGTTTTATAAATAAACACTTCACATTATCTGACTAAACTCTGGAAAAAACATTGAGTACTTGTCAGCGGGAAACAAAATACCAATACTATCTATAAATATTGTAATGTTATATAGAAAAATAGACAAAGCCACATAAAACTTTCTGTGAGGTACCGACATAAATACTGCCAAAATAGCTGTGTATATAAATTACGTACAAAACAACTGATGAGTATAAAACAACATAATTATCAAACAGAGTAGCATATATCATCGTCGTGTGATTCCAACTACACATATGCTTCATATTTAATAACATCCCAATGAGACAGAATAACGTTAGTTTAATGTTGATGCACCGTCTGCGACGATGGCCCAGCATTAAACCAACATTTCGGCTAATGTATTGTGTTTGCTAGGAATAATGTAGACATATCTCCTGAGACAAGACGTTGAATTAATGATGCTATAACATTGGTCCACCATCTACCAGGTCAGACACAAGACGTTAAAACAATGGTGATGACGTTGGACGTTGGACCAACGATAAACCAACATTAATTCAACGTCTTGTGTCTGCTGCTATAGCTCCAAATGTAATGTTCCAGTGTCACACTAGTTTTTTATGAGTAAACAATGACACTTTATGTGTCAGGATAAGTAAAAAAGAGATATGTCTAACACAAGGATATCCTCACAACAATTTTTCTAGAATTAAAATATTTTCACCATTTATCGGCACAATAGTACATTTAATTTAGACACTAGATGTTCTCCCAAAAGTCACAATGACATGATTGCTAGAAAGTGTTTGAATCTGTCATTTGTTTGTCACAATGCTAGTGAATCCTAATTATCACGCTTAAGACACATTTTACACTGTTAAGTCTTTCAGCGCAGGTAAAAAGTATACAACATTAAAACGTTAAGTTCTAGTAGAAATCCCCATAAAATGAAAAATGGTGGTGACAAATGCGCAAAAAATCAACCCCTAGACTATTTGGGATATCTGCATTTAAAAAAAAATGTTTTTCTTCCATTTTAAGTATATGTCATCCATTTACAGCTGGACAGTGTGTCAGCGATTCCAGCAGTTGACCAAATGTTGATTTGATGTTGGCCCAGTGTCGCAGACGCTGAGGCAACATCAAATTAACATTGGGTACTTCAAATTGATGAAAAATACCATGCAAAAATTTTAAGGAGCTAAAAGTCGTGTTTTGTGATAACAGAAAAAAGATGAAATATGACTCGTTTACTGAATTTTCTACAACGTGTTAAACCATTCAACCGCCAAATTATTTAATTTGAATTTTCACCCACTTGCAGTTGTGTTTCGCTGACGCGATCCACAACTTCAAGTGAGTGAAAATTATTTAGATTTGAAAAAATGGAGGTCTATTATTTTCAAATCTTGCTGATTGATGTCACATTATATTTTCAACATGTTTAAAAACTGATAGGCAATAATGTGCATTATTGCCTAAAATGTGCATCTAAATAATTTTCACCCACTTGCAGTTGTGTTTCGCTGACGCGATCCACAACTTCAAGTGAGTGAAAATTATTTAGATTTTAAAAAATGAAGGTCTTTTATTTTCAAATCTTGCTGATTGATGTCACATTTTATTTTCAACATGTTTAAAAACTGATAGGCAATAATGTGCTAAAATAAAAATGTTAAAAAAAGAATATAATCGGTACCGACGGTTTAAGGGATAATACTAACATTTTCACAAAAAAAGTGATTACCATGAGTTTATTTGATTTGGTTGTCATTAAGAGCTTGGTCGTACGTGGGCGGAGGTTCTGGCATGCAGGCATAAGGCGCGGGTCGTGTTTCCAGCTGCTCTGGTAGAGGAGGGGCAGTCGGCTCTTCGGGTGTATGTATTGAACCTCGGGGTGGCGCCACTGCTGTGACACCCTCAGGTTCTTCAACATTGGCTGGCTGGTAGCGGTACGTTATCTCCCTTCGATATTTCATCTGCCTTTTTCGCTTTCTCATGAACCAAAAAGCAGCAAATCCACCGGCGAGAAAAACCATTATACCAATGCCTATGGCGACCAATATGAACTTGACGGGAACCGGAACATTCCCTTCAACTGAAAAGGGGAACTCTTAGTATCAAAACAACAATATAACATACAGAAATAATTCAGTCAAGATTAACCCTTTTAGTGTGGGGACCAGCTTTAGCGTAGAAATCTGACATCTTTAGATGTCAGAATCAGAATGTCGATCCCCACACTGAAAGAGTAAAGTATTTATAATGGTCGTAGACCCATTACACAGATATTCCAATGAAGCGGCAAGAGCTATAATTGAAAAAAACGTTCAAACTCTTGGTTTAGGTGTCTTGGTTCATGTAAAAATATTTCAGCGGTTTAAAGTTTAAAAGAAATACAAGTTTGATAGATTAGTAAAGGTGAATGTAGGGAGTCTCAGAGAGCATGATTAACCCAGAGGACACAATACGTTAACTATGTTGGCCCAATGTTGTACAGTAGAACCTGCTATGAGCAACCACTCTCTTGAAGAGCCAACCTCCTATGGGAGGCCACTTGGTCATTCCCCAAATTACATTTTGTATACAAATGAACCGCTTATGAGCAGCCACATGTCTTGAAAAGCCACTTTTCTTGTTTCACAAGGATGACTGCTCATAGCAGGTTCTACTGTATCACCATCTGCGCCACTATCCCAACATTGGAACAACACAGGGTCAATATATTGTTTTTGCTTGGAAGTAATACCAATAGAGAAGCAGCTCACTTTTGAGTGGTAAACTGATCCATGCTACGTTTGGTTAATTTTTAAACTGGAATTACAGAAACAATGTTGAACAAACAAAAAGAGCAATTATGAAGCAATGTCACTCACTTCCTTTTTCAATCCTATCCTTTGGTGCCACGTGCAGGATATGAGGTCCAGCTGCAAACATATAATTATCATTATCATCACTGTAATGTTGTTTAGTTACGACCCTTATCTACAGGTATTTTAACCTTTAGCTGAGTTATGGAATCTAATTTTTAACCCACTTGAAGTTGTGTCTCGCTTCCGCGACACACAACTTTAAGTGGATAAAAATTACATACATTTGTACAATTTGAATCCAAACATTTGTCAATCCAGCAAATTTAAAGCTCATTTTTCAGTCAAATTTTTCATGTTTGAAGAACAAATAAAAAATGGCTATAGAATATGTTTCATTCATTTGAAGCTGGAATTGATAACGCAATTTCAAACTTCAATCGATGAAAAACTCACAAATTAGGTTATTTGCATAACTGTCTTTTTTTTTTATTAGCCCATTAAATACCAGCTTTTAAACATGGTACAGGCAAAACATGATATCAATCAACAAGATTTCAAGATAATTGATCTCCATTTTATCAATTCTGAATAATTTTCACTCACTTGAACTTCAAGTCAGTGAAAATTCCAATATATGATTTGCAGAGTAAAGGGTTAACCGCCAAGTTATTTAATAGAAATTTTGACTCACTTGAAGTTGGGCCTAGATGACGCAATTCTCAACTTCAAGTTAAAGGGTTAAAGCAATCAATAATTCAAACTGCCGATGTACTTTGATTTAAAGTCACAGCAAAATGATGTGTGGAATAACTGATTTTGTAATATGCCTTGGAATTTTGATTTTTATTAAATAAACAGGGACCAGGTAGATTTTGAACTTTGGCATTTGCAATGGAATTGCTGTTACACATGTGATTTATCAGTTTTTGTCTATCAAACTTATACATATGGCTTCATAAAAGTCATATTTTCATCATGATAATTAAGCTTTGGTCCACTGTGTTTGCTGAATATGACCATGACATACTAACTAATCACATTGAACATACTTTTCCTGAGTTTGCAGACAAATGGCAATCTGAGTGCGTGCACTTCATGTCCGATACAGAATTCCTCGCTCCACATACCAGTCTCACCAGACATGGCTACACAATTGGACATGACGTCAGAATAGTGTGGGTTAGATTCCCACCTAAAAAACAACAAAAACATATTTATCTTATTTCCGGCACAGTGGGGATAAATCTCAACCCTTAGAACACTGACCTATTCAATTTAAATTTTCAGCCACTTGAAGTTGTGTCTCGCTACCGCGATCCACAACTTCAAGTGACTGAAAATTTGTGTTATTTGTGAAATTTAAGTCCCAATATATATCAGTGTTTCAAAATTGAAAGCACATTTTACTTTTAACAACTGGTTATACAGGTGTCAATAAAAATCTAGAATGTCCACTGTAGTCGACATCAGTGCTCTAAGGGTTAAATCATGTGTGAACAATTTACACATTGTTACTTTGTTTTCTACACAACATAGTTGCACAGCTTAACCCCTACAATGCTGATATATTTTTGTAGAAACCATAGAGAGGAAAAGTGTTTTTTTCAATTTGAAATCATCATAAATGTCTTAGCTTTTTCCACTTTATTTGAATACCTAACACACTGAAAGGGGTAGGCAGATGACGAGTACTCTTTAAGAACCATGATATGTTTCACTTTGGCTGGAGAATGTGCATTCTTATTCTATAAGGGAGGCATAGCTTTTTAACCCTTTGACCGCTGGTCCCGATTATATTCATTTTTTAATTTTTTATCAACACATTACATACCACATTTTAAACAAATTAAAAATAAAACGTGACATCAATCAGCAAGATTTAAAAATAGTTAAGCTTCATTTTGTCAAATCTGAATAATTTTCACTCACTTGAAGTTGTGGATCGTGTCAGCGAGACACAAATTCAATTTCTAAATTTCAAATTCAAAATTCCAATTAAATAACTTGGCGGTTAAAGGGTTGAGTTAGCAAAACATAATAACCAAACATAATTTGGGGGCTTCTTTTGATCCTTTAATAACACTTATGCTCACAAATTTAAAAGGGAAAATTGCAAGTTAGGAATAACAAATGCAGAACAAATCTGAGCAGGGGAGACTTTTAAGTTATTGCACCACAATATAAAATTATCGAAGTAAAATGTGATAAATTGTCATTAATCTGCCATTTAATTTTTTTTCAGCCATTATTGAACTTGTGCGAGAACTGGTATGTAATTCTCAACATGCAGAACTGCTTAGGTTATCACACCCACAAGGCAAAATTATTGATGTAAAATGTGATGAATAAACAATCTTGATAATTGGGCCATTACAATTTTTTTTCAGCTATCACGGAACATGTCTGAAAATTGATTTTTATCAACATGCAGAACAAATTTGACCAAGATACATGAAAAATTTGTGAGGTTATCGAGAACTGGTATGTAATTCTCAACATGCAGAACTTTTTAGGTTATCACACCAACATGGTAAAATTATTGATGTAAAATATGATGAATAAAAAATCTAGATACATGAAAAATTTGTGAGGTTATCGCGCCAACAAGGTAACATTAGGGTAAAAATTGTGATCAAGCGGCCATTTGGATTTTTGTTCAGCCATTTTACAACTTTTGAAGTTATAGCATCCACGGGAACGTAAAATGTAATAAATAGCGATAAATTTGCCATTTTGTGCAATAAATCGGCCATTTTGAGCCGGATACATTTACGATAACTTATGAAGGAAATGTTAACGGGTAAGCGAACTAAAAACGACTGTAGTCATGCTTAGTGCTGCTACCTGTATGACATGTTGATGCTAGTGGTGTGATCAATCCATTCATATTGCCCCTCTACTGGAATGTCGTGGAGACTCAGCCAAACTTTACTCTCCGTAAGGTTCTGCACATAACCTGTCAGCACGACAAAACACACCATTCTTGTGACATCCCAGCAAACATAAAATGTTGAGCCACTGTTAGCTCAATGTTGATTTAATGTTTGGGCCACCATCTGCAATGCCATTGCAGAGGGTGACCCAACTGGGAGTTGTAACTATATTGATATCATTGTTTTCTATAATGTAAGCAGTTTAGTCACGAGTCACTCGCTAATCTACTTCATGTTGATTTAACCCTTACACCGCTAATCAAGACTATGGTCGTTTTTGATCAGTTAGTTATATAATTTGATTAAATCACTGTTATTGGGACAGAAATAAGTGTTTAAACATCAAGATTTGCGAATGTTTGGTGTCAAATTAGTGAGTAATAATGAGTAATTTCAACCCACTTAAACTTGCAGGTCGCGGTAGAGAGACACAACTTCAAGTGGGTAAAATTTTAATAAGATTACATAGCGGACAAAATATACTAATATTGACTAGATGTGCATATGCAGAGCTCGAATATATCATGAATTATAAATCTTACAGTTTAAGTTAAATTCCAAAAAAGTAAAAAAATTAACGTTACTACTATTCTTTAATAATTCTAATACTACCGGTACATATAAATTCTATACCAAATATGAAGGAAAATAAATACCTGTGACAAATTTCACCTCTTGCCCATTCTCGAGACTGACCAGATTGGCTTGGTCGTAATTACAGTATTTTTGAGCATCGACCCAAGTTTCTGAATGCGTTCTTAGCTGGTAGCAGGCCTTAACAGCACCCAGAGCCGAGTTTTCCACCCATCCCGGTGGACATGCACCAAGTTCTTCTGATAAGCCTTTTCAAAAGAACAAAAACATACAGGTACAGTAGCTAAAATTATTATGATTTCAAAAATTGTACGCATGAGCAATATCTCTTATACATGTTTTGGAGACAACAGCTTCAGTTCAACAGGCATATATAATTGGTGGGTGGTGAAATGGGAGTTTCTCTACACACAAGTTGTGACAACTTGCAAGTGTCAGCATCTTGCGAGTGTAAAAATTCAACTGCTCTAGCATTACAAAACAAGCACAAAAACATTAAAAAGCAGTAGGCATAGTAAGGCACATCCTCTTACAGTAGTATTTAGAGCAGTAGTGCTTTTAGATACAAACTTACCACAATAAATCTGCTCTAAATATGTTAAATAAAGAGTGCAGTGTTCAGCACAGGCCGCGATATCGCGTCAAATATGTACTTAGAGGTCAAATGTCCCCTTTTTTTCCAGGGTAGTGAGACAAATCTCCACACCTATTTCTTGTCTGTGCTGAACACTGAGAGTGACTTCAAACATATGATCATTATATAAATATTAGCACAATTTACTTAACAGCGTCATTAAAGACTGGATCTGTCACTTTACAAAGTGCCAGATCTGCGCCAGATCTACAGATACAACCAATTAACCCTTAAAGCGCTGAATTATTTTTATATGAACCATGGAGTCCAAAGGGTTAATTTCAATTTAAAATCATCATAAATGTCTTAGTTACCTTTTTCCGATTCATTTGAATACCTATGTTATGGCTCTACAACCATTATAAAAATGTTTACTCTTTACAGCGTGGGGATAGACTTTAGTCGTCAGAATCTGACGTCTACAGACGTCAGATTCTGACGACTAAAGTCTATCCCCGCGCTGTAAAGGTTAAGACTTGTGCTGCTAGAGCCATATTTAAACGGTTGCAGGCCAGTTTCGTAACAGATAAAATGTGACAGAAATTCACAAAATAGTTTATAGAAAATGCTTTGTTGGTCAAATAATTAAATTTTTAGATGTCCATTTTTCATATATAAAAAACTATTTTTCCTCATTGGAAGCTGGAAATTGTCTCATTCAAATGAATGAAAAATACAAACAAAGAAGTCAGCAGCACAAGGGTTTATATCAAGGTAATCATGAAAGCTAGACTGAGAAACAATTATTTTAGCTCATTTTGATTCACACTGATAAATTTCAGAGTATAAGAGCATATCGTCTGCTAATGCTCATTTTACTGTCAAATTGAAAAAACTGAAGTATTATAGAAAACAAGATTACAAATTGACATAGCCTGTTGTAAGTTTAAATCAATCTTTTGTGTCTAGCTTTCTTGAAACAACAGCCGGCTAAATGTGCTCGCCTCTTTGTATTGTCATTTCAATCAATCTTTTGTGTCTAAATGTGAGTACCTTCATGTGAGGCTGTACAACTATACTGCTCTGCAAAGCAAAACAGCAGTACAGTAGATCCTGTCATCAACGACCCTGCCATCAACGACCTTTTGTCTCCAACGACTTTTTTTTTTTTGCACTTAACATTTTTCTATAGTTAACGACCTGTGATCAACGACTTTTTGTCTAACGCGACTTGCGACCTCAAATATCTGGCAGGAGGTCAATATATTACTTTTTTCGACATACGACTATTGGAAACATTCATGAGCAAACAACTGCATGTCAGATCTGACTGTGTGAATATCATGGTTTAACAGAGAGGTATAACGCTGGAAGATCAGGCCAGTGCGCAAGAGGTCTATCTACCTCAGACCGTCCATGTAACTGCACAGCAATAGCACCTCACGCCAGTAGGAAATCATCCAACCTTCATGTCCAATGATCAACTAAAGATATGCCCTATAAATCAATTTAATGCTCTCATTAGCATGATTAGTCGAAAAGTATATAAAATTATTTATTTTGCTAATTAAACATGTGATTAGCGTAGCTAGCGGCCATTCTGAAAAACACCATCATAATTAGTGATATTAGAACAGGCATTGAAATGTTGCCGCAACCGCGTGCTTTGATCCACAATGACTACCAGTCAATGGTGGGTGAATGTCGCCGTCATTAGCCCGTCATTGAACCAGCCGCCGCAACTGCAAATTTTACAGCAAAAACTCATTCCTGTGACCAGCGACTTTTTGTCACCAACGACTTTTTTTGTCTGGCAGAAGCTAGGTCGTTGGTGACAGGATCTACTGTATCAGAAAGCAGATAGCGCCTTTTGGCTTTGCAAAGCAGTATAGTGTTATACTCACTGAACGGTATATACTGTAAGGTAACACCGGAATGTCGCTGGTTGTCCCAGTCATTGGAATGGAAATGTACATAAAGATAGCGCCCGGTGCTTATGATCGTGCCAGGATTGGTTTGTCCGCACCAGATTGCAAGACTCTTGCCAGATT
This sequence comes from Flabesymbios commensalis, assembly GCA_964017125.1. Taxonomy (NCBI): domain Eukaryota; kingdom Metazoa; phylum Annelida; class Polychaeta; order Terebellida; family Flabelligeridae; genus Flabesymbios; species Flabesymbios commensalis. The sequence goes on along the minus strand of OZ024909.1, from coordinate 22,887,092 downwards.
TATCTCGGCCTACAACAAAGAAGAGGAAATAATAAGCAAACAAACTGCAACAAACTGTCCAATATCGCCACAAAACAACTACTCATCAGACACAAGACGTTGAATCAATGTTGGTTTAACACTGGCCCACCATTAACGATGTTGGACCATCGTTAAACCAACATTGATTCAATGTCTTGTGTTGCTGGGACAGGGTAGGTACTGTAAACTGGGATTAATTGGTGGTCTTAAACTTTATCGGTTTAGGGAATGAAAAAATTTGGCTGAGAATAATATTGGCGAATTTACTGTTGGCAGAAACCCTGAATAGGAACACTGTTTGTTGGGAGAGAAACATTTGTAGTTGTTATCAAAACGCCAAAACTGCCAATATAAAATGGGCTCGCCTTCAATATTTTCAGATTTACAGTGCACCCATTCCCTTCACAGGATAATTGGAAGGGTAAACAGGTAAAACATAGTCAAACTGTCACTTTTTAAAACAATATTAGGTAAATCTCATATACCGGTATAAAAATGACACAATAAATCAAAATAACAATAGTACAATAAAATTACCCATAGTGGACATAACATAGGCCATAGAAACATCTGTTCATTTCCAATTGCCCAGAAATAGAAACAGTTGTTAACCCTTTCAGCACGGGGACTGTCTTTATATGTCAAAATCTGACGTCTAAAAACAGTCCTCAGATTCTGACGTCTGAAGACGGTCCCCACATTTATAGAATTAAAATATTTATAATCAAGTAGACAACAAAGGTACCGTATTCAAATGAAGCTGAAAGAGCTGACTAAGACCTTCAAAATGATTTTAAATGGGGAAAAACACTTTGGTCTCCATGGTTTATACAAATATATTTCAACATTGTAGGGTTAAATAAAAAGACTCCTCACCAGCAACAACCTCCACATAATCATACCCGGGACAGATGGCTGACTCTGGCGACCAATGTAGGTCATTGTTTATCACCTCCAGCTGGAGCAGCAGATCATCACGGCCCGAGTCGAGCAGCCAGGAGCAGTCCTGATTCTTGTCATAATATGTTTGCTGCTGTAGTCTGGTGAATATCCTGCCGGGAGACTCTGCTGACACCATTGCTGCTTCATCCTTCTCTTCACAATAACTCTCCTCTGGATAACAAAGGGTTAACCCTTCAACTGTCTATCTCAATATTTACCACCAGGCATATTGATAAAATATGAGATTATTGCAAAGCTGTTATCAAATTATACAATTAATTTTTTTTTAGCTAATTCTAATCTATCAACGATTGTCAACTTTTGCAAGGGAACCCTGTGTGCCCTCAGTCATAACTAAAAAATTGTTTTCGCTATGAGGTGAAAACGATTGCATCCTGGCCAAGCATTGGCACAATATTAGCATGAATACTGAACTGACTGAAAATCTTTGAGATAACGTGTTCACAAGGGCTCGCAAATTTTAAATAGCCGTCATTTGTATGGCCAGTTTTATAATATTAGGGCTTTTCTGGAAAGGACAGCCACAGGCGGGAAACCTCGAAAACCTCCGAAAAGATCGTAAATATTCCGCTACAATCCCCTGAAAATGATAGGCTTGAGAAATCAAGGTCCACAATGTTCTGTTGACGGTTCAGGGGACTATAACCCAAGCGGAAATATTGATTGGGAATCCCCAACTTTGATAATTTGGCGTGACGCAGTCCTGGTTTATACCTAATTATTTAGGAAATACCCCTCATTTTACTACTTGTCCCTCTTTTCCTAAAGACTAAACCCCATTACCCTGATTACTTTGATTACTAAAATGTTTATTCTTGACTAAATTGTGACTATCAAGTTGCTACAGCCCATTTATGGTTTTAAGGCTGCAGTGAAGATACAATTATCTGATTATAGGCATATAGCTTAGTACATTAACAATAATCCTTTTTAAAAAAATTAATTAGTCAATTAAAACTGTATCTTTTTTTAAAGTGCAAAACTATTTACATGCATTGATTCGTGGAGTTTGCATTAAAATTTATTAAACTGATTTTTTACAATGCATTTTTATCATCTGATTCTGACCTGTAATTTAGACATCAGAATCTGAAGTCTATAGACGTCAGATTCTGCAATAAAATAATTTTAAAAATTATACTGGCCGTAGACCCATTTTATAACATATGGATATATTCAAATGAAGAGGAAAGTGCCGTCTAAGACATATATTATGATTTCATACTGATAAAAACCCATTGATTCTCATTAGTTTATACAAAAATAGAACAGCATTGTAAGGGTTAATGTAAAATTACTGCCCTAGAAATGCAGGGGCGTGCACAGGGGGGGGGGGAGTTTGTCTGACCCCCCTTGAGCTGGAGATTTTTGAAACTTTTCAGGGATTTCCCCCAAAACCACTATATTTTTTCTAAATTTTAGTTCTCGACCCCCCTATATAGGAAAGCTGCGCATGTCCCTAAAATGCATCCCAACAGCAATTTAATAGATTTTCAAGGAGTCACTCTCCGACAGTCCCCTTTAGCGCCCTTCCCTGTGAAAGAAATACGAGGTACTCGAAATATTCATTGTGTATTATACTAGTAACCAGGCTAATGGATGCCTTTTCCTCATCTGCTCATAGTTGGTGAATTTTGGATGCCCTGTTTTCTATCAATTCTGTAGGATCCCTGGGTGAGCGCTAGCACTCGCCACATCGCCAAATGCTAAACAATTCCCCTTGTGGCTAAAAGTATTTGGACCTCTTTCACCACCACCAATTGGATGTGGCGAAATACCTCAGACATGTATGTCTCTGCTGTTCTTGGACATTCTCATGTGGCTAAACAAAATTATGTCACTTTAGCCACAGCCACAGGATGTGGCTAATTCCATTCCCATTCTAGCGCCCACCCAGGATCTGGGCTATGCGCAATTATTGCTAATCAAGTGCAATATACATTACATTACCAGAAATTGGTAAAGCGTTTTAGATTTTTCACTTCACAATTAGCAATGATTAGCATTACAAGAACTTACTGATTCCTACGACACAAGATATTATGATGCATGTGTATAAAATGAATTTAAATACTAAAACTTCATTTTCATGTTGATGCATAATCTTCTGACGGCCTGCCTCTTTTCTTTGGCAACAATCTGTAAATAAATAAGCCATTTTATTTTTAAAGAGTTGTAGTAGCCCTATGTAAAAAAACTGATTTGGATCTTGTATCTTGGTAGACCGGATTGCTAATTATAAATTTTTAAACTGTCAATTCATTAAGGATCACGTGTACAATGGACAAGTCACTAATACAATGGTCTTATCCTAATCAAAACTTTACTTGATTAAAAAATACATAGGCTAATTAGATCACTCAACTTCTGACATCGAGCAACAATAAATTAGTATCTTTGCGAGAATGGCATATATAGGCCTATTGGTTTCAAGGGTTCCCAGTCTATGTTCCGAAGGTTCTATATTCCGAAGGTTCTATATTCTGGAGGCTCTACGTTCTGAAGGTTCTATATTTCGAAGGTTCTATATTCCGAAGGTCCAGTGTTCTAAAAGTGCTATGTTCCGAATGTTCATTGGCGACCCATTGGTGCTACAATCCATTGTTCTTACTTATAATATTATTAATGGTAGGAAAATAATGTAATTTTTTTTTTTCGATTTTGTAAAATTCGTCAGGGCCTAATTTCGCGTGAACTTGAAAAACATTGCTCTGTTGACGATCATTGTCATGAGCATTGCTCAGATGACCATTGATCTGATGATAACTGCTCTGATGATCACTGCTCTGACGACAATACATTATTGTTCCGACAATTATTGCGCTGACTGCATGTATCGCTCAGAGACATTTTTATTTAAATAATGTTAGTTAGCATTGCTAATTGTATCAAAATTTTAAAATGAACAAAGACACATTTACATTAAAGTTAATGTGCAATTTATGTTTTATTTGAGATCTGCACCTGCGAATTCGATCAATTTCAGTCAAACATTTTTTGTCAAAAAAACAGCTCGAAAACATTTACTAAAAGTGTTCTAGTAGGCTTGCTCGTTATACTCATTTGTCATTTAATAAGTTGCATTATTATCTTCTTTAATTTTTCGTTAGTTGCATAGCCATTATTGAAAAATACTCGCAGGCAAAGAAGACATTATCAAAGGGTGATTGTTCACTTCATGATGTGGGTGACTGCCAACAAAATAACCACTGATAACTTACTTTGCATTAAGTTGAACAGATTTAGTCGTATTTATAATAAATTAAAAAAATTTTGCTCTCTTATTATGGGGTATCAAATTGTCTATGCTTTGGTAGGGTTATAGCTCGAGCTGTTATAATTTATATGGCTTACATAAAATTAATAATAATTTTAATATTTTAACCCTTTCAATCCCAAACACCTGTTTATATAAAAATATTTGTTATTGTTACTAAGTTATGTTCAAATTATATTATTAATTGTCAACTGTTACTACATGTCAAGTTTACTGCACATGTCAAGTATTGACATAACTCTCATGCTTTTTAAAGAAGGCTGAATGATGTGCTATTTTGAAAGTGACACTTATCTTGAAACAACTGGAATCACACCAAAACACTTTTTTTAATCGCATTTGTTAAATAATCGATGATAGGTCTATCATGGAAACATGCTTGGTTGATGGAATCATAATAACATAATTACTAAATGTTATTTATCAACCCGACGCCTACATAACCACTGATAACTATATATTTTTTGAAATATCATTTCTCAGAGTAGGCCTAATAGCATAGTGGTGCTGCTAGTTATGAATAATGCAATCTTTAAAACATGTTTTTTTAACTAACCAATTTACTCAGTTGACGTGTAAGCTCTGGAGTTCAAATAATGTTGTTGCAAAAGGGTTTTTGGAACATAGAAACTTTCGGAACATAGAACCTTCAGAATATAGAACTTTCAGAATATAGAACCTTCGGAATATAGAACCTTAAGAAAATAGAACCCTTGGAAAATAGAACCTTCGGAACATAGAGCAGTCCTCAGTTTCAAGTGTGGATCATTTCAATCATTATTCTGTATAATATATAGCTTATATAATGTTATGACTAAAAGTGTATGTTGCAATTTGTTATGACCAAAAGTGTATGTTGTAGTCATGGAAAATGTTTCTTTTTTAAAATGTATTTCATATGAACTTTTTACAAGTGAATAGGCCTATTTGCAATGTAATTTTCTATAGACTATAAAACCGCAGTGTGACAGTGTCTGTCTCTGAATCTGCGTCTGACTGAGCGTTAGACTAAGTGTAGTGACCCTTGGCTTAGCCTTAGTAGTGAGTGCTGAGTGACAATGAGTCACTGCCCGTGAGGGGGGAGGGGGGGCGTGACTGACTCGTCACTGACTGACACTGTGAGTGTAACACAGAAACAATTTGTCACTCACACTCACAGTCAGTGACTGAGTCACAGTCTATCACTGTGAAGTCTATCAAGATTGCGAGTCTGTGTCTATACTCGCCGTCAAATTAACCAGGATCGCATGATTTTCGGCGATTTCTCCATCGATTCTAAACCGATTTTCTTAAAATTTTGCAAAGGCTATTTTCTATTCAAATCCAAACAGCCCTGAAAATTTCTTAAAATTATATAGCGTTTTTCAAAAGTTAGACCATTTGACATGTAATGAATTGAAATTACGACGTTCCTCTTTAAAACCATTAAACTAATTTTAGCATTTTATTACATGGCAAATGGTCTAGCTTTTAAAATATTAAATATTACTTTTGCGAAATTTTTACCCCTGTTAGGATTTTAATAGAAAATGGCCTCTGCAAAATTTCAAGGAAATCGGTTCAAAATTAACGGAGAAATCGCCGAAAATCATGCGATCCTGGTTGATCATTTTTAATTTGACATCAAGTTAAAAAGATCAACCACAGGGCTTCACGTTTAAGGAGCGCGATCGCGCTCGCGCTCCATCGCTCGCCTAAACTCAATTAAAGGAGCGCGAAAAACAGCGCACCTCGACGTAGGCCTACTGGCTTGATCGTCATGATGATGCTTGATGGTGACCAACCCAGACTGTGGCCCCCTGATGCTAACCCTAACATTACTTGAGGCTGCGGTATCATTCGCCTGTTCACACGCTTCTGCAACGTTACCTGGTTACTATCAGATCATTCAGCGCGTGCATCAAATCCGCCACTGTTATACAAATAACAGTACACACTGACCATAGGTATAGTGTATACCGTGACTGTGTGCATCTGCACTACGTGTGTTTGGCCGTGCAACGGCGTAGCGTGGACATAGAGCTAAAAATAGAACAGCGGTAAAACTCACGTGCATCACCCAGCAGACACAAGACGTTGAGTCAATGTTGGTTTAACATTGGTTCAGCGTCCAGCGTTTGACACAAACTTTTTTGAGCAGTGGTCCACAGGACCACCAGCTCAGAGAATCTGGTGGTCCTACAATTTTTCTGGTGGTCCTGAGAATAAAGTCTCGGCACACAAATTCATACGCGTATATTATTAAAAAGTGAGTGAATTAAAAAAAAAATTAATATGGCGATTTATAGCAAGCTTGATTTTAATATTACATTCATATCATTTTGATACCAATTGATCTAGATCTGGTAACCATTTCTTGCTTTAAAAACATTGAAATCGGGAAATATAGGCCAAAGTATAAAATGTAGTCCCTATGCTGGTAGTAGCAAGGCATATGATTGACTAAGTCTGTCAGTCTGCCCCCCCCCCCCTCCCTCTAGCCTGATACTCCACATAGGATGTGCTGCTGGAGTAGGCTAAAGCGTTTTGGCAACGCTCAGGGAAGATACTAGGACCTTATATTTGAATGTGAAATAAAAAAAGCCTGATGTTTTTAAAGCACCCTTTTTTATTTTTCATATTGATAGAGTGGGCCCTATGTCCTGATGATTACAAAATATATATGTTTATATAGGGGGGGGGGGGGGCTATATTTTTTCATTTAAGATTGCTGGATCGAGGGGTATTATGTCTGGTGAGACAATAAACAAGCAAAGTTCAAGATTGATGGTAGACGGGGCCTTTGTTTCCAGAGGGTGAGCTGAATGTTGTTATAGACTGTTCATACCAGCTTGATTCGAATTTTCAATTGTTTATCTTTTCCTAACTTCACCTTAAAAACCTATTAAAAGTGGCGGGAAGACACTTTTTCGGCGTCACAAATTGATTGTACACCACTAGTCTGACTAGACAGTCAGGTGAGGGCAGGCAAACAACAAACTAGTGCCTCGCGTGTTTTTTCAATAGGCAGCTGGTCAGCCGGTCAGCCGGGCTGCATGGGCTGTGACCGGCGACCTATGCTTATGTGTAACACATTGTGGAGGTTGCCGTGTCATCCTCTCCGAGGCCGTGGATGGAGGTATTTGCTTTACCCAAAAATCCAACATGGCGGTGACTGAGACCGATCCCGACGCCAAGGTCCGAAAAATGTCCATAACTTTTTATTAATAATGACTGTGCGACCTCTGACTCTGAGCTGAGCATGCAGGCATGGAACTGAAATGTTACTGATTCTAAAAAAACTATTTTTGACCTGATTACTCCCTGATATTTTCGGATATGACAGTCCAAAGAAATGTCCCACGATTTTGTATGCGGTCAATCTGTTTCAGCCACTGGGGCTAATTGTGGAGGGTGGCGTTTGCTAACTACGTCAGCTGGGTTGATGGTCAGTCTCGGCCTCAATAATTCATATCCCGCATGATTATGAACACATATCTTTAGTTCCGTAAAAAGGGCGAGAGCGGATGGTCAATCTCGACCTCAATAGTTCATGCCCAGCATGATTATAAACACTTGTTTTGTTCCATGAAAAGGGGCGAGAGCGGTACCGTGTTTCTTGTATTATCGGCCGCGAGTGGCGACGATTGCTTGATTTTTTGGCCATGTTACGATTTTGCTTAAAGCTGAAAATTTCGGTGGTCCATCGGACCACTGGGTTTGAATGTTCTGGTGGTCCGACATGATTTCTGGGGGTCTCGGACCACCGGACCACCGTCAGTGTCGAACGCTGGCGTCGTAGACGGTGTTCCAACGTTAAACCAACATTGATTCAATGTCATGTTTCTGCTGGGCAGCGTCACATAACTGACATCATTTTAGACCTGTATTATTTCAAGACAAGACTACAGTATCCACATACCCCATTAAGTTGGCGGCCAGAATATTTGGCGAAATCAGTCCCTCGCAATGTTAGCGTTCATAAAATTTAGAGAGCCCGAGTCTGACAGCAGGTTATTTCATACAGTATAGACTATGTACTAGTGACGTTTGTCTACCATTAAGCGATGAAATGGGCATTTTCGAAAGTCGCCAAATTAGCCTAAATGGGACGCCAACACATGTCAATGGGGTAAGCCTATACAGTATATTTTCAGATTATAGGGACAGTGTCAGTGTAGCCGATTCAATTCATATTAGCAACTGTGACAACTGTAGTAGACTAAAGTGAATATTTCTAGTAGATCTAGGCCTATTTTTTTATTTACTGTTCTGAGTTCTCTCCTATGATTTTAATGTTGCTCCCATTGACTGAACAAATTGAATAGCCTTTCTTATAATGCAGTTTTAACATGTTTAATACATTAATGTTTAACTTTATAGACATTGTCATATATTTGTAACTAATTGTAGCAGAATAAATCTGAAGTTTTTCTTGTAGGCCTACTGTTTTCTTCACTCTTCTTTAATAGCTCTCTCTTATGAAATTAGGCCTAATGTTGTTAATGCTCCCACTGACTGAACAAAAGTAATTATCCATTTTAATGCAAAAACAGTAAAACAACTACCCTAGCTAGCTCTAGGATAAACCCGCTAGACAATCCCCATTCATGGAGAGTGAATCACTCTCCAAGCAAATTGAGGAGAGCGATTTTTAGCTCTCCTGCATTTATCAAACGTGAAGCCCTGCAACCAGGATCGCATGTTTTTTGGCGATTTCTTCGTCAATTATAAACCGATTTCCTTCAAATTTTGCAAAGCCAAAGGCCATTTTCTATTCAAATCCTAACGCTAACAGCCCTGAAAATTTCGTAAAAATATATAGTGTATTTCAAAATTTAGACCATTTGACATGTAGTAAATTAAAATTACGACTTCCCTCTATTACCCCATTAAACTAATTCTAGAATTTTATAACATGGCAAATAGTCTAGTCTAACTTTTGAAATATTAAATAAAATGTTTTCGAATTTCTCACTGCTGTTAGTATTTTAATAGAAAATGAACTTTTCAAAATTTCAAGCAAATCGGTTCAAAAACTTATAAGACAATGAGTCTGTGTGTGTGACTGTGTCTGTGGTGTGGAATGTGACTGTGTCAGTGTGTGCAGTGTGTCTGTCTGTGAACTGTGAGTGTGACTGTGACTGTGAGTGTGACTGTGTCTGTGACTGAGAGTGTGAGACTGAGTGTGCCTTTGTCCAGTTTGTGAGTTTGTCAGTTGACTTGTAACATTGACAATCTGTGTCTGTGACTGACTGTGAGTGTGACTGTCTGTCACTCAGTCTCTGAGTCTGAGTCTCTGTGAGTGTGACTGTGTCAGTGAGTCACAAAATTGTTTCTTCAACTATCAGCACGCTAATTTATTCCCAGACAACAGGATCTGAAAATAAACCGACGAAATTGACCAACTCACTTTGGTCTATAAATGTAGGGCGTTCAAAATTTCAACCTAATGAGGTATTGTGGTAAATTTAAAAGAAATTCTTAAAAAAAAACGTAATTATTTTGACAGCCACTTTTTCATGTTTGGTAAAACACAGACAAATCATCAGTGATCATTACCCGTGTTGACGCGATGTAATCTTTTTCACCAGGTGTCTCTGCGATGCTTGTGGGCAAAATCAAAATCACATGCACAGGCCTGTTTCGTGTTCTCCCCATGCTGAGTGTTCCCCCTGCATAGCATAGATGTAAACTGGGGTGACCTTGGCCCACTTTTTTATTGTTTTAAAGATAAAGGTGCAGGTTTATAGTCTGATATCAAATCTGAAGACCTATCATCCGACTTTACATCTTACCCCCTGGTCACTGGACCTGTTTATTCGCGGGCCATTTCAACTCCACGGAGAGTATAGGCCTACAGTCCTGCAGCCGTTTCGGCGCATTGAACCAAAGAACTACTCTCCCTAGTTCTCTGATTGAACTTATCATAGTCTACACATTGCCATCTCTGTCCTACCAGGTAGGCCTACTCATTTTCACCAAAGTCAAGTGAAGCATTTGAGGGTGAAGTGCCTTGCCCAAGGACACAACATCTTAACAATGTCCCAAGATTGAGAGGGGAGAAACATGATATTTCTCTGAAAATTCTGCACCAAGTGGGATTCGAAACCGCACGGCAGGCAGCGACATCGGCAGAGCGCCACGCTCTTACCATTGTGCCATGTTCCTCTCTTAAATCTAGAGAGCTTATAATTATATTCATTAATGTTTCTAGTCAATGTAGCCATATAGATAAAGAATTAAGATAAATTAATTATAAAAAATAAATTATAATTTAAGGTGACGCGATTCTTTCACACTTTTTTTTACTTTTTAGGGCTGGGCCAAAGTCACACCCCCTTGGGGTGACTTTGTCCCAAGAAAATAAGTTACAACTTCGGTAACTTTTAAAAGTGATTTTAAACATTGATATGCTAAAAAAGCACTTGACATTTTGACGTAATTGTTTTGAACTTTTAAATAATGTGATTTCGGGAAATTTAAAATCTGGGGAGTTTGTGATCCCAAGCTGGGGGTGACTTTGGCCCAAAAAAATAAATACCTTGGGGTGACTTTGACCCAAAACATTACACAGTGATTTTAAACAGAGATATAGGCCTAATGCTAAAAAAGAACCTAAAACCATCTGACGTAGGCCCTATGCCTAATAATTTTAAAATTTAAATACGTTAATCTCAGGAAATTTAAATGTTCTTAAGCATTTGAAGCCAAAGCTATCCAATTTTTTTTTATATTTTCAAATACGCCTAAACATTTGTTTTTTTAATTTTGTGTTCATAACACTTACTGAAATAGTTGTTGACTTGGAAAGATTGCGAGCAAGACTGCCGAGGACATGATATTTCATTATAGAATAATACGTAGATCATTGTGTCTGCAGAACTACACGAACCAGTGTAATTTTTGCAGGTCTATAAAACATGTGTTTTGACCTGGTGATCTTCTTGGCGATGCCTAGGCCTACTAGTAGGGTGAAAAACCTAACTTTCATGACCACTTTCTGGCTAAGATGTTTTGATTATTGATTTAACTTCTTTGATCCTTTTAAAAAATATTTAGCCCAAGTGTCCCTCGCAAAAATCCCGGCATTTTTTTCTAGAGGCGTAAATCCAAAATGGCCGCCTGCGTCATTATGAAAAAATAACTTTTGACACTTTTTTGGCAAATTCGACCACAAGCAATCCATTTCTGATGTCAATTTGGTACTGAAACACATTTCTGACCCTAAAATCCAAGATGGCCGACAAATTTGGATGGAAAATCCATTTTTTGAAGCGAAACAGAATTTGATCCCCTTGCAGGGTGGTATGAATGCAACAGTTAATATGCCTATAGATGAATGCATAGCTCTAAATAACAATCACAAATTACAATAAAAAGATATAAAATTATAAAATAAAATAGAATAAAATTCAGCACGTAGGCCTATATGTCGCATAGGCTTATAGGTCTTCCCCGCGGGAAGCGAGGAGACAGGTATACTGACAATATAATATATGTATTAGGATTACACCTCCTGCCAGGCTATGTTCTGAATCCTCAGATTCTGACGAATATGTCATGCTTTTCTGTTTACCATCATCTGGTTTTATTTTCATGCCAGCTTTACTTAGCCTTTCCGAGTCGAGCCTGAGGTGGTAAATGTGCTCAACAGCATTTCTGCTGTATGTGATTATGTCATCAATGGAGACAAAGCAACACTGATCAGTCCATGTAGCCCTTGTCTATGGTGCGTTGGAAGAGGCTGAAGCGTTGGCCAGTTCATGCGGCATTCGCTTGAACTCAAATAGGCCGCTTTGGCAAGTGAAGGTTGTATTGTACCGATACTCTGGTGCTACTGGAATCTGCCAGTATCCACTTTTGAGATCTAAAGGCAAAAACAACTTGGCAGGCAGTAGGAGTCTGAGTCTTTTACCGTGGCCGCATAAAGCTTACATTAGTTGATGCAGAAGATCTAGGTATGATTCATCTTTTTTGAGGTAAATGTGACTGGCGCCGCCCATGGTGATGTTGAAATCTAGAACATAGCCTGGCAGGAGGTGTAATCCAATACATATATTATATTTTCGGTATACTTGTCTCCTCGCTTCACGTGGCGGAAGCCTATATACGACATATACGAGCTGAATTTTATTCTATTATATTTCATTATTTTATATTTTTTATTGTAATTTGTGATTTTTATTTAGAGCTCTGCATTTATCTACAGCCATATTAACTGTTGCATTCATACCACCCTGCAAGGGAATCAAATTCTGTTTCGCTTAAAAAAATGGATTTTCTATCCGAATTTGTCGGCTATCTTGGATTTTAGGGTCAGAAATGTGTTTTAATACCAAATTGATGTCAGATATGGATTCCTTGTGGTCGAATTAGCTAAAAAAGTGTCTTTATTCATATTTGTAGCTTTTATATGTCAAAAGTTATCTTTTCATAATGGCGCAGGCGGCCATTTTGGATTTACGCCTCTAGGATTTTTGCGAGGGACACTGGGAATAAATATTTTTTAAAAGGTTCAAGGAAGTCAAATAAATCATCAAAACATCTTAGCCAGAAAGTGGTCATGAAAGTTAGGTTTTTCACCCTACTATACCTACCTACCGCTACAAGTAGGCTAGCCAAGAAGAAAAGGGCATGGTGCACACACAGACATATGTATAGACCAACAGAAACAAAACAATACAACTGTCATAGATAGTTCTATCGTGACGTCATAAAATGACTTTTTTTTATTTGGGTCAAAGTCACCCCCTAGGGCCAAAGTCACCCTAGTTTACGGTAGGCCTATGGTCACATGCCGTGTAAGTGCCGTGTAGCTGTGGTGAGATTCCCCCTGCCTATATTTTAAACTTCTGACGTGCTCATGCATACGCCCTGATCATAATACAAAACATTTAATTTAGGCGCAATCTTCGTGGACCATGTGGTCTAAATCTCTGATTACGACGTTTGACCCACTTTAAACCAACATTGATTCAACATCTTTCGTCTGCTGCGTTGTTTTGGCCTATAATCTCCAGCTGCCTCATCCACAGACGTTATTTGATGAGGGGCAGAAGACGATGATGGAATAGGCTACATGGTATACCACGACCTGAACAAAAAAGTGAAAGTTAGAAGTCGTGTCTGACACAGACCTCGATCACGTACATTCGTCCTTGGAGTTGGGGTCTGGCGAAGTCGACAACAATGACACGAACGACAAAGACGCAGTTCTGGCAGCCGCAGGCATGATGATAGCAGCTGTGGTGGCGTTTGCCGGTGGAGATCCTCAAGATTCATCGAATGATTTCACCTTGGTTGACTTCACCGCGTTGTGCGACATCAACCCATTGAACCGTTCGTGAACATGGATAGGGCCTAGGCCTATATCACATGGATATCATTTGAAGAATGCCACCTGATTATGTGTCACATGTTTTCCACGTGTATTTATCGTACAAAAAACAGACACATAAAATGGGGAAAATTTGTTTATTAAAAATAAACATCAAATTAAACGACTACAAATAAAAAGGGCTTCACTTCAAATGTTGTTAATGTAAACGTGGTTGTAACAGAGTGAAGCCCTAAGACCAAAATAGGTATAAATTTACTTGACAGTCAGTTAACAGGATTAACCAGTGAATATTTATACATGTCTCTAATTGATCTAATCTACTATGAATATTTATACATGTCTCAAATTGATCAAATCTACTAGGACTATTTATACATGTCTCTGATTGATCTAATCTACTATGAATATTTATACATGTCTCTGATTGATCTAATCTACTATTTAAATGTGAACTTTGACTCTTGTATCATTACAAACAAATTAGATAATATCAACCAAACTATCAATAACAATCTAGTAATTGTTCACACAAAACCAAACCTATCAATAACAATCTACTAATTGTTCACATTAATATATTAATGAACATTGACTCTTGTATCATTACATACAAATTACATAATATTGACAAAATCTATCAATAACATTATTAAACAAGATTATCTGTTGTTGAGGAGGGTATGAAAACGGTCAGAAGAAAAATGAACAAAAAACTTGCAGCGGATGGAAGCGGGAGGAGGTGGGATTTTCTTGATAGACATAGAATCTGCTATATAAATTTATATTTCTCTCGGATTAATTTTTGGTTTGGATCACCCTCAAGATTTCATTGCTAAAAGAGACCGTTACAAACAAATCGAGATCCGAACAAACCACGAATTACATAGCTTGGGATTCGCCTAAGATTAATAATCTATTTTGTGTCCGATAAAAAGAGCTTTCATTTTACGAAAACTCTGTATTTATCGTACAAAAAACAGACACATAAAATGGGGAAAATTTGTTTATTAAAAATAAACATCAAATTAAACGACTACAAATAAAAAGGGCTTCACTTCAAATGTTGTTAATGTAAACGTGGTTGTAACAGAGTGAAGCCCTAAGACCAAAATAGGTATAAATTTACTTGACAGTCAGTTAACAGGATTAACCAGTGAATATTTATACATGTCTCTAATTGATCTAATCTACTATGAATATTTATACATGTCTCAAATTGATCAAATCTACTAGGACTATTTATACATGTCTCTGATTGATCTAATCTACTATGCATATTTATACATGTCTCTGATTGATCTAATCTACTATTTAAATGTGAACTTTGACTCTTGTATCATTACAAACAAATTAGATAATATCAACCAAACTATCAATAACAATCTAGTAATTGTTCACACAAAACCAAACCTATCAATAACAATCTACTAATTGTTCACATTAATATATTAATGAACATTGACTCTTGTATCATTACATACAAATTACATAATATTAACAAAATCTATCAATAACATTATTAAACAAGATTATCTGTTGTTGAGGAGGGTATGAAAACGGCACACAGACACGAAGTGTCTGACCCCCACAACACAAACTTACGAATGCATCGTAAGAGCACATATGAATTCCAACCTCTCATCTGTCTAATCCACCATTACTTGCGGCATCAGAAACAACACTAATTCTAAATAGTGAAGTGCTATATAGTCTGAAATTTAGTTTCTAAATTGAAATTAGGATGTCTACAGAAGTGAAACTTGAAATTTACATGTAATGAATAGATAACCAAATAATTAAAATTTCCAAATGTAGATAATAAGGGACACATTATCATAACATCTATTGTATTTATAATTCCTGAAGCAAGTCTGAGTAGTGTTTTGACTGGCTGGATTTATATGTCAGTGGAATTTTATTTTCTGTAAGTGTAAAATCTGACCACAGAAGTATACAGACCTCATTTTGAGCTGACCTAGGTATTGCAGCCACACTTTGAAAACATAAGAAGACCACAAAACATAGATTTAGAAGGATTTGAAGCAAATTAGGAACATGAGGAAATGGTCCACATCTTGAGTATTGCTGTATTCACTAAAAATGGTGTTTACATATACATTCAAAAGCAAGATCTAAAGAATTCTAAAAAAAAATAAAATAATAATAATAATAATTTCTTACTCACGCAGTTATTGACGAAAAAGCAAAATTTTAGCTTTTTCTTCTCTTCTACGGGAGAAGAAAAAGGACATAAATCATTCACATTTAAAGTAATTCCACCTGTAAGAATGAGCTTGTGGATACCACCTGGCCGAAATCGGGTTGGCAAATCACTCCCCATCATGTTTTCCATTGTTAGAACAGCTGGCGCAAGTCCTGCCGAACTAACAAATGGAAAATCATGTTTGGTTCTTCACAAAGTTTATTGCATCTGGCGCAAGTCCGGATGCATTCTGCCCATACTTGCTAGCACTGATTTCAGCAGCTGGCGCAAATCCTGATGCTAGAATAAACTAATTCCACCTGTAAGAATGAGCTTGTGGATATTGTATCAAAAACCGACTGGCCGAAATCGCGTTGGCAAATCACTCCCCATCATGTTTTCCATTGTTAGAACAGCTGGCGCAAGTCCTGCCGAACTAACAAATGGAAAATCATATGTTTGGTTCTTCACAAAGTTTATTGCATCTGGCGCAAGTCCGGATGCATCCTGCCCATCCTTGCTAGCACTGATTTCAGCAGCTGTCGCAAATCCTGATGCTAGATTAAACTAATTCCACCTGTAAGAAAGAGCTTGTGGATATTGTATCAAAAACCAACTGGCCCAAATCCAGTTGGCAAATCACTCCCCATCATGTTTGCTATAGTTAGAACAGCTGGCGCAAGTCCTGCCGAACTAACAAATGAATAATCATATGTTTGGTTCTTCATGAAGTTCATTGCATCTGGCGCAAGTCCGGATGCATCCTGTCTATCATTACTAGCACTGATTTCAGCAGCTGGCGCAAGTCCTGATGCTAGATTAATCAAGCTAGACAGAGAGCATCATGTAGTTGGCGTATAAGGCATGTAATAATTACTGCGGCCTGTAACTGGCCAAGTCTTGTTGTAACTGACCTTGTATTTATTGACTAATAATATGTTCTTGCAGTAGTTTAATTGAATAATTATATTGCTTTTACCTTACACTCCTACACTCGGATACTCTTCCGAATTATTTTAATTTACAAATTATTTATTATATATATATATATCTAAGTGAGAATTATGAAAGATTTAATTCTTGTGGCCATTTTTTTTTTTTTTTTTTTTTTGTTATTATTAGTTAATTTCAAAGCAGCTGGATCACTAAGCTTTACAAAACAAACAACAAAGAAGAAAACTTAGAAAGAAAAAGGTGACCCAAAACATAATTTCGTAGGATCCACTTGAAACCTAAGGTCACTTTGGCAAAGCCAGAGAATGGCCTACAGGAAAACCAGCCCCTGGGATTATTCCAGAGTCATCACAAATTGGCATAATTGCATTAATTATATAAAATGAAATCAAGAGATTATCAACTATATCTCTTCTCATTAATTTAAATTATTACTAATGAGAACGTTAAATCTTAACTTCCTAACATGAATTATTTTTAAATATCTTTATGAGCACTAATATTGTATATTTTAATTTGAGATTAAGAGTGGCTGGTATGTATGCTTCATTGACCAAAAGTAACAGAAAAAGAAAACTCCATTCAAAGAGGAAAGGTGCCAAAAACATAGTTTTGACAAAGACCTATCTGAAACCGAAAGCTGTACTGGCGAGGCCAGAAAATAGCCCACAGGAAACAAATCCTGAGAGGAATCAGTGGGTCCACCACAAATTGGCATCAGCCAATGTGATCATCGCCTCCAGAGTTTATCAAATCTTGCTAAATCAAATCCTAGAAACAACAATTGCTCCTCTTATTTATTTATATTATTTGTAAATTTATGTTCTACAAATCACACGATAAAATGTACCCAAAAAATTTAAGTAACAAAGATGAAACTCCAAAAAATGAGGAAAAAGGCCAAAAACATATGTTCCTGACAACAAGACCTATCTGAAACCCCATAAGGCCGCAGTGGCAATGCCAAAGAATGACCCACAGGAAAAACAGTTCCTGAAAGGAATCAGTGAGTCAACCACAAATTGGCATAAATGCATAAAAGCAGCCAAAGTGGTTATCGCCTCCAGAGTTAATCAATCTTTGTTAAACAAATTCTCTGAGACAATTATCATTGATTTATAAAATTAATATTGTATATTGCATTAAAACGAGCACCATCTCAAATGTTTACTCAGCGAATCACAACAAGAATCAATCTTCTTATTAAGATAATTTATAAAGTTGACCCTGCAAATCACACAATAAAATGTACCCAAAAAAATTTAAGTAACAAAGATGAAACTCCCAACGAGGAAAAAGGCCAAAAACATATGTTCCTGACAACAAGACCTATCTGAAACCCCATAAGGCCGCAGTGGCAATGCCAAAGAATGGCCCACAGGAAAAACAGTTACTGAAAGGAATCAGTGAGTCAACCACAAACTAGCATAAAAGCATAAAAGCAGCTAAAGTGGTTATCGCCTCAAGAGTTAATCAATCTTTGTTAACCAAATTCTCTGACACAATTATCGTTGATTTATAAAATTAATATTGTCTAAAGTGAACGCCATCTCAAATTTTTACTCAGCGAATCACAACAAGTTAACATAGTACTTTTTCACCTGAATGAAACCAAAATTTTTATATAACAAAGATGAAACTATTTTCCATCCCCCTTGACATATTAAAAGTTATGGAAGCATCATCCAAACCCAAATTTGGATGCAAAAATGCAAATGATTTTTTCATTCTGTCATTCCGCAAATGTTTGATAAATGAGAAACCGATCAGTGTTACTCTGCATTATGAGAATTCTTGTTTTATGCTCAATTTGTTAAATTTGATAATTTAATAACAACGGAAATTCATGATTGAAACAAAGAATGAGTGAACGATAATATAAGGTTTTGAAACTGACTAGACCACATGGAAAGCCAACAATGTCAATGAGACAAAGATAAGGGTCATAATCCAAATAATTGGTCAGACAGATTCAATAACAACCACGCAAAGCTGTTATCAAATATATACACAAACTATTAAAAATATTTGTAACATAAATTTTATTTATAGATCTTTATATTCATAAAAAAATAAAGTATAGACAGCTACAAATTTTTAATGTGCAATTGGTTATCGCCTCAAAAAGTTCATCAAATCTTGCTATTTTAAATCAAATTTAAAACTGGTGAACTATCACCACTCTCATTGATTTAAATTAAATCAAAATTATATGGTCATTGTGCTTTTAACTTAATTTAAAGTTAACACTAGCGCTTAAATTTCTAAGATTGTATATTTTTTAGTCTACATTTTATTAAAATCATGAAAGAACAGTCCAAACCAAATTTAATCCAGATGAATTTTGTATTATGAATTTGTCACTCCAAAAATATGTCACTAGTGACTGGAAGTGCTGCCGACTATTACACTAATAATGACGATTCAACCAGTCTAATGGTAGACTAGTCTACATCATATATTTTAATTTTTATTCCATAGTCTATACTAAACTATAGTATAGTCTGAGTCTACTAACAGTTAGAGTAACAATTAGAGCCGAGTCTAGACTATATCTAGACTCAAGTAACTTTGACATTTGATTAACAGCGCGTACGGATAATACTATTAATAATAGTTAATAAAAACACGAATTCAGCGTGAGAGATAATATAAGAATTTGAAGTGGACTTAACCACGTGACTGCGACCGGATTGATATCGGCGATGTCAATCGAAGTCATAATCTAAAAAACCACTGACACATGGTTGAACATATTCAAAAACAATGCAAAACTATATCTATCATATAAAAGAACTATTGAAACGTATTTAAAATACAAGATTTTCTTGATAGACATAGAATCTGCTATATAAATTTATATTTCTCTCGGATTAATTTTTGGTTTGGATCACCCTCAAGATTTCATTGCTAAAAGAGACCGTTACAAACAAATCGAGATCCGAACAAACCACGAATTACATAGCTTGGGATTCGCCTAAGATTAATAATCTATTTTGTGTCCGATAAAAAGAGCTTTCATTTTACGAAAACTCTGTATTTTTCACATGGATTATTGGTGTAGGCCTACCTATCCACGTGTATAGCTGTTGGATATCATGTGATGTTTGAGCCTACATTTCCTTTTGATGCGTATTCCACGCGGATTCCACGTGGGGTTTTTTCACGTGGATCATTGGTGTACACTATGTGTATTACACATGATTTTGTTCACGTGGATTAATGGTGAACCTGGAACATCATTATAGGCCAACATATATTGGTTTAATGTTGTGTGTTTGCTGGTGCTGCCTAGGTTGGCACCTGAACAACTCAACACCTGTCAGATAAGGACCTCTTTGTTAGATTAGGTGCCTTATTTTATATTTAAAATGTAACTTATTACGCCGGTATAGACTTCTGCAGTTTTAATGTAGGGCCTAAACCCATCGTCGATCACCCCTTTAAGCATCCTTTTTTAAAGTTGGTGTTTATTTTAATAATCCTGTAATTCGGAAATTCGTGATGTGATGCATAGGCTATATTATGGACAGACGATTTCCTTTTCTATAAGTTTATTAGTCTAACATGTCTAATTATGGGAACACTTGAAGGAAAGAGACACCTGCTGCTGGGCGCCAACAAATCTGGTAAATCACAATAATGGGTTGATAATATGATTGACCAAATTAGAATGACATCCACGGCTGAGTGAAGCTGGGTGAAGCTTCTAATTTCGTCGTCGAGGGTTCGAGTCTCATTGCGTCCATGAAAAAATAATAATGTTGATAATAATATTAATAATAGTATTTTGGCTTGTGATATTTCATGTATGTTTCAGATAAGTGTCAGAAGTGGAAGTGCAAGAATGGTGAATTAAAGTGATGTAATATTAATAATTTGTATAATAATACACTTTTACATCAGTGTAAAACACATGGTTTATTCTCGTGTATTATAGGTGACATTAACACGTTTAAAGCTCATGGTTCAGTCACATGTATTATAGGTGGCATTACCACGTGGAAAACACATAATATAGGCCTAACACATGATATAAACACTTGAAACGGTTTGCGCTTTCAACTTGTCTTCTACTTTTATTCCACGTGGCACAATCACTCATATCCCACGTATGTGTATTCCACGTCACTGTGCCTGCTGGGTATGGTGGTGGAGGTGGTGGTGATTGAGGTGGGGGTGGAGGTGGTGGTTCAAGCGATGATTACGGCAGTACGGTAGTTGCTCACTTGACTGCTGTTTGCCTAATTTACATATGTAACTGGACCACACACCAGCCAACGCCAGATATCCCATATCTGACACTGTGAATGTGTCTTCACTACTGACTGTTCACCACGCAGTTGAATTTAGTATTCGACTGTCAAAACTAGATAGTGTCAAGCAACATATCCAGTACCGTAGTCTGCGGTAGATCAATCACAATGAGCAGAAATGTGACATGCGCCAGTTGTCAGCTGTCACCCATCCAGATGATTCTCTACCAGCACTGGTCAATCAGTTCAACAGTGATCTCAGCAAATTGCCAGATAAACACGCTCCCTTAACATCGGGAAAATTGCCGATACGCCCCTTCTCTCCCTGGTATGACGACTAGCTTATTGCTGCCAAACAGGAAAGAAGGCGCCGCGAATGTAAGTGGAGAACATCCAAACTGACAGTCCATCGACAACTATGCATAGAACAACGGCAGTTGGTGATGAAGCTTCTAAGAACTAAAAGAATGGGATTCTACGGAAACCAGGCGAAGGAGAATCCTTCTAGTGCCAGGGTAATCTTTGACACAGCCCAGAGGCTTCTTTAAAGAATATTGAAAAACCACTACCAAAACACAAATCAACCAGTGAATTGGCTGAAGAGTTCAGCGCCTTTTTTGCAAACAAGATCAGAACAATTTGCCAATGCCTCGGTAGTTCTTGTCAGGACACATTTGATTCGCAACAGCCCACTGAACTATCACATGGAGCTTTTTCTCTATCAAATTTTGGTGTCGTCGATGAGGAAGAGGTACGGAATATCATCAGCTCATCCTTACCTAAGTCCTGCAGCCTGGATCCACTACCAACATCTCTGCTCAAAGACAATATTGACATCATTTTACCATCCATAACCAAGATCGTGAACAAGTCTATAACATCTGGCTGTTTCCCTTCAATCTATAAGACAGTCCAAGTAACACCTTTACTCAAGAAGAGGTCGCTGCATCCCGACACAATGAAGAACTATCGGCCTGTATCAAACTTGCCATTTGTGTCCAAGATAGTCGAGAAAGTGGTGGCTTCGCGCCTTAACACACATATGGCTTAAAAACTCCATTTTAGAGCCGTCACAGTCTGCTTACCGTGAACATCACAGTACGGAGATTGCCCTTCTCAGAGTCCAAAATCTTTCTGCTGCTTTTGCCACCATTGACCACGAAATCCTGTTACAGTGTCTCATAGGGAGCGGAGGTGTATGTGGCACAGCCTTGGCATGGTTCAGGTCTTACCTGACTGGCAGGACACAGTCTGTGAAGATTCACAACACCACATCAAAGCTTAGATTGCTCAGCTACGGTGTGCCTCAAGGTTCTGTACTAGGGCCACTACAGTTCACATTTTATTCTGCGCCCATAGCAAGTATAGTGTGGCGGCATAGACTGATCGCTCACTTGTACTTGGACGTCACTCAGTTATACATCGTGTTTGACCAGGATGATGCTACAGAGTATAGTAGTAGTAAATCATTGCTTTACGTCACTTTTCGGCACAAATGGTCTTTTCAGTGACATTGCAATACGATAAAAACGTTGTAGTCAATTGATTAGATGAATGATGTACAGATGATGATGTGAGGGTGGGGGTGATAGGGCATGGTGGGTTATTGAGAGCATTTTCCTTCGCTCGCCCGATAAGGGGCTCAGGGAATGTCTAGGGGATCTACCCTCGGACATGCCCAGACGGCCGAAGACTGAGGTTTCGCTGTGCCATTTAATGCTGAAAGTCCGTGAAATTTCGCGCAGCTCTGCTATCCTCGGGTCGGATAGTTCCCAGAGTAACAATAGGAAGGGTAACGCTATCCATTCCCCGTGAGAGGCCTAATGTCAACAACACGCCATTGCCGGTTATTTAAGGCTACCACGGCCTATGCCAGCGCCTGCACTGATGCGAGAGCTGCATTGGCACCACAGTTGAGCGGAGGTCCCAGGGTATGCCACTGGCAATCCGCCCGAAGATTATGGCCAGATACGAGGAGGCTGCAGCTTCCCTTGGATGATTGCTGTAGACTAGTGCTTCCGTACCATGCCGTATAGCATGCAACTGATGGAACAGATATCTAATGACCCTCCCCGGATGAGGGCAAAAAGTACTACTACTAGCAATCATCCCACTCTCTCGTTGCTGTTACTGACACCTACAGTGGGACCTCTCTCCAACATCAGCAGCATTATTATTGGTGACAACAACATCACTCAATCTGCCTCAGCTCGCAAACTTGGTGCCATTTTTGATGAACATTTGACTATGGAGGCGCATGTGAACAGTGTTTGCCGATCTTCTTCCTTCCACCTGCACAACATCAGCAGCATTCGAAGAGTGTTGGATATGAAGACAACTTCATCATTGTCCAGGCCCCGGTCATTTTCCGACTTGACTCCTCCAACTCTTTGCTATGTGGACTCCCAGCTATACTCATAAAGAAATTGCAGAGGGTGAAAAATGCAGCAGCTGGAGTGATAGCTAAAGTCGGCAGAAGAGACCATAATATCTCACAAATTCTCTTCAAACTGTATTGGCTACCAGTCGAATTCCGCATAAAGCACAAGATCTTGCTATTGACATATTATGCTTTACATGGCCTCGCCCCCCAGCTTACATCACAGGGCTGCTAGTGCCTTATACACCACCTAGAACACTGCGTTCGAGCACAGAGCAGCTTTTGTGTGTGGTCCAAAAGTACAGACTTAAAAACTTCGGTGCCAGGAGTTTTGAAACTGCGGCTGCAGCACTCTGGAATAGTTTGGAGAGCAGATCCGTCTGCAGAAAACCCTGACAACTTTTAGAAGGTCATTAACAACTCACCTGTTTTAACAAGCGCTTGGCGACCTCATGCAGCAATTGACTTTATTTTGTTCTGTCTTGTAGTGATTCAACAGCATTATCGTCACAACTATTTTACTAAGCAGTAGGCCTACTGCTATGCTATAAAACGTCATAATGAGCAAAACACAGCATCGACCATCTTTTAACTGAATGACAATAATCGTAAATAATTATTAATTCTCCGCCCACAATGTGGGCCATGGAGATTTTATTTTAGTGCTGTCTATTGTTGTTATTATTATTATTATTATTCAACAATTGGACAAATCGTAAATAATTGTTAATTATCCGCCCACAATGTGGGCCATGGAGATTTTATTTTAGTGCTGTCTATTGTTGTTATTATTATTATTCAGCAATTGGACAATGTAAACGTTCTACAATCGCCAATATTCAACTAGTCGATCGCCCTCGTCGGGTTTGAAAATCATCTCATTTGCATATCCAAGATGAGCGCCCGGGCCTTTCCTTAAAGCCCAGTCACACATACCATCACGCACGTCCAGCGCACAAAAAATGAATTTTGGTTAGTGCCTTGTGATTCACTTGGCATGCGTCATTTTATTTTAGTGCTGTCTATTGTTGTTATTATTATTATTATTATTCAACAATTGGACAAATCGTAAATAATTGTTAATTCTCCGCCCACAATGTGGGCCATGGGGATTTTATTTTAGTGCTGTCTATTGTTGTTATTATTATTATTCAGCAATTGGACAATGTAAACGTTCTACAATCGCCAATATTCAACTAGTCGATCGCCCTCGTCGGGTTTGAAAATCATCTCATTTGCATATCCAAGATGAGCGCCCAGGCCTTTCCTTAAAGCCCAGTCACACATACCATCACGCACGTCCAGCGCACAAAAAATGAATTTTGGTTAGTGCCTTGTGATTCACTTGGCATGCGTCACAATTCGTTAATGATTTGACGAAAACGCCCGATGAACGTTATTCATTTACTATGTGCGTCAACCTCTGCGCACATTTTCTGCATGTTAGAAAATGTGAGCGTTTTTCCACGTGTGAATGTAGACGCCAGAAGAACGTCAGATCAGCACAGTCTAACGCTATGCACACGTAGAGCACACCCTCTAAACTCGTTGTGTTTACTTTGACCGAGGTTTTCCCAGTCACACATAAACGACGCACATTCCACGCATAAAAAAATATAAAATAACAATTTGAGTCCACATTGTGAAAATCGTTGCAAGCTGGTAGCGAATGCACAGCGTGTTTTCAACGCAAAGGGCGAATGAACAGCGTTGTGCTAACGCGTTGGACACATACAGTGCGCGTTAAACCCTAGAATGCTAATGTCGACGATTATAGTAAATTTTATCATTTTTAAAAGAAAAAATGTGTCCTAAATTGTTTAAAACATTATATGTTTGGACGTGATTTCGACAAATTAAAAACAAATTCTGCACTTAAAGCCATTTATGGTGTGAAACACCACACCTTAAATGATTAAAAGTAAAATGTCGAAAAATAATCACTTTTCAGTGCGTGGCTTGTGCGTCAACTATGTGTGACTGAGCCATACGGTCAGAAAAAAACTCAAAAATGCCGGCACTGAGCGCACATATAGCGCCCATCTAACGTGTTCCTAACGCATGCACAGCGAACATATAACGTATATATGGGGCGTGCTAAATGCTTCCTGACTTACTCGTGCCCCGCGGTGGCGAAATCGCTGATTTATACACCTCATTTGTTTATAACACGTTGTATATTCGTCTTAAACTCGCTGGCTCTTCTCATATTCATGGACGCACAAGGCGTGGGCTGTGCCTCGTGTATGTGTGACTGGGTTATTACAAATTGACATGGACGCTCCACAGTATCCAATGTTCAGTCGATCTTCACAATTTTTTCCCTGGTTAGATTCGAAAATCGGATAATTTGCATATCTAAGATGGCCGCCCCGGCCCTTTCTTAATACTGTAGATCTGGTGATTTTCGCGTGTTTAAATTTTCATTTTTCTTTAGTAGCGTTATATTATAATAATAATTTTCGCGAGACTCTTGAATTTGTCCTCCTCGCCAAATTCGCGAAAATTAAAACCTCACAAATATTACCAGATCTACAGTATTCGACGTAAGCACTACAGTGGCCAATCTTCATCCGATCTTCACGATCTTCACAATTTGTTCATGTCCTTAATTCTAATATATAGCCCTATCGGTACTATATAGGCGATAAACTTTCATTTGTGGAAGGTGAAGACTTTCAAATTTGCAATGGAAATATAACACATCTAGTTTTTAAGTTGACATTACGTGAAGAAGACGCATTAAATCACAAATAAAAATCATATAAATCACATAAATATATAATTTAGAGAACAATATTTATAGCATCTAAACCAAAATTGATATTTTGCTTGAAAAATATTGTTGTGGAATTAATATATCGAGTTTTAATCTCAATATACTGAGTTTACAACTCATATTTTGAGTTGTGATCTGAATATTTTGTCTTTTGAACGCAATATGTTGAGTTTTGAACTAAAACTCAATATTTTGATATTACAAAAATATTCTAAATGTTGCTTCTGTGACGTCTTAGTATCGCCTTTCCATTAAAAATAATATTAACAATGTATCGTTCACACTAAATCAACCGCTAGTTATTTATACATGTATCGCTCAACCGGAATCGAGTGCATCCCGTTCTGTTAGACTTACACAAGACTTACACAAGTTCTGTTAGTCTTACACAAGTCTTATATATTTTTGTGGCTATAACGCACAATTAAACGTGCGTGTTTTTATGCATATTGTTGCTTCTGGTATAAAATGTACATGAGTCTGAATAACAAATTGCATAGTTTGAAAAAGATATAAGTGTATCGCTCGACCTGAATCTACTCTACATATTTCTTTCCTAAAAAATTAAGAGGTTTTTTTATCTCTAAGTATACAAACTATTATGAATCTGGTGAGTAGGGTAAGCCTAAGTATTTAGGCCTATATAGACCCCAAGGGAAACAGGCTTAAGCTTGATATTGTTTTCCATTAAAAAGTAAGCATATTTATTTTGTGATTGGATAATAAAATTAGATGTGACATCTCGATAAAGAACTATGTGTATTGCTGCGACGAATGTCCACTAATGTATGTTCTTATATTTACAGACACAACATGACAATATTACAACAAAATAATGCAAAGTTGACCAACTATTACCATAATTTAATATAGCAGTGCTAAAATTTGCTGTTGCTGTTCAGTTGGCCTTCTATTTCCTCTTGGTTTTTTTCGAAGACACGAATAGCATCTGCTTTGGATATATATTTAAACTGACTAAGATGTTAAAACTGTGCTGGGTGTATACATGTGCAGCAGCAACATCAACAACAACAGGAGATAAGGCAATAGGGAAAGCAATAATACCAACAAAACGACCACAACTGGAGTGTTAGCAGCGACAAAACGCCATTATTGAACTCAAAGTTATTGCGCCCACAAGGTCAAATTATTGAAGTAAAAGGCAAAAAATCGCAATAAATCTGCCATTTAAATTTTTTTCCCAGCCAATATTGAACTTGTCCGTGAACTGCTCATTGGCAACATGCATAACAATTTTGAGCAGGATACATGAAAAACTATTCATGTTATTGCGCCCACAAAGGCAAATTATTGACGTAAAATGCGAAAAAATCACAATAAATCAGCCATTTTAATTTTTTTTCAGCCATTATTGAACTTGTCCGAGAACGGGTCTCTAGTAGCATGCACAACAAATTTGGGAAGGCCGCAAGGTCAAATTATTGACGTAAAATGCGAAAAATCACAATAAATCGGACATTTAATTTTTTTTTTAGTTATTATCGAACTTGTCGGAGAACTGCTTAATACTAACACGCATAAAAAAATTGAAGAGGATACATCAAAAACTTTTCAAATAATCGCGCCCACAAGGTCAAATTATTGACGTAAAATGCAAAAAAAAACACAATAAATCTTCTATTTTGAATTTTTTTCGGCCATTATTGACCTTGTCTGAGAACTGGTCATTAGTAACATACATAACACATTTGGGAAGGATACATGAAGTTATCAAGTTATCAAGTTATCGCACCCACAAGTAATAGTTAACGCCGACGCCAACGCCGACGCCGATGACGCCGAACTTTAATTGCAATAGCCCACCTTTTTTCATTATAATTAAAAATTACAAGAACACCAATAAGAATAGGAACACAAACCCCAACAGAAAAGACAACAAGAGAAAAAACAGTGGCAGTATCTACAACAGCAGAAACAACAACAGCACCAACAACAGCGACAAAACAGACAACGTGAAAGTACCAACAGCAGCAGAAACAACAACAGCACAGACAACAGCGACAGAACAGACAACGTGGAAGTACCCGCAGCAGAAACAACAACAGCACAGACAACAGCGACAAAACAGAAGTTTGAACGTGGCAATGTCAGCAACAGCAGAAACAGCAACAGGACAGACAACAGCGACAAAACAGAAAACGTAGCAATACCAGCAACAGCAGAAACAACAAAAGCACAGACAACAGCGACAAAACAAAAGTTCAAACGTGGCAGTGTCAGCAACAGCAGAAACAGCAACAGGACAGACAACAGCGACAAAACAGAAAACGTGGCAATACCAGCAACAGCAGAAACAACAAAAGCACAGACAACAGCGACAAAACAGAAAGAGTGGAAGTACCAGCAACAGCAGAAACAACAACAGCACAGACAACAGCGACAAAACAGAAATTTAAACGTGGCAAAGTCAGCAACAGCAGAAACAGCTACAGGACAGACAACAGCGACAAACAGGAAACGTGGCAATACCAGCAACAGCAGTAATAACAACAGCACAGACAACAGCGACAAAACAGAAAACGTGGAAGTACCAGCAACAGCAGAAACAGCAACAGGACAGACAACAGCGGCAAAACAGAAAACGTGGCAATACCAGCAACAGCAGAAACAGCAACAGGTCAGATAAGACAACAGCGGCGAAACAGAAAGCGTAGCAATACAAGCAACAGCAGAAGCAACAACAGCACAGGTAACAGCAACAAAACAGAAATCGTGTAAATATCAGCAGCAACAGAAGCAGCAACAGGACAGGCAACAGCAACAAAACATAAACCGTGGCAATACCAGCAACAGCAGAAACAGCAGCATGACAGACACCAGCGGTAAAACAGAAAACGTGGAAATATCAGCAACAGCAGAAATAACAACAGGACCGACAACGCAGACAAAACAAAAAGCGTGGAAGTACCAGCAACAGCAGAAACAACAACAGGACAGACAACGGCGACAAAACAGAAAGCGTGGAAGTACCAGCAACAGCAGAAACAACAACAGCACAGACAACGGCGACAAAACAAAAAGCGAGGAAGTACCAGCAACATCAGAAATAACAACAGGACAGACAACGGCGACAAAACAAAAAGGGTGGAAGTACCAGCAACAGCAGAAATAACAACAGGACAGACACCGGGGATAAAACAGAAAGCGAGGAAGTAACAGCAACAGCAGAAACAACAGCAGCACAGACAACAGCGACAATACAAAAAGCGAGGAAGTACCAGCAACAGCAGAAATAACAACAGGACAGACAACGGCGACAAAACAGAAAGCGTGGAAGTACCAGCAACAGCAGAAACAACAACAGCACAGATAACGGCGACAAAACAAAAAGCGAGGAAGTACCAGCAACAGCAGAAATAACAACAGGACAGACAACAGCGACAAAACAAAAAGTGTGGAAGTACCAGCAACAGCAGAAATAACAACAGGACAGACAACGGCGACAAAACAAAAAGCGAGGAAGTACCAGCAACAGCAGAAATAACAACAGGACAGACAACGGCGACAAAACAAAAAGTGTGGAAGTACCAGCAACAGCAGAAATAACAACAGGACAGACAACGGGGATAAAACAGAAAGCGAGGAAGTACCAGCAACAGCAGAAACAACAACAGCACAGACAACAGCGACAAAACAAAAAGCGAGGAAGTACCAGCAACAGCAAAAATAACAACAGGACAGACAACGGCGACAAAACAGAAAGCGTGAAAGTACCAGCAACAGCAGAAACAACAACAGCACAGACAACGGCGACAAAACAAAAAGCGAGGAAGTACCAGCAACAGCAGAAATAAAAACAGGACAGACAACAGCGACAAAACGAAAAGCGTGGAAGTACCAGCAACAGCAGAAATAATAAAAGCACAGACAACAGCGACAAAACAAAAAGCGAGGAAGTTCCAGCAACAGCAGAAACAACAACAAGGCAGACAACGGCGACAAAAACGCAAGCGTGGAAGTACCAGCAACAGCAGAAATAACAACAGGACAGACAACGGCGACAAAACAGAAAGCGTGGAAGTACCAACAACAGCAGAAACAACAACAGGACAGACAACGGCGACAAAACAGAAAGCGTGGAAGTACCAACAACAGCAGAAACAACAACAGCACAGACAACAGCGACAAAACAAAAAGCGAGGAAGTACCAGCAGCAGCAGAAAGAACAACAGGACAGACAACGGCGACAAAACAGAAAGCGTGAAAGTACCAGCAACAGCAGAAATAACAACAGGACAGACAACAGCGACAAAACAGAAAACGTGGCAATACCAGCAACAGCAGAAACAACAAAAGCACAGACAACAGCGACAAAACAGAAAGCGTGGAAGTACCAGCAACAGCAGAAACAACAACAGCACAGACAACAGCGACAAAACAGAAATTTAAACGTGGCAAAGTCAGCAACAGCAGAAACAGCTACAGGACAGACAACAGCGACAAACAGGAAACGTGGCAATACCAGCAACAGCAGTAATAACAACAGCACAGACAACAGCGACAAAACAGAAAACGTGGAAGTACCAGCAACAGCAGAAACAGCAACAGGACAGACAACAGCGGCAAAACAGAAAACGTGGCAATACCAGCAACAGCAGAAACAGCAACAGGTCAGATAAGACAACAGCGGCGAAACAGAAAGCGTAGCAATACAAGCAACAGCAGAAGCAACAACAGCACAGGTAACAGCAACAAAACAGAAATCGTGTAAATATCAGCAGCAACAGAAGCAGCAACAGGACAGGCAACAGCAACAAAACATAAACCGTGGCAATACCAGCAACAGCAGAAACAGCAGCATGACAGACACCAGCGGTAAAACAGAAAACGTGGAAATATCAGCAACAGCAGAAATAACAACAGGACAGACAACGGAGACAAAACAAAAAGCGTGGAAGTACCAGCAACAGCAGAAACAACAACAGGACAGACAACGGCGACAAACCAGAAAGCGTGGAAGTACCAGCAACAGCAGAAACAACAACAGCACAGACAACGGCGACAAAACAAAAAGCGAGGAAGTACCAGCAAAATCAGAAATAACAACAGGACAGACAACGGCGACAAAACAAAAAGGGTGGAAGTACCAGCAACAGCAGAAATAACAACAGGACAGACACCGGGGATAAAACAGAAAGCGAGGAAGTAACAGCAACAGCAGAAACAACAGCAGCACAGACAACAGCGACAATACAAAAAGCGAGGAAGTACCAGCAACAGCAGAAATAACAACAGGACAGACAACGGCGACAAAACAGAAAGCGTGGAAGTACCAGCAACAGCAGAAACAACAACAGCACAGATAACGGCGACAAAACAAAAAGCGAGGAAGTACCAGCAACAGCAGAAATAACAAAAGGACAGACAACAGCGACAAAACAAAAAGTGTGGAAGTACCAGCAACAGCAGAAATAACAACAGGACAGACAACGGCGACAAAACAAAAAGCGAGGAAGTACCAGCAACAGCAGAAATAACAACAGGACAGACAACGGCGACAAAACAAAAAGTGTGGAAGTACCAGCAACAGCAGAAATAACAACAGGACAGACAACGGGGATAAAACAGAAAGCGAGGAACTACCAGCAACAGCAGAAACAACAACAGCACAGACAACAGCGACAAAACAAAAAGCGAGGAAGTACCAGCAACAGCAAAAATAACAACAGGACAGACAACAGCGACAAAACAGAAAGCGTGAAAGTACCAGCAACAGCAGAAACAACAACAGCACAGACAACGGCGACAAAACAAAAAGCGAGGAAGTACCAGCAACAGCAGAAATAACAACAGGACAGACAACAGCGACAAAACAAAAAGCGTGGAAGTACCAGCAACAGCAGAAATAATAACAGCACAGACAACAGCGACAAAACAAAAAGCGAGGAGGTACCAGCAACAGCAGAAACAACAACAAGGCAGACAACGGCGACAAAAACGCAAGCGTGGAAGTACCAGCAACAGCAGAAATAACAACAGGACAGACAACGGCGACAAAACAGAAAGCGTGGAAGTACCAACAACAGCAGAAACAACAACAGGACAGACAACGGCGACAAAACAGAAAGCGTGGAAGTACCAACAACAGCAGAAACAACAACAGCACAGACAACAGCGACAAAACAAAAAGCGAGGAAGTACCAGCAGCAGCAGAAAGAACAACAGGACAGACAACGGCGACAAAACAGAAAGCGTGAAAGTACCAGCAACAGCAGAAATAACAACAGGACAGACAACGGCGACAAAACAGAAAGCGTGGAAGTACCAGCAACAGCAGAAACAACAACAGCACAGACAACGGCGACAAAACAAAAAGCGAGGAAGTACCAGCAACAGCAGAAATAACAACAGGACAGACAACAGCGACAAAACAAAAAGTGTTGAAGTACCCGCAACAGCAGAAATAACAACAGGACAGACAACGGCGACAAAACAAAAAGCGAGGAAGTACCAGCAACAGCAGAAATAACAACAGGACAGACAACGGCGACAAAACAAAAAGTGTGGAAGTACCAGCAACAGCAGAAATAACAACAGGACAGACAACGGAGATAAAACCGCAAGCGAGGAAGTGCCAGCAACAGCAGAAACAACAACAGCACAGACAACAGCGACAAAACAAAAAGCGAGGAAGCACCAGCAACAGCAGAAATAACAACAGGACAGACAACGGCGACAAAACAGAAAGCGTGGAAGTACCAGCAACAGCAGAAACAACAACAGCACAGACAACGGCGACAAAACAAAAAGCGAGGAAGTACCAGCAACAGCAGAAATAACAACAGGACAGACAACAGCGACAAAACAAAAAGCGTGGAAGTACCAGCAACAGCAGAAATAACAGCAGGACAGACAACGGCGACAAAACAGAAAGCGTGGAAGTACCAGCAACAGCAGAAATAACAACAGGACAGACAACAGCGACAAAACAAAAAGCGTGGAAGTACCAGCAACAGCAGAAATAATAACAGCACAGACAACAGCGACAAAACAAAAAGCGAGGAAGTACCAGCAACAGCAGAAACAACAACTGGGCAGACAACGGCGACAAAAACGAAAGCGTGGAAGTACCAACAACAGCAGAAACAACAACAGGACAGACAACGGCGACAAAACAGAAAGCGTGGAAGTACCAGCAACAGCAGAAACAACAACAGCACAGACAACGGCGACAAAACAAAAAGCGAGGAAGTACCAGCAACATCAGAAATAACAACAGGACAGACAACGGCGACAAAACAAAAAGGGTGGAAGTACCAGCAACAGCAGAAATAACAACAGGACAGACACCGGGGATAAAACAGAAAGCGAGGAAGTAACAGCAACAGCAGAAACAACAGCAGCACAGACAACAGCGACAAAACAAAAAGCGAGGAAGTACCAGCAACAGCAGAAATAACAACAGGACAGACAACGGCGACAAAACAGAAAGCGTGGAAGTACCAGCAACAGCAGAAACAACAACAGCACAGACAACGGCGACAAAACAAAAAGCGAGGAAGTACCAGCAACAGCAGAAATAACAACAGGACAGACAACAGCGACAAAACAAAAAGTGTGGAAGTACCAGCAACAGCAGAAATAACAACAGGACAGACAACGGCGACAAAACAAAAAGCGAGGAAGCACCAGCAACAGCAGAAATAACAACAGGACAGACAACGGCGACAAAACAAAAAGTGTGGAAGTACCAGCAACAGCAGAAATAACAACAGGACAGACAACGGGGATAAAACAGAAAGCGAGGAAGTACCAGCAACAGCAGAAACAACAACAGCACAGACAACAGCGACAAAACAAAAAGCGAGGAAGTACCAGCAACAGCAGAAATAACAACAGGACAGACAACGGCGACAAAACAGAAAGCGTGAAAGTACCAGCAACAGCAGAAACAACAACAGCACAGACAACGGCGACAAAACAAAAAGCGAGGAAGTACCAGCAACAGCAGAAATAACAACAGGACAGACAACAGCGACAAAACAAAAAGCGAGGAAGTACCAGCAGCAGCAGAAAGAACAACAGCACAGACAACGGCGACAAAACAGAAAGCGTGAAAGTACCAGCAACAGCAGAAATAACAACAGGACAGACAACGGCGACAAAACAGAAAGCGTGGAAATACCAGCAACAGCAGAAACAACAACAGCACAGACAACGGCGACAAAACAAAAAGCGAGGAAGTACCAGCAACAGCAGAAATAACAACAGGACAGACAACAGCGACAAAACAAAAAGTGTTGAAGTACCCGCAACAGCAGAAATAACAACAGGACAGACAACGGCGACAAAACAAAAAGCGAGGAAGTACCAGCAACAGCAGAAATAACAACAGGACAGACAACGGCGACAAAACAAAAAGTGTGGAAGTACCAGCAACAGCAGAAATAACAACAGGACAGACAACGGAGATAAAACCGAAAGCGAGGAAGTGCCAGCAACAGCAGAAACAACAACAGCACAGACAACAGCGACAAAACAAAAAGCGAGGAAGTACCAGCAACAGCAGAAATAACAACAGGACAGACAACAGCGACAAAACAAAAAGCGTGGAAGTACCAGCAACAGCAGAAACAACAACTGGGCAGACAACGGCGACAAAAACGAAAGCGTGGAAGTACCAGCAACAGCAGAAATATCAACAGGACAGACAACAGCGACAAAACAAAAAGCGAGGAAGTACCAGCAGCAGCAGAAAGAACAACAGCACAGACAACGGCGACAAAACAGAAAGCGTGAAAGTACCAGCAACAGCAGAAATAACAACAGGACAGACAACGGCGACAAAACAGAAAGCGTGGAAGTACCAGCAACAGCAGAAACAACAACAGCACAGACAACGGCGACAAAACAAAAAGCGAGGAAGTACCAGCAACAGCAGAAATAACAACAGGACAGACAACAGCGACAAAACAAAAAGTGTTGAAGTACCCGCAACAGCAGAAATAACAACAGGACAGACAACGGCGACAAAACAAAAAGCGAGGAAGTACCAGCAACAGCAGAAATAACAACAGGACAGACAACGGCGACAAAACAAAAAGTGTGGAAGTACCAGCAACAGCAGAAATAACAACAGGACAGACAACGGAGATAAAACCGAAAGCGAGGAAGTGCCAGCAACAGCAGAAACAACAACAGCACAGACAACAGCGACAAAACAAAAAGCGAGGAAGTACCAGCAACAGCAGAAATAACAACAGGACAGACAACAGCGACAAAA
Source organism: Flabesymbios commensalis (assembly GCA_964017125.1). Classification (NCBI taxonomy): domain Eukaryota; kingdom Metazoa; phylum Annelida; class Polychaeta; order Terebellida; family Flabelligeridae; genus Flabesymbios; species Flabesymbios commensalis. The sequence continues at coordinate 22,851,693 of OZ024909.1, read as the reverse complement.
CAAAAAGCGTGGAAGTACCAGCAACAGCAGAAACAACAACTGGGCAGACAACGGCGACAAAAACGAAAGCGTGGAAGTACCAGCAACAGCAGAAATAACAACAGGACAGACAACAGCGACAAAACAAAAAGCGAGGAAGTACCAGCAGCAGCAGAAAGAACAACAGCACAGACAACGGCGACAAAACAGAAAGCGTGAAAGTACCAGCAACAGCAGAAATAACAACAGGACAGACAACGGCGACAAAACAGAAAGCGTGGAAGTACCAGCAACAGCAGAAATAACAACAGGACAGACAACGGCGACAAAACAGAAAGCGTGGAAGTACCAGCAACAGCAGAAACAACAACAGCACAGACAACGGCGACAAAACAAAAAGCGAGGAAGTACCAGCAACAGCAGAAATAACAACAGGACAGACAACAGCGACAAAACAAAAAGTGTTGAAGTGCCCGCAACAGCAGAAATAACAACAGGACAGACAACGGCGACAAAACAAAAAGCGAGGAAGTACCAGCAACAGCAGAAATAACAACAGGACAGACAACGGCGACAAAACAAAAAGTGTGGAAGTACCAGCAACAGCAGAAATAACAACAGGACAGACAACGGAGATAAAACCGAAAGCGAGGAAGTGCCAGCAACAGCAGAAACAACAACAGCACAGACAACAGCGACAAAACAAAAAGCGAGGAAGTACCAGCAACAGCAGAAATAACAACAGGACAGACAACAGCGACAAAACAAAAAGCGTGGAAGTACCAGCAACAGCAGAAATAACAGCAGGACAGACAACGGCGACAAAACAGAAAGCGTGGAAGTACCAGCAACAGCAGAAATAACAACAGGACAGACAACAGCGACAAAACAAAAAGCGTGGAAGTACCAGCAACAGCAGAAATAATAACAGCACAGACAACAGCGACAAAACAAAAAGCGAGGAAGTACCAGCAACAGCAGAAACAACAACTGGGCAGACAACGGCGACAAAAACGAAAGCGTGGAAGTACCAGCAACAGCAGAAATAACAACAGGACAGACAACGGCGACAAAACAGAAAGCGTGGAAGTACCAACAACAGCAGAAACAACAACAGCACAGACAACGGCGACAAAACAAAAAGCGAGGAAGTACCAGCAACATCAGAAATAACAACAGGACAGACAACGGCGACAAAACAAAAAGGGTGGAAGTACCAGCAACAGCAGAAATAACAACAGGACAGACAACAGCGACAAAACAAAAAGTGTTGAAGTACCCGCAACAGCAGAAATAACAACAGGACAGACAACGGCGACAAAACAAAAAGCGAGGAAGTACCAGCAACAGCAGAAATAACAACAGGACAGACAACGGCGACAAAACAAAAAGTGTGGAAGTACCAGCAACAGCAGAAATAACAACAGGACAGACAACGGAGATAAAACCGAAAGCGAGGAAGTGCCAGCAACAGCAGAAACAACAACAGCACAGACAACAGCGACAAAACAAAAAGCGAGGAAGTACCAGCAACAGCAGAAATAACAACAGGACAGACAACAGCGACAAAACAAAAAGCGTGGAAGTACCAGCAACAGCAGAAACAACAACTGGGCAGACAACGGCGACAAAAACGAAAGCGTGGAAGTACCAGCAACAGCAGAAATAACAACAGGACAGACAACAGCGACAAAACAAAAAGCGAGGAAGTACCAGCAGCAGCAGAAAGAACAACAGCACAGACAACGGCGACAAAACAGAAAGCGTGAAAGTACCAGCAACAGCAGAAATAACAACAGGACAGACAACGGCGACAAAACAGAAAGCGTGGAAGTACCAGCAACAGCAGAAATAACAACAGGACAGACAACGGCGACAAAACAGAAAGCGTGGAAGTACCAGCAACAGCAGAAACAACAACAGCACAGACAACGGCGACAAAACAAAAAGCGAGGAAGTACCAGCAACAGCAGAAATAACAACAGGACAGACAACAGCGACAAAACAAAAAGTGTTGAAGTGCCCGCAACAGCAGAAATAACAACAGGACAGACAACGGCGACAAAACAAAAAGCGAGGAAGTACCAGCAACAGCAGAAATAACAACAGGACAGACAACGGCGACAAAACAAAAAGTGTGGAAGTACCAGCAACAGCAGAAATAACAACAGGACAGACAACGGAGATAAAACCGAAAGCGAGGAAGTGCCAGCAACAGCAGAAACAACAACAGCACAGACAACAGCGACAAAACAAAAAGCGAGGAAGTACCAGCAACAGCAGAAATAACAACAGGACAGACAACAGCGACAAAACAAAAAGCGTGGAAGTACCAGCAACAGCAGAAATAACAGCAGGACAGACAACGGCGACAAAACAGAAAGCGTGGAAGTACCAGCAACAGCAGAAATAACAACAGGACAGACAACAGCGACAAAACAAAAAGCGTGGAAGTACCAGCAACAGCAGAAATAATAACAGCACAGACAACAGCGACAAAACAAAAAGCGAGGAAGTACCAGCAACAGCAGAAACAACAACTGGGCAGACAACGGCGACAAAAACGAAAGCGTGGAAGTACCAGCAACAGCAGAAATAACAACAGGACAGACAACGGCGACAAAACAGAAAGCGTGGAAGTACCAACAACAGCAGAAACAACAACAGCACAGACAACGGCGACAAAACAAAAAGCGAGGAAGTACCAGCAACATCAGAAATAACAACAGGACAGACAACGGCGACAAAACAAAAAGGGTGGAAGTACCAGCAACAGCAGAAATAACAACAGGACAGACACCGGGGATAAAACAGAAAGCGAGGAAGTAACAGCAACAGCAGAAACAACAGCAGCACAGACAACAGCGACAAAACAAAAAGCGAGGAAGTACCAGCAACAGCAGAAATAACAACAGGACAGACAACGGCGACAAAACAGAAAGCGTGGAAGTACCAGCAACAGCAGAAACAACAACAGCACAGACAACGGCGACAAAACAAAAAGCGAGGAAGTACCAGCAACAGCGGAAATAACAACAGGACAGACAACAGCGACAAAACAAAAAGTGTGGAAGTACCAGCAACAGCAGAAATAACAACAGGACAGACAACGGAGATAAAACCGAAAGCGAGGAAGTGCCAGCAACAGCAGAAACAACAACAGCACAGACAGCAGCGACAAAACAAAAAGCGAGGAAGTACCAGCAACAGCAGAAATAACAACAGGACAGACAACGGCGACAAAACAGAAAGCGTGGAAGTACCAGCAACAGCAGAAACAACAACAGCACAGACAACGGCGACAAAACAAAAAGCGAGGAAGTACCAGCAACAGCAGAAATAACAACAGGACAGACAACAGCGACAAAACAAAAAGCGTGGAAGTACCAGCAACAGCAGAAATAACAGCAGGACAGACAACGGCGACAAAACAGAAAGCGTGGAAGTACCAGCAACAGCAGAAATAACAACAGGACAGACAACAGCGACAAAACAAAAAGCGTGGAAGTACCAGCAACAGCAGAAATAATAACAGCATAGACAACAGCGACAAAACAAAAAGCGAGGAAGTACCAGCAACAGCAGAAACAACAACTGGGCAGACAACGGCGACAAAAACGAAAGCGTGGAAGTACCAGCAACAGCAGAAATAACAACAGGACAGACAACGGCGACAAAACAGAAAGCGTGGAAGTACCAACAACAGCAGAAACAACAACAGGACAGACAACGGCGACAAAACAGAAAGCGTGGAAGTACCAGCAACAGCAGAAACAACAACAGCACAGACAACGGCGACAAAACAAAAAGCGAGGAAGTACCAGCAACATCAGAAATAACAACAGGACAGACAACGGCGACAAAACAAAAAGGGTGGAAGTACCAGCAACAGCAGAAATAACAGCAGGACAGACAACGGCGACAAAACAGAAAGCGTGGAAGTTCCAGCAACAGCAGAAATAACAACAGGACAGACAACAGCGACAAAACAAAAAGCGTGGAAGTACCAGCAACAGCAGAAATAATAACAGCACAGACAACAGCGACAAAACAAAAAGCGAGGAAGTACCAGCAACAGCAGAAACAACAACTGGGCAGACAACGGCGACAAAAACGAAAGCGTGGAAGTACCAGCAACAGCAGAAATAACAACAGGACAGACAACGGCGACAAAACAGAAAGCGTGGAAGTACCAACAACAGCAGAAACAACAACAGGACAGACAACGGCGACAAAACAGAAAGCGTGGAAGTACCAGCAACAGCAGAAACAACAACAGCACAGACAACGGCGACAAAACAAAAAGCGAGGAAGTACCAGCAACATCAGAAATAACAACAGGACAGACAACGGCGACAAAACAAAAAGGGTGGAAGTACCAGCAACAGCAGAAATAACAACAGGACAGACACCGGGGATAAAACAGAAAGCGAGGAAGTAACAGCAACAGCAGAAACAACAGCAGCACAGACAACAGCGACAAAACAAAAAGCGAGGAAGTACCAGCAACAGCAGAAATAACAACAGGACAGACAACGGCGACAAAACAGAAAGCGTGGAAGTACCAGCAACAGCAGAAACAACAACAGCACAGACAACGGCGACAAAACAAAAAGCGAGGAAGTACCAGCAACAGCAGAAATAACAACAGGACAGACAACTGCGACAAAACAAAAAGTGTGGAAGTACCAGCAACAGCAGAAATAACAACAGGACAGACAACGGCGACAAAACAAAAAGCGAGGAAGTACCAGCAACAGCAGAAATAACAACAGGACAGACAGCGGCGACAAAACAAAAAGTGTGGAAGTACCAGCAACAGCAGAAATAACAACAGGACAGACAACGGGGATAAAACAGAAAGCGAGGAAGTACCAGCAACAGCAGAAACAACAACAGCACAGACAACAGCGACAAAACAAAAAGCGAGGAAGTACCAGCAACAGCAGAAATAACAACAGGACAGACAACGGCGACAAAACAGAAAGCGTGAAAGTACCAGCAACAGCAGAAACAACAACAGCACAGACAACGGCGACAAAACAAAAAGCGAGGAAGTACCAGCAACAGCAGAAATAACAACAGGACAGACAGCGGCGACAAAACAAAAAGCGTGGAAGTACCAACAACAGCAGAAACAACAACAGGACAGACAACGGCGACAAAACAGAAAGCGTGGAAGTACCAGCAACAGCAGAAACAACAACAGCACAGACAACGGCGACAAAACAAAAAGCGAGGAAGTACCAGCAACATCAGAAATAACAACAGGACAGACAACGGCGACAAAACAAAAAGGGTGGAAGTACCAGCAACAGCAGAAATAACAACAGGACAGACACCGGGGATAAAACAGAAAGCGAGGAAGTAACAGCAACAGCAGAAACAACAGCAGCACAGACAACAGCGACAAAACAAAAAGCGAGGAAGTACCAGCAACAGCAGAAATAACAACAGGACAGACAACGGCGACAAAACAGAAAGCGTGGAAGTACCAGCAACAGCAGAAACAACAACAGCACAGACAACGGCGACAAAACAAAAAGCGAGGAAGTACCAGCAACAGCGGAAATAACAACAGGACAGACAACAGCGACAAAACAAAAAGTGTGGAAGTACCAGCAACAGCAGAAATAACAACAGGACAGACAACGGAGATAAAACCGAAAGCGAGGAAGTGCCAGCAACAGCAGAAACAACAACAGCACAGACAGCAGCGACAAAACAAAAAGCGAGGAAGTACCAGCAACAGCAGAAATAACAACAGGACAGACAACGGCGACAAAACAGAAAGCGTGGAAGTACCAGCAACAGCAGAAACAACAACAGCACAGACAACGGCGACAAAACAAAAAGCGAGGAAGTACCAGCAACAGCAGAAATAACAACAGGACAGACAACAGCGACAAAACAAAAAGCGTGGAAGTACCAGCAACAGCAGAAATAACAGCAGGACAGACAACGGCGACAAAACAGAAAGCGTGGAAGTACCAGCAACAGCAGAAATAACAACAGGACAGACAACAGCGACAAAACAAAAAGCGTGGAAGTACCAGCAACAGCAGAAATAATAACAGCACAGACAACAGCGACAAAACAAAAAGCGAGGAAGTACCAGCAACAGCAGAAACAACAACTGGGCAGACAACGGCGACAAAAACGAAAGCGTGGAAGTACCAGCAACAGCAGAAATAACAACAGGACAGACAACGGCGACAAAACAGAAAGCGTGGAAGTACCAACAACAGCAGAAACAACAACAGGACAGACAACGGCGACAAAACAGAAAGCGTGGAAGTACCAGCAACAGCAGAAACAACAACAGCACAGACAACGGCGACAAAACAAAAAGCGAGGAAGTACCAGCAACATCAGAAATAACAACAGGACAGACAACGGCGACAAAACAAAAAGGGTGGAAGTACCAGCAACAGCAGAAATAACAACAGGACAGACACCGGGGATAAAACAGAAAGCGAGGAAGTAACAGCAACAGCAGAAACAACAGCAGCACAGACAACAGCGACAAAACAAAAAGCGAGGAAGTACCAGCAACAGCAGAAATAACAACAGGACAGACAACGGCGACAAAACAGAAAGCGTGGAAGTACCAGCAACAGCAGAAACAACAACAGCACAGACAACGGCGACAAAACAAAAAGCGAGGAAGTACCAGCAACAGCAGAAATAACAACAGGACAGACAACTGCGACAAAACAAAAAGTGTGGAAGTACCAGCAACAGCAGAAATAACAACAGGACAGACAACGGCGACAAAACAAAAAGCGAGGAAGTACCAGCAACAGCAGAAATAACAACAGGACAGACAGCGGCGACAAAACAAAAAGTGTGGAAGTACCAGCAACAGCAGAAATAACAACAGGACAGACAACGGGGATAAAACAGAAAGCGAGGAAGTACCAGCAACAGCAGAAACAACAACAGCACAGACAACAGCGACAAAACAAAAAGCGAGGAAGTACCAGCAACAGCAGAAATAACAACAGGACAGACAACGGCGACAAAACAGAAAGCGTGAAAGTACCAGCAACAGCAGAAACAACAACAGCACAGACAACGGCGACAAAACAAAAAGCGAGGAAGTACCAGCAACAGCAGAAATAACAACAGGACAGACAGCGGCGACAAAACAAAAAGCGTGGAAGTACCAACAACAGCAGAAACAACAACAGGACAGACAACGGCGACAAAACAGAAAGCGTGGAAGTACCAGCAACAGCAGAAACAACAACAGCACAGACAACGGCGACAAAACAAAAAGCGAGGAAGTACCAGCAACATCAGAAATAACAACAGGACAGACAACGGCGACAAAACAAAAAGGGTGGAAGTACCAGCAACAGCAGAAATAACAACAGGACAGACACCGGGGATAAAACAGAAAGCGAGGAAGTAACAGCAACAGCAGAAACAACAGCAGCACAGACAACAGCGACAAAACAAAAAGCGAGGAAGTACCAGCAACAGCAGAAATAACAACAGGACAGACAACGGCGACAAAACAGAAAGCGTGGAAGTACCAGCAACAGCAGAAACAACAACAGCACAGACAACGGCGACAAAACAAAAAGCGAGGAAGTACCAGCAACAGCAGAAACAACAGCAGCACAGACAACAGCGACAAAACAAAAAGCGAGGAAGTACCAGCAACAGCAGAAATAACAACAGGACAGACAACGGCGACAAAACAGAAAGCGTGGAAGTACCAGCAACAGCAGAAACAACAACAGCACAGACAACGGCGACAAAACAAAAAGCGAGGAAGTACCAGCAACAGCGGAAATAACAACAGGACAGACAACAGCGACAAAACAAAAAGTGTGGAAGTACCAGCAACAGCAGAAATAACAACAGGACAGACAACGGAGATAAAACCGAAAGCGAGGAAGTGCCAGCAACAGCAGAAACAACAACAGCACAGACAACAGCGACAAACAAAAAGCGAGGAAGTACCAGCAACAGCAGAAATAACAACAGGACAGACAACGGCGACAAAACAGAAAGCGTGGAAGTACCAGCAACAGCAGAAACAACAACAGCACAGACAACGGCGACAAAACAAAAAGCGAGGAAGTACCAGCAACAGCAGAAATAACAACAGGACAGACAACAGCGACAAAACAAAAAGCGTGGAAGTACCAGCAACAGCAGAAATAACAGCAGGACAGACAACGGCGACAAAACAGAAAGCGTGGAAGTACCAGCAACAGCAGAAATAACAACAGGACAGACAACAGCGACAAAACAAAAAGCGTGGAAGTACCAGCAACAGCAGAAATAATAACAGCACAGACAACAGCGACAAAACAAAAAGCGAGGAAGTACCAGCAACAGCAGAAACAACAACTGGGCAGACAACGGCGACAAAAACGAAAGCGTGGAAGTACCAGCAACAGCAGAAATAACAACAGGACAGACAACGGCGACAAAACAGAAAGCGTGGAAGTACCAACAACAGCAGAAACAACAACAGGACAGACAACGGCGACAAAACAGAAAGCGTGGAAGTACCAGCAACAGCAGAAACAACAACAGCACAGACAACGGCGACAAAACAAAAAGCGAGGAAGTACCAGCAACATCAGAAATAACAACAGGACAGACAACGGCGACAAAACAAAAAGGGTGGAAGTACCAGCAACAGCAGAAATAACAACAGGACAGACACCGGGGATAAAACAGAAAGCGAGGAAGTAACAGCAACAGCAGAAACAACAGCAGCACAGACAACAGCGACAAAACAAAAAGCGAGGAAGTACCAGCAACAGCAGAAATAACAACAGGACAGACAACGGCGACAAAACAGAAAGCGTGGAAGTACCAGCAACAGCAGAAACAACAACAGCACAGACAACGGCGACAAAACAAAAAGCGAGGAAGTACCAGCAACAGCAGAAATAACAACAGGACAGACAACAGCGACAAAACAAAAAGTGTGGAAGTACCAGCAACAGCAGAAATAACAACAGGACAGACAACGGCGACAAAACAAAAAGCGAGGAAGTACCAGCAACAGCAGAAATAACAACAGGACAGACAGCGGCGACAAAACAAAAAGTGTGGAAGTACCAGCAACAGCAGAAATAACAACAGGACAGACAACGGGGATAAAACAGAAAGCGAGGAAGTACCAGCAACAGCAGAAACAACAACAGCACAGACAACAGCGACAAAACAAAAAGCGAGGAAGTACCAGCAACAGCAGAAATAACAACAGGACAGACAACGGCGACAAAACAGAAAGCGTGAAAGTACCAGCAACAGCAGAAACAACAACAGCACAGACAACGGCGACAAAACAAAAAGCGAGGAAGTACCAGCAACAGCAGAAATAACAACAGGACAGACAACAGCGACAAAACAAAAAGCGAGGAAGTACCAGCAGCAGCAGAAAGAACAACAGCACAGACAACGGCGACAAAACAGAGAGCGTGAAAGTACCAGCAACAGCAGAAATAACAACAGGACAGACAACGGCGACAAAACAGAAAGCGTGGAAGTACCAGCAACAGCAGAAACAACAACAGCACAGACAACGGCGACAAAACAAAAAGCGAGGAAGTACCAGCTACAGCAGAAATAACAACAGGACAGACAACAGCGACAAAACAAAAAGTGTTGAAGTACCCGCAACAGCAGAAATAACAACAGGACAGACAACGGCGACAAAACAAAAAGCGAGGAAGTACCAGCAACAGCAGAAATAACAACAGGACAGACAACGGCGACAAAACAAAAAGTGTGGAAGTACCAGCAACAGCAGAAATAACAACAGGACAGACAACGGAGATAAAACCGAAAGCGAGGAAGTGCCAGCAACAGCAGAAACAACAACAGCACAGACAACAGCGACAAAACAAAAAGCGAGGAAGTACCAGCAACAGCAGAAATAACAACAGGACAGACAACAGCGACAAAACAAAAAGCGTGGAAGTACCAGCAACAGCAGAAACAACAACTGGGCAGACAACGGCGACATAAACGAAAGCGTGGAAGTACCAGCAACAGCAGAAATAACAACAGGACAGACAACAGCGACAAAACAAAAAGCGAGGAAGTACCAGCAGCAGCAGAAAGAACAACAGCACAGACAACGGCGACAAAACAGAAAGCGTGAAAGTACCAGCAACAGCAGAAATAACAACAGGACAGACAACGGCGACAAAACAGAAAGCGGGGAAGTACCAGCAACAGCAGAAATAACAACAGGACAGACAACGGCGACAAAACAGAAAGCGTGGAAGTACCAGCAACAGCAGAAACAACAACAGCACAGACAACGGCGACAAAACAAAAAGCGAGGAAGTACCAGCAACAGCAGAAATAACAACAGGACAGACAACAGCGACAAAACAAAAAGTGTTGAAGTACCCGCAACAGCAGAAATAACAACAGGACAGACAACGGCGACAAAACAAAAAGCGAGGAAGTACCAGCAACAGCAGAAATAACAACAGGACAGACAACGGCGACAAAACAAAAAGTGTGGAAGTACCAGCAACAGCAGAAATAACAACAGGACAGACAACGGAGATAAAACCGAAAGCGAGGAAGTGCCAGCAACAGCAGAAACAACAACAGCACAGACAACAGCGACAAAACAAAAAGCGAGGAAGTACCAGCAACAGCAGAAATAACAACAGGACAGACAACAGCGACAAAACAAAAAGCGTGGAAGTACCAGCAACAGCAGAAATAACAGCAGGACAGACAACGGCGACAAAACAGAAAGCGTGGAAGTACCAGCAACAGCAGAAATAACAACAGGACAGACAACAGCGACAAAACAAAAAGCGTGGAAGTACCAGCAACAGCAGAAATAATAACAGCACAGACAACAGCGACAAAACAAAAAGCGAGGAAGTACCAGCAACAGCAGAAACAACAACTGGGCAGACAACGGCGACAAAAACGAAAGCGTGGAAGTACCAGCAACAGCAGAAATAACAACAGGACAGACAACGGCGACAAAACAGAAAGCGTGGAAGTACCAACAACAGCAGAAACAACAACAGCACAGACAACGGCGACAAAACAAAAAGCGAGGAAGTACCAGCAACATCAGAAATAACAACAGGACAGACAACGGCGACAAAACAAAAAGGGTGGAAGTACCAGCAACAGCAGAAATAACAACAGGACAGACACCGGGGATAAAACAGAAAGCGAGGAAGTAACAGCAACAGCAGAAACAACAGCAGCACAGACAACAGCGACAAAACAAAAAGCGAGGAAGTACCAGCAACAGCAGAAATAACAACAGGACAGACAACGGCGACAAAACAGAAAGCGTGGAAGTACCAGCAACAGCAGAAACAACAACAGCACAGACAACGGCGACAAAACAAAAAGCGAGGAAGTACCAGCAACAGCAGAAATAACAACAGGACAGACAACAGCGACAAAACAAAAAGTGTGGAAGTACCAGCAACAGCAGAAATAACAACAGGACAGACAACGGCGACAAAACAAAAAGCGAGGAAGTACCAGCAACAGCAGAAATAACAACAGGACAGACAACGGCGACAAAACAAAAAGTGTGGAGGTACCAGCAACAGCAGAAATAACAACAGGACAGACAACGGGGATAAAACAGAAAGCGAGGAAGTACCAGCAACAGCAGAAACAACAACAGCACAGACAACAGCGACAAAACAAAAAGCGAGGAAGTACCAGCAACAGCAGAAATAACAACAGGACAGACAACAGCGACAAAACAAAAAGTGTTGAAGTACCCGCAACAGCAGAAATAACAACAGGACAGACAACGGCGACAAAACAAAAAGCGAGGAAGTACCAGCAACAGCAGAAATAACAACAGGACAGACAACGGCGACAAAACAAAAAGTGTGGAAGTACCAGCAACAGCAGAAATAACAACAGGACAGACAACGGAGATAAAACCGAAAGCGAGGAAGTGCCAGCAACAGCAGAAACAAAAATGAAATGAATCGGGCTTTAGGCCACCTTTGTGCACATATAGGCTAAACTGGGCCAGGAGAACCTCCTGAGGATGGTGAGATGATTGAGATGACACTGTCCTCCAGACACAGGATCCGAAATTCGGGCCCTGGCGGTCTGAGGCCGAGCACGCTACCTCTCGGTCACGGAGGCTCCCCACAATACTAACTTTCACACGTGGATGGGGAAGAAACAATTTTTGTTTCTTTCAAACCGCCGAGACCGGGAACCGAACCCCGGACTCTGGCGTGAAAGGCAGCGGTGCTAACCACTACCCTAGGGCCCCCGCCCACAGCAGAAACAACAACAGCACAGACAACAGCGACAAAACAAAAAGCGAGGAAGTACCAGCAACAGCAGAAATAACAACAGCACAGACAACGGCGACAAAACAGAAAGCGTGGAAGTACCAGCAACAGCAGAAACAACAACAGCACAGACAACGGCGACAAAACAAAAAGCGAGGAAGTACCAGCAACAGCAGAAATAACAACAGGACAGACAACAGCGACAAAACAAAAAGCGTGGAAGTACCAGCAACAGCAGAAATAACAGCAGGACAGACAACGGCGACAAAACAGAAAGCGTGGAAGTACCAGCAACAGCAGAAATAACAACAGGACAGACAACAGCGACAAAACAAAAAGCGTGGAAGTACCAGCAACAGCAGAAATAATAACAGCACAGACAACAGCGACAAAACAAAAAGCGAGGAAGTACCAGCAACAGCAGAAACAACAACTGGGCAGACAACGGCGACAAAAACGAAAGCGTGGAAGTACCAGCAACAGCAGAAATAACAACAGGACAGACAACGGCGACAAAACAGAAAGCGTGGAAGTACCAACAACAGCAGAAACAACAACAGGACAGACAACGGCGACAAAACAGAAAGCGTGGAAGTACCAACAGCAGCAGAAACAACAACAGCACAGACAACAGCGACAAAACAAAAAGCGAGGAAGTACCAGCAACAGCAGAAATAACAACAGGACAGACAACGGCGACAAAACAGAAAGCGTGAAAGTACCAGCAACAGCAGAAATTACAACAGGACAGACAACGGCGACAAAACAGAAAGCGCGGAAGTACCAGCAACAGCAGAAATAACAACAGGACACACAACATCGACAAAACAGAAACGGTTGCAAAAAATTACCAACAGCGACAGCAGCAGGACAAAACATAAACAATCGACTTCAACACCGAAAGTAAAAGTGGACACAACAACAAGTTAAAAAAGAGAACAGTGATAAACAGAGACGACAGCAATGGAATGGCAGCAGCAACTACAACGACAGGCAACACGCAACATCAACTGACATTAATAATAAAGAGCGACAACGGCAGCAATAGCAGCAGCGACAGCCGTGACAACAGCACGGTCGTGCAAAGCCAAAAGGCAGAATCTGCTTACTTTACAAGTAAGCAGATACTGCCTTTTGGCTTCGCAGAGCACAGCAGCAACAGGAGCAGGATCGGTGACTGCAGCACGTGGATGAGCTGACACACGGCCCTGGCCACTCCGTGATGATGTGGTCATGAGCAGTGCTGGGCACGCCGCTTCCTTGGAAGGCGCTATTCTGGGAATATCAATCCGTATGCAAGGCTGGGAGACTTTGTGAAAGAACCAGTGAACCAGCCACTTGCATGACTCCATACAGGGATAGGCAGTCCCACCTCTGACATCACTCTTACAAGGTAAACTGGAATAGTTAGGCCTATTAATGTAAATATAATAAATACAAATTTAAATTCTCCCCCACTTGAAGTTGTGTCTCGCTACCGCAACCCACAACTTCAAGTGGGTGAAAATTACTGATATTTGTTTAATTTGGGACCAATAATTTGCAAATTTTGATTCATAACGACCCATTTCATTCCGAATATCAGTGATTTTATCGACTAATACAACATATAAAAAGCGACTTTAGTCACGCTTATAGTGGCTCGTAAAGTAACGTACATGACAAGTGTGACACGCCTGATCTTACATGTTTTATTCTCTAGCAATTCTCCACTTAGCTTAAGGGCGTTTTCTGGAACTATCCTAACCCCTTAAAATGCTTATCACAACTAAATTGTTTTCAGACATCACGTTTGCTCGTCAAAAAAAGTATCAGAAATGTGCTTTAAATTTGCAAAATTGGCATAATTATATAGGGCCTATGATTATAGTGGTGCAAATAATTATGAGTAATTTCCACCGACGCGAAGTTATGGGTCGCGGTAGCGGGACGCAACTTCACATGGGGAGGAATTTGATATTTTTAATGTAGCACTTTACGGGTTAACAGTTAAAAGCTGCGGTCAATTTTTGAAAGCACATCTGTAAAGAAAACAGTCAGACGCATCGGTAGATCCGACAAAACTGAATCTCGTGTAAATACATAGAGAACGTTCCATATTTTAAGAATATTATTATATGCATAGTCGTCTTCAAACATGCTCAAAATTCACTTTTCCCGACTAATTAATACACCGGTATACTGCATTTATAGTTAAGCCACATCGAAATTTCACTGATACATCGGTACACGCAAGCGGGGGGGGGGGGGACAGGTTCTGTGAGCGCGGGCTACTGGCGCTTCGCAAGGAGTGAGCATCGCAATATATATTTGTTGAAGAGTCGGCTTTACTGACAAATTTATGGTGGTGGCTTTTCCTAGCGGCTCTACGTGACCTCCACAATACTTATTGGCACATAATATGTTTAGCTGATTGTTTATCTTTGACATTGTTACATAAATATAGCGAATTCCAATGTATTAGCCCGTTATAACGTTAAGCTGACCCATATATCATTTATCAGGACTTAACCCTTTCAGCGCGGGGACCGTCTTTATACGTCAGAATCTGACGTCTGTAGACGTCAGATTATGACGTATAAAGACGGTCCCCGCACTGAAAGAATTTAAACAATAACCGTAGATCCATGACATAGGTATTCAAATGAAGCAGAAAGAACTAACTAAGACATTTATGTTGATTTCAAATTGAAAAATAAATGGTTTCCATGTTTTATACAAAAATATTTCAGCGTTGTAAAGTTTGATGGCTGATAGTTTATCTTTGACATTATTACATAAATCTCAGCGTGTTATAATGGCAGACTGGGTTACAAAACTCATCAGGGCATTATAACCTGAGAGAAACTAGATTTCCAGCTATATGTCACTGACAACGAAACAAGAACTCGCGTGTGCCCCAAAGGTCGAGCAATCATCTAGATTTACGTGTTCATTAGCAGATTGACAACTAAACCGTTTCCCTTGTGTGCTCCAACGAGCAGAAAAAAATAATCGGCAGATATCCGTTTACAATTTTATAGCCAGAGGTGATGAGCTGAACGATACTATCGAAAAGAGAAGGTATAATTGTATTCCCAGCCAAGAATAGAATGCTGCTCACTGACCAAATAAAATCGGCACCATCAATCAAATGACGGAAAAAGACAATCTCAACACGTGATTCGATTGTTTTTCAAAAGAGAGTAAAATTGATGTATTGAGCCCTTGAAATCTTGGATTCGTGAATTTCGTGGAATTAATGGATCTTACTTGAGAGCTGTATAAGCGAAGATGAGACGTTGACCCTACGTTTATTCAATACTGGGCCACCGTCTGTAGCGCTGTCCTAACAGCAAACCAACATTTTCCATTTGTGCAGTTCCATCAATACTGCCGTGCAAAGCCAAAGGGCAGTATCTGCTTACTTTACAAGTAAGTATATACTGCCGTTTGGCATTGCAGAGCAGTATATGTCGCCAAGCCTAACTAAGTCAACACCTTTAAAACCGATCAAATAACACAGATGTACAGTTGCAATAACAAAAATAAAACGGTATAATTCTTCGGGTTACAACTTCAGCAGCAGTTTTTTTTACTGGATTTAAGATAATTATATAACCAGTTTTTCGTCAGCAACATAGCAATTGCTGTTTTTACATGTATTGTGTGATACGTTCTAATGCTTTTGATAAACTTCAAAAAAGGCTGTGACGCGATTTAATTATTACACTTTTTTTATTCGATGCGTATGTATTTCCCGAAGAGTTCTTCCTGCTTTACATGTCAGGCAAACCATAAATAAACTGAGAAAATGGGATTATGTTAGAGGAAGGGGGGTGGATGAAGTGAATCAGCCAGCCAATTATATTTTCAGTACAGCCCTCGACTTAATTCGGTTGCAACGGATAGATATTGGAAGCTGTAATAAATTACTAAATCAGATAAGGCCTACATCGCGTTTGGCTTCGCTGGCCATTCAAAAAGTGTTGAAATAAAATCATCCCACAACAATTGGTCCATACGGAGCCTCCTAGGCCTTGAGCTGTACATGAATTATACAATCGAGATAACGAGTATATTGTAATAGGCGCAACTCGTGCTGCTAGCCTCCCAGCCCGTGAGTGCATCCCACTGGGCACACGACGATACTGCGGCGTTGAATCAACGTCAATGACGTTGATTCGACGTCGCAACAACGGTGGGGGAGGCCTCAGCTTATTCTGCTCTTTTGTCTCTCCTTGAGACCATGAATACACGCCATTGTGATTGTCATTATCGATGCTCAGACAGGGTGGATTGGTTCTACACAAAGTATGGTATTCTGCCCCTTCCAATGAAAGAGTGGCTCAGTCAGTCACGTGGTGAGATGAGCTAATCACCTCCGTATTTCAGTTTTTATTTAAATTAGGGAGTACTAATCTCTGGCTTGGATGCCTCTCACAGGATGCGTGTTGTGTATTGTGCTCCACAATTAAATATCTGAGGCGTAACTGCCCATTGTAACTGCTGACAAATAATTAAGCACATACCACTCACACCCATAAATAATTAGGCAGAAACAGCAGAAACAGCGACAGGAAAGGCAACAACTGAAACAGCAACAGGACAGAAAAAGTGGCAATACCAAAAGTGGCATGCAGTATCAAGAACTTAACTGCAACATGAATGAAACTAGCGTCAACAACAGCAATACTTAATACTATATATAGAAAAATAGCGAAAACAGCACGACAGACAGCAACGCCAATTCTGAAACAATCGACAACAAGACTGAAAGAAAAAATAGAAGAAACAACAAGAAAGAGAACAGTGACAAACAGAAACGGCAGCAATGGAATGGCAGCAGCAACCACAACGACATGCAAGACGCAGCATCAACATTAATAATAAAGAGCGACAACTACAGCAAAAGCAGCAGCGACAGCTGTGGCAACAGCGCTGCCATGAAAAGGCAAAAGGCAGTATCTGCTTACTTTTACAAGTAAGCAGATACTGCCTTTTGGCTTTGCAGAGCACAGCATCAACAGAAGCAGGATCGGTGACTGCAGCACGTGGATGAGCTATGCCCTGGCCACTCCGTGACGATGTGGTCATGAGCAGTGTTAGGCAAGCCGCTTCCTTGGAAGGCGCCATTCTGGGAATATCAAGCCGCATGCAAGTCTGAGAGACTTTGTAAAAGAACCAGTGAGCCAGCCACTCGCAGAACCCCATACAGGGATAGGCTGTCCCACTTCTGACGTCACTCTTACAAGGTAAACTGGAACACATAACCCTTAGAACACTGTTGTAGACTACAGTAGACCTTCTGTGTTTTTTACTAGCTCAGTTCTCTAGGGGTTAAGACAAGTAACGTACCTGACAAGTAGCCTACGTGTGACATTTAGCGCGCCTGATCTTACTTGTTTTATTCTCCAACGATTCTCCACTCAGCTTGGGGCCGTTTTCTGAAACTATCCTAACCCACTTAAAGTGCTGATCGCAACTAGGCAGAGGGCCTATGATTCTAGTGGTGCACATATTTATGAGTAATTTCCATCCACGCGAAGTTGTGGGTCGCGGTAGCGAGACAGAACTTCACGTGGGTGAAAATTTGATATTTTTAATGTAGCACTTTACGGGTTAACAGTTAAAAGCTGCGGTCATTTTTTTCAAAGCACATCTGCAAAGAAAACAGATAGAAGCATCGGTGGATCCGACAAGAATGGATCCCGTATAAAATACTGTAAATACATAGATAAAACGTTCCATATCTTAAGAATATAATTAGGCCTATAAACGTATTGAAACATGCTCAAAATTCAATTCACCGATAACGACTAACTATTACAGTTTTTAAATCGTTGTACTGCACTTATAGTAAAGCTACATCGAAATTTCACTGATACATCGGTACACGCCTGCGGGGGGGGGGGGGGGTGGTGTTAGGGTAGGTTCCGCAAGTAGTGAACATCGCAATATATATTTGGAAAAAAGTCGGCTTTACTGACAAATTTATCAGTGGTGGCTTCTCCTAGCGGCTCTACGTGACCTCCACAATACTTATTGGCACATATCTGCTTAGCTGATTGTTTATCTTTGACATTGTTACAAAAACCTAGCAAATTCCAATGTATTAGCCCGTTATAACGTTAAACTGATCCATACATCATTTATCAGGACCTAACCCTTTCAGCGCGGGGACCGTCTTTATACATCATAAAGCACTGAAAGAATTTAAACAATAACCGTAGACCCATAACATAGGTATTCAAATGAAGCAGAAAGAGCGAAGACATGTATGGTGATTTAAATTTGATAAAAAATTGTTTTACATATTTCAGCGTTGTAAGGATTGATGGCTGATAGTTTATCTTTGACATTATTACATAAATCTTAGCCTGTTATAATGCCAGACTTGGTTACAGAACTCATCAGGACATTATAACCTGAGAGAAAGTAGATTTCCAGCTATATGTCACTGACAACGAATCAAGAACTCGCGTGTACACCAAAGGTCGAGCAATCATCTAGATTTACGTGTCATTAGCAGATTGACAACTAAACCGTTTCCCTTGTGTGCTCCAACGAGCAGAAAAAAATAATCTGCGAATATCTATTTACAATTTCATGATGAACTAAACGATACGTCCTGGAAAGAGAAGGTATAATTATATTTCCAGCCAAGTATAGAATGCCGCTCACTGACCAAATAAAGTCGGCACCATCATTCAAATGACGGAAAAAGCCAATCTCAACACGTTATTCGATCATTTTTTAAAAGAGAGTCAAATTATTGATGTATTGAACGCTTGACTCTTGGATTCGTGTAATTAATGGATCTTAGTTAAAAACAGCTATATAAGCGAAGATGAGACGTTGATCCTACGTTTATTCAATCCTGGGCCATCGTCTGCAACGCTGGCCCGACAGCAAGCTAACATTCTCCATTTGCGCAGTTTCTTCAATACTGCCATGCAAAGCCAAAAGGCATTATCTGCTTACTTTACAAGTGAGCAGATACTAAATCAATACCTTTAAAACGGATCAAATAACACAGATGTACAGTTGCGATAACAACAATGAAACCATATAATTCTTCGGGTTAGGCCTACAACTTTTAAAATATCGGCAGCATTTTTTTGCTTGATTTAATATAATTTTATTACCAGTTTTTTGTCAGCAACAGAGCAATTGCTGTTTTTACTTTTATTGTGTTATACGTTCTAATGCTTTTAATAAACTTCAGAAAAAACTACGCGATTTAATTATTACACTTTTTTATTTGATGCGTATGTATTGCCCGAGGAGTTCTTCCTGTTATACATGTCATGAAAACCGTAAATAAACTGAGAAAATGTGAGTATGTTGGGGGGGGGGGGGCGATGTAGTAAATCAGCCAGCCAATCATATCTTCAGTACGGCTCCAGAGACAATTCGGTTGCAAGGGATAGATATTGAAAGCAGTAGTAAATTACTAACTCATATTACATCCCCGTTGGCTTCGCTGGCCATTAAAAAAGTGTAGAAATAAAATCATCCTACAACAATTGGTCAGCTGAAGATAGAAATGTTGTTCCTGTACAAATTAGTCTGAAAGTATAAATTCGATACGGAGCCTCCGATGCCTTGGATGTACATGAATTAAACAATGCAGGTCATGAGAGTATATTTTAATAGGCGCAACTCGTGCTGCTAGCCTCCCAGCCTGAGAGTGCATCCCACTGGGCACACGACGATGTTGCGGCGTTGAATCACCGTCAATGACGTTGATTCAACGTCGCAAGAACGTCGCGTGTCCGAAGCCTTAGCTTATTCTGCTCTTTTGCCTCTACATGAGACCATGAATAAACGTCATTGTCATTGTCATTGTCATTGCCCTGGCATGGTGAATGGTTCTACACAAAGTAGTATTATGTCCCCGAACAATGAAAAAGTGGCTCGGTCAGTCACGTGGCGATATCACCTAAACACCTCCGTCTTTCAGTTGTTATTTTAATTAGGGAGTACTAATTAGGCCTAGTATGCTTTGATGCCTCGCACAGGTAAGATGCGTGTTATGGATGTGCTCCACGTACACTTATCCTGCTAAATTAAACAATTTAAATTTTCACCCACTTGAAGTTGTGTCTCGCTACCGCGACCCACAACTTCAAGTGGGTGGAAATTACTCATATTTGTTCAATTTGAGACCCAATATTTGCAAATTTGATGTTTAGGCGCATATTTTATTCGCCATAACAGTGATTTGGTCGACTAGTAAAACAGATTAAAAACGACAATAGTCGTGATTAGCAATATAAAGGTTTTAATACATCTCGTATCTCTAATACGAGTCGTAGCTGCCCCATTGTAAATGCTGACAAATAATTAGGCACATACCACCCAAACACATATGAACAAAAACAATTCAGAATCTCGTGAATATTCTAGAATATTATTCTGTAGACACATGGTCATTGTTTTATTATTACACCTGTATGCACAACGTATGCAAATGTAAAACATTTTGAGGTGTAGTAGGGCTATTCACAAGAGGTGCGTAGAAAATGGGGTATTTTTTTTTAAATAGAGAAAAATGATATTCATCTATACATACTTGGGAATATGTTTATAGTTTTGAATTCTAAATAAGCTAAGGAAGCTGGAAGAGCTTTTTAATCTAAATATGATCATTTAATCGATTATTTATGACAAATTTTACTACATTTGGATGCATTATTTGATGCAAAGTGGGACATTTCAAGCAATTTACGGACAAAACTGTGGAGGAATATTTCGTGTCATATTGACTGCTATATATATACTACTAAATCATGTCATAAGTTTTACCACCCTTCCATAATCGCTTGAACAGTGAACTAAAAAGTCGAGTAGTACGTAGGCATATGATGCGGATACAAAAAGAATAGTTGGAAACAAATAGAAACCAAGTAAAAGGGTTAAATTACTACTTCCACTGAACATAACATTTTCAATTCCTACATTCATTTTGTTTGGATGTCATTTTCTTAAACAGAAGTCGCCATTTAGTGTTTAAATTGGTGCGTATACACCCGTGTGTATACGGGTTGCTTAACATTGTTTTACATGATTGTACACAAAACAATATGGAACACAACTAAAATGGTGTTTTTCTAAGGCATGGAAATATGGTAAAATGTACGACCGTCACGACCGATCATATATTGTGTTATTATATTACAATGACTGTCTAAAATAGCAGAATCAATGTTGAATCTAGTCTGTATCTATATTTATAAAATTTTGTGAAAATTGGAGATGAAACTTACAGTGAAAGGTTGATCACAAAACATTGTAAGACCCGAAAGTGGTCGCAAGATAGGACACCAATAGTCCTAACAAAAAAAATCGATACTAGGAAGTAAGGACACGAAACATTTTTTTGTCCACATGGTCGTTTTAACATTTAGTCGGACATGAGACACCAATGGTCGCACACGGGACACCAAGAAAATCACCAAAACACAGTTGGTGTTCTCTGTGCGACCGCTCTAAAAAAAACACGTTTTTTTTACATTTATCCTCTATTTGCTGCTTCCAAATTTATTTATATGACTAATTATCATTGATTTAATCGATCTGTTAAGTAAATAAGTTTTGATTTGTTCGTCGCACCTATTGAGAACTCGGAGCAGACACGATACGTTGGATCAATATTGGTTTTACAACGTTGAACCTATGATCGTTTTTATTAGCACTTAAACTCTTTCGTGGCTAAGCACGATTACAGCCGTTTTATTAGCCGATCAAATAATTGTTATTGTATTTTTCACCCACTTGAAGTTGTGGGTCGCGGTAGCGAGACACAACTTCAAGTGGGTGAAAAATACAATAACAGTGATTTGATTGGCTAATAAAACGGTTATAATCGCGTGAATGCGTTTTCAAACATCAAAATCTTTAGTCTCAAATAAAATTATTAAGCACACAACTGTAATTTTTACCCGGTTGAAGTTGTGAGTGGCGGTAGGTGAAAATTTAAATTCTTTAAATTGACGCTTTAAGGGTAAATAGCGCCGTTTGAATATAACATTTGACTCCGATCAGCATGATTTGAAAATAATTATCCGCAGATTCCACAAATCTGTGGATGGCGTGAGCGCGACACACCATGAAGTCGGTTAGCCGTATCGTCCTCTCTTGAGGCCGCGAATTGATGTGCTTTATACCGGAAATATTCAACATGGCGGTGACCGAGAGCGATCTCGACCTCAATGTCCGGAAAATGTCCATAACTTTTGCATGCGGGTATGTAGCTGAAATGTTACGTATTCTGAAAAAACTATTTTCGACCTGATTATTCGAGGGCAAGTCTTAGATAAGACCGTCCAAAGAAAATGTCCCACAATTGTGTACGGGGTCAATCTGTGGCTGAAAGCTGTTTCAGCCACTGGGGCTACAAGTAGGTGAAATTTAAATCTGGGCAGTAGTAGATTTTTAATGCAAATTTCTAGGTAATATGCAATTTTTCGCCGCTATTAGCAGAAAATGTTTACTTATTGGTGATTAGTATAGGCCTACAACTGTTAATTATGTAGCGTGACGAATCAAATATATCGTCCCCTGGGATATGAAAGGGTGTATCTGCCACTTTGTAAAGTGGCAGATACACCTTTTTATATGCAAGGGGACGATATATACCCATATTTGCATGGTTAATGAATGTCCCTGTACGCATGTTTACAAATTTAGTGTAGTTTTTCTTTTACAGTTAAAATAATATGCAAATGTTCGCCGCCATTTTATAATGTCCCTCTATGTATGTTTTTTTTATCAATATAATTCAGTTTTTCTATTACTGGTATAATATTGTGTAACCCCCCCCCCCCCATTAGCGAAAACAATCAATAAGCCTGCAGCTGTTTATATTAGCGTGATGAATTAAGGCAATTCCATTATTAGGGAGCTCTTCCGCCTGGTCCATGGTTTATAACAAGTGGATGTTGTGGACCAGATGAGAGTTACTGGTCCACAACATCCACCCATTTGAATCACCTTACACCTTTATATAGGGGTGCTGAATCCGATTATGCTGCATATGCCTAGACCATGGTAAATTCTACGGCTGTAATAGGAGGGCCATGGAATTGATAGAATAAAAAATGGGTAGGGCCTATGTCATGTTTATGTGTTAAAAATCAACAATTATTGATTATACCGTAAACATGTTTATAGTTTGATTTTCTTTATGCATCGAAATTAAATTGAAATAGAAAGAATAGGTAATCACGCAATCTGAAAATGTGGCCTATCAATCATAATCTGCTGCATTCCAAGCTGGGATTTTAACTTGAGGTCCTGAAATTGAGGAAAACTAAAAGGGCGCCATTCGCTCAAGAAAATTGCATATTTTCTAAAATACCAATATATATTTCATCCATTTTCAATTATTTTTCATATTTTCGCAATAAGAGGGATCAAATAAGAGTTGCTTGAACAAGAACTTGGTTATAATATTCCAGAACAACCGTTGAATGTAGTAATGAATATGATGACTCGGACGATTTATATTTAAGTCTAAAATCAATCCACAAAATGAATATCTGCCTGATCAACATTCGGGTTTATCCTGCAATGACAATTAGCTTTAACTGCTCAAGTGAAAAATGCTAGCTGGAGAAGCGCGCAGCACGAGGACTGACTCGATATTATTCACTAGTTCTGGCATAGACCTTATGGTGCCTCTCTCTTTTCACCTAGTGAGATAGGTAATTGTACAGAGCATTGGCAACGTAAGTCCAGGAGACA